>CM064505.1:23840920-24298376 GCA_032716605.1 Paralithodes platypus | reverse complement strand
GAAGAGCAGTTTTGGTTTAGGTTGTAGAGCAAGTATGGTTTAGGGTTGTATAGCTAGTTTGGCTTAGGTTGTAGATCTAGTTTGGCTTAGGTTTTTTTGCAGTTTCGCGGGGCCCTGGAGCCGGGGCGTTTCTAGCGGCCCCGTTCTGACTGTATTGACGGGGTGTGTGTGTGGTTTGCCAGTGTGTATGTTTGCCGTGTGACACAGTGTTGGCAGTAGCCGTCAGCTGCTGCCTGGTAACTTTGTACTAGCAACCTCCACGCCGCACCCACACGAGACACGTCCACCACCCGCACTAAATACTTCCACACCCGTAGGCCCGAATAACTACTTTCCACAACCGGGGCACTAGACACGTCCACACCCGCCTACCTGCCCACAACTACCCACACCCGCCCTAGACACAGTGGCTCCTAGGCCTACCCATGTGACACACCTGCATCTCTGCCCGCCCTGTCCCATCATTTGTGTGTTGTGTTCGTGCAACGTTTTTTCTATTGGCCTGTTTTAGTGCCAGTTTGGGTTTTGTGAATGTTTTTCATTGTTTTGTTACCTGCGCGCCTATTGTTTTTGTCTGGCATTTAATCATATAATGTTATCTAGTTTACTAGCTAGTTGGTTTCGTAGAATAGTTCGCGGCGAAATTACCCCGCTGGGCGGGGTAATTTTCACCGCGAGTGTCTTTTTTCAAAAATTCGGCAGCATGACCAAAACGGATGATACAGTTCTGATTAGTGATAATGAATGTGGAGTTGCATGGTCTGGTAAATGCGTTTGGAACAGTGTGCAAAAACTGAATTTGAAGAGAAATGCGGGGAAGAGTCAAGGTTATGGTTTTCCGAAAGGGGTTGAATTCACAGAGTGTGAGGTGAAGCTGAACGGTCAGGCTATGGAGATCGTCAACGCTTTTAAGTATCTGTGCATTGTGTTGAGTAAAGATGGGACTATGGATGAAAGAGTGCGGGAGAGGGTACAACAGGGGCAGAGGGTTGTAGGAACGCTAAAAGCAGTAACAATGAAAATAGGGTGGGTCCCAGTATGGAAGTTAAGAATTCCTTGCATGACAGTGTGGTAATCCTGACACTGACTTACGGAAGCTAAGCATGGACGTTGGTTTAGACTCGGACCAAGAGTGAGAGCAGTGGAAATGAATTACTTAAGGAGTGCGTGCAGAGTCACCATGGAGGGATAGACCGCCTAACATTTGATGAAGTAAGAAGGAGGTGTGGTGTGGCGGTAGATGTGCTGGAAAGTATGAATGAACAACTTTGAGATGGTTCATCCATATGGAACGTAGGGAAAGCGAGAGAATGACTAAGAGGGTGGTACTGTAGCCAGGGTGTAGGGACAGAGAGGGAGAGGTATACCGAATGAGAGGTGGAAGGATGGAGTGAGGAAAGTAACATGAACGTACGGCGGTGCTGGTTGGGGGGAGGGGCGTCGAATGACTGGGGACAGAGGTGCATGGGGGCGGTTTCTTCGTGGCCACCCCTTCGGGGATCACGGCGTCAGGCAATAGATAGATATATAGATAGATGACCAAAACATTATATTTTGTTTTTGTTTTTTGGGCATCTAAGCCTATAAGCAGAAAGGCTGAATGTATAGATAAAACATTAAAAATTTTAAAATTCCATTTGGTGTCAAGATTTTCTATTTGTCAAAATACGCCGTTTTTCGGCGAAATTACCCCGTCTTACCCTATCGCCTAGGCCTAAGGCTATTGCCAGCCCAAAAAATCAGGGATGCTGTAGTTTCCGGGCGTATGGTTGTCATGTTTACATAGGTCGAATCGCCGTGATTAACTTCGCGTCTATTTTGACGGCGATTTTTTACTCGGTTATTTGCCCCCTGCTGGCAAATCAGCCTAGGCCTATACAGTATATGATGATGACAATATGTAATGTGGGGGTGCCCCGGTGAGGGGTGGGGCAAAGCCCCCCCCCTCAACATAACATTGTAATCCACAGGCAGTCCAAATAGACGGGAACATGATGGCCTCCGTGTAGTGTAAACAAGGCTGGCGATACACCCGAATTCTACATCCTCACCCAAAAATACCAGCATTGGGGCAATAGCAGCTGGCCACAGAATCATTTAGAAAAAAAAAAAAAAAATAGCCCGAGGCTAGGCTATTATTATTAGTTTTATTAATCTCACCACCACACCCCCAATGAAAGTTAATTTAAAGTATATATTGATCCACCGGGATTCGAACCCCGGGTTATCACACACATATTTTTGCCACCTTAACCATTACACCACCAGGCACGGTTAAAGGTTTATGCACACGCCTACGCCTTATTATCCATTCCTCGAATACTTATATTAATCTAATCATGTTCATATTCCCAACCGTCACTATGGTAGCCTACTGTTTAAGTGAGAGGAAAGAATATTCGGGGGCAACAGATCAGATAGACCGGCCTCTCGGAAGAAATATCCCTAAACCTACTAATAGATATTAGTTTTATTAATCTCACCACCACACCCCCAATTAAAATTAATTAAAGTCTATATGATCCACCGGGACTAGATGTATGCTAAGCGAACAGACAACACTGCGGGTGCCTGGGGGGGGGCGTAGGACTAAGACTTAGGCTATGTAAATAAATGGTAAACCTGACCTTTTTGGACCGACAGCGCTTTTCAGTAGGCCTAGGCTAAGTTTTATTTTGTGTTTTTTGAATTTTGTCCTTCAGATATAGCCTAGGCCTAGTGTTCTTTTATACTGAAGAGGAGCTGGAATGAGTATTTACCCATTATCCAACAATCTAAAACAAAAAAAAAACCCACCTGTGGGAAGGGCTATGCCTATGAAGTTCAGGGAAAATGAGGGGTTAAAAACATAAAAAAAACATTAGCCTAACCTAACAACCTTACCTAACCTATCCTAGTATTATGCTGGTGGGGGGCTGCCACCCCCACACCCCCCTTGGTTGGTTAACAGGTGCAAAAAAACACATTATTAGCCTAAGGCCTATGGGACAGACCTTACTCTAATACTCTGGCAACGAGTGGCAGTGAGAGCCTGAGAGGGGCCGAGAGGTTCATAACATTATAGCGCGACTAAGCGGTGTAAGGCGCGAGCTCTAGGGGGTTGCCGGGTGCATGCTCCCCCGTGATTTTTTTGAGAATTTAGGTGTCCTAAAACAGTATTTCCTGCAATCTAAAGGCAATCAAGGTGGAAAAATATGGAGACCCAAAATTATGTCAATTTACCCTTTATTGTTTTCTTTAAAAAAAAGGGGAAAAAGTTTATTTTAAATACCACGAATTTTCAGAGTGTTTTTTATAAACAAAATTGAGTTTAATTTGCATCAAGTATATAATGTTATTGTAATTAATTAGAAAGTCTCGGGAAAACCTATTTTCCCCATAAGGCCTATCGACTGATCGATGTTAACAGTAAGAACATAAGAAAATGGGAGTCCCTGCAGAAAGCCGATTGGGCCCTACGCAAGGCGAGATCCCTGTCCCCCACACAACCCCAATTACAAAGCCCAATTATAGGCTCCAACACTCGTAATACCCCTGAGGATCATCTTACCAAACCGGTTAGAGATTAACATTCAATTAATGTTTGTTACCCCGATAGTGATTTGAAAAGACATTAGGCCTAACCTAACAACCTTACCTAACCTAACCTAGTAATTATGGGTGTGGGGCTGCCGCCCCCACACCGCCCGCTGGTTGAGTACGTAATCCCTTAGTAAATAAAAAAAAAAACCATAAATGGTGGCTGTCGATTATCGTACGACGGTGAAAGAAAAGTCGATGAAAGTCTACGGTGTTTTACGCTCTGCAATGTACAGCTTTTGATTGTACATTGATAACGGGAAAGTACCGAATTGACAACCTTCTTACGAAAATTAAATTTTAGTAGCCAATACTTTTATATTAGGTTTTTCCGATGGTTTAACACTCTTTTTCATAAGATCTTTAGAGCTGTACGATTAACTGGAAGTACCGTATTGAACAGCCTTGTTACGAAAAAATAAATGTTAGTACCATACGGTTTTGTATTAGGTTTTGCCGATGGTTAAAACAAATGTTCTTATGATCTTTAGAGCATATAGATTCAATAATTTTATCTTCAAATCATATCAATAAAATTTTTGTGGTATTAAAATAACATTGAACCAAACAGGGTTGGGGGAGTTTTCTATTATCATTATACAAAAAGTTCATGTTGCTTTATCACCAAAAAAAGCGTCGTTTGACACCCTGGTTCACAACAATAACATGAGTGCAGCGGCGGACAGTAAGTTAAAAGAGGAAATTATCGGTTTTTATTACCCATTAATTTCCGGAAGTTTAAGCCTACAGTAACCTAGGCTAGGGCCTAGGATAGGATATGCGAACAAATATTAATCTTTATGTTACTTTGCCTCACCCATTAAGATCGCACTGCTAGGCTAGCTGTGGTGTGAATTTTAGCGTTATATTTTGTTCTCCCTTATAGCCTAGCCAGCCTAATACATTTCAGCTCTTAACCCGGCAAGCGCGATAGGCCTCACGGAAGGCTTCCTATAGGGAACGCGATAGGCCTCACGGAAGCAGGACCATAAAAAAAGCCTTCCATAAAAAAAAAGGGCCTATCAAAACAAAGGAATTTGTCTCTAGGTGAGATAATTCCCCTCCAGTACTCATCCATGTAAATCTCACCCACCCCTCTCCCCTTCTTCCCCACCTTATTCCCCCCTCCCTCCCCACCTCAATTATCACCTATTTTTCCTCTTATTATCATCATTTATCGGTTATTTTTCTCTCCCGCGATAATGTAGCACAAGTGGGTTGCATAAAAGATCGTTATGCAACACCCAGACACCGGCACACACCGCCCCGCTCTTCTCAGTTGACTCCCAGACAGCGAGAGGGGAGGGTTGCCTGTCTCTCTCTCTCTCGCCTGAGATTATGACCGGGTGGCCAATATCTTCGTTTTTTCACCACCCAAATGCTTTTCCCACTTATTTTAGCACTCTTGAAGGTTCATATATACATCATATATGTAAAATAAAAGCATACCGAAAACAAATATGGTTTATATTGTAAATATAACAAATTCTGTCAGAATCCAGGGCTAGAAATGCACAAATAACTACCCTAGCACCTACTGTCATATCGCGCTTGTCAGGTTAATGACATAGGCCTAGCCTATATAACAATGATGTAGCCTATAGGCTAGGCTATGCTCTACCAGACCTAGGGTAGCCTATTAGCCTAGGCCTAAAAAGATCGATGGGCTAACTGTCGGTCCAAATCATCAGTAGGCCTATAACCAAATAAACCGACAGTCACAGTAGCCTACCCTCAAACTCTACCCTTACCCTATGGCCATAGCCTACCACTGGGCACAGGCAGGGTTGTTGTGGTGGTGGCCGTGCAACAACAACTGGTCCAGCCTAGCCTATATTATGTTAGCCTATCTAGTATCTTGATTCTTGAACAATATAATACACATAGCAACGTAGGCCCAACTAATACTGTATAATAGTCACGCTAATAGCCTAGCATTATATTTCATTTTCTATGGAGCTCGTCCTGGAATCTTTACGACTCTGAACCTCACGATTCTATACAGGACTGGCCATTTGTATCGGCACTAGCTCAGAGAAGAGTGTTGAGAGGGGAGAAGGGGTGTTGGAGAGAGAGGAAGCTGTTGGAGTGGCGTTGTTATGTCTGTGTTTAGTCTGTATACGTCGTCAGGATGTTCCCCTGACTGTGTGCGAGCATGTGAAACATGCTAGGACGTACTACCGCACCCACTAAATGTCCGTCGTGGCAGGGATTCGATCCCGGGTCTTGCAGATTCACACGTGAGCGTGCTCACCACTGGACCACCACGGCTCCTTCTTCTTCTTCTTCTTCTTTTTGTGGAGTTGCTGTCCCCTCTCAAAGCCAGCTCACCTATGCACCGGTGACTTCTCCAGAAACAGATAGAGCTAGATTTAAGAATTAGTTTAGAAATTATGTAGTCGTAGAAAGGATAGTTAAAGACAAAGAATTGAAGCATTTAGCTTAGGCAGAACTCTCCTCTCCCTATTTTACCCCCCTCCTCCACCCCCCAATATCTTGTTCTCTCCTTATCTTAATTTATCTTTCATTAGTTGGAATTCGGGAAGTTTAGCCTTAACGTCGGCACTTTTCTTTTCTTCTTCTTCTTCTTCTTTAGAACCCGCCCGCAGACCGTGCAGATCCACAGGGCTGACCTTTGTATCGGTACTGGCTCAGAAACGTTGGTAGGAGGGAAAGTTTAGAGTAGAAGGATAGTTTAAGAGAGTTTTTTTTTTATAACCCCCCCCCCCTTACCTCCGCTCCCCCCCCCCCCCCCCTCACCCATTTCTCTTCCTCCACATTTTCTCCAACATCCTCTTCACCATCTCCATGTCTTGTGTTTCCATCTCCTGTGTTAACCCCAATAGCGCCCCCACCCCTCTATCTTCTCTCTGCTTAATCTCCTCCCCCCCCCCCCCCCCCACCCTTTTCCTCATGTACCTCTCCAACTCGTCTCTTTCCCTCATTATATCTTGGACATTCCGTTACTATGTGTTCTACATCCTCCACTATTGGGTCTCCTCCCATTTCACATTGACTGCAGTGCGGTCCCACTCCATTCCATCTCCTTGTTCTCTCATTCGTTTCTAGCGATCCTGTTTTTGCTTTAAATAGAAGTTTCGATCCCCATCCTCCATCATAGTATAGTTCTCTAGCTGGTTTTTTCCTTCCCTAAGATTTTTTTTTTTTTTTTTTTTTTTTTTTTTTTTCTTAATTAATAGCTTCTTCTTCTTCTTGTTTGACAGTAGAAGCCACCCAGCCCAAAATAAGCGCGTTCTTAACTCAATTAAAGTCAAGCTACGTTGGTTTTAGTCCACCGACTACAACCTATTCTTTATAGCGTTCTAATAATAATAATACTAATAATGATAATACTACTAATACTAATAATAATAATAATAATATTTATTCAGTTAGCATTTTACAGTGTTGGTACCACATAATATGTTACAAATATGACATGTACCAACCTTGCATCATTCCAAAAAAAGTTAGCCCAATAAGGCCGTTAGGCGTATTTCCATTGGGGTTTTGTCAAACAAGACAAATACTAATGTATTCGATGCAGGACGCCATAAAGAATAGTAGTTTATATTGTAAACTTTCTTTTCTTTTTCATAGATTTTTGTTTTTTTGTCAACCAAAATTCAACAAAGTTTCATAAAATTTTAATTAAGAATGCGCTTCAAAACATGAAACAGTTCAGTAAGGCTCTATAAACCTTGTCATATAATCAAATGTTTATGAAGCTTTTCCTTAACCCGGGAAGGATGAGGGTCCTCATAAGAGGCGAACGCGAAGGTCCTAACCCAGAAATGGCAACTTTCCTCAATAGAATTTTTGGTTCAATATTATTTTAATACTATACCACAAATTTTGTTGATATATTTGAAGATAAATATTGAATCTATATGCTCTAAAGATCATAAGAAAAAATTTGTTTTAACCCTCGGCAAAACCTAGTAAAAAAGTATGGTACTAAAATGTCTTTTTCGTAACAAGGTTGTCAATACGGTACTTCCAGTTATCGATAGCTCTAAAGATCATATGAAAATGTGTTAAACCCTCGGAAAAACCTAATAGAAAAGTCTATGGTACTAAAATTTAATTTTCGTAACAATTAAGGTTGTCAATACGGTACTTTCCCATTATCAATGTACAATAAAAACTGAAGATTGCAGAGTAAACACTGTAGACTTCATTGACTTTTCTTTTACTTTCGTATAATCGACAGCCAATTTGTGTTTTTTTTACTAAGGGATTAGTACTTAATGTGGAGAGATTGTAGGCACCAATCGATCAGGGCTAGACCCAGGTGAGGTTATAGGCATGTGATAAAGAGTCGCTGGAACTCCTGTTTCATTTGCTTGGCCTCTCTTAATTATTTTCTTTGTGCCTCATTTACACTGAGAGCAATCCAGCTAGATCTCACAAACACCTCCTCCTCCTATCCACTTCACTACACTAAACATGCACACCACACTTCATTCCTCCACACCAAAATTAAAAAAAAAAAAATTATGAATTGTAGCTAGCCTCGGAGTCCCCAGGGGGGGTGACCATAAATGCCCCCTCACCCGACCGACCATCCCCTGACGACCCCACACAAATTACCTGGACCTCGGCCTGTTACTCTTTCTATTAATTTCTGCAACATTCGCGGACTTTCCTCTAACTTTCACTCTGTTGAGCACCATCTCTCCTCCTACAAACCTGATCTTCTCTTCCCACCGAAACTCAGGTGTCTGTAGCAACTTCCAGCAACCCCTTCTCTGTATCCTCCTACTTTCTCTATCCTAGTTTCAAAGCCAAAGGCGGATGTTGTGCATATGTGCACAACAAACTCACTTGCTCTCGTGTTCCCGATTTCGACTCCTCTGAATTCTCAACTTTATGGCTCAAACTTTCCTGTCATTCTCTTACTAAATATTTCTGTGCTGTCTATCTTTCCCCTAACTCTACCAACTTTCCGAAATTCTTTGACTATCTAAACTCTACAGTGGAACACACTCTATCCATTTCTCCTTTCTCAGAAATCTCCATCTTAGGAGATTTCAACGTTCACCACCGTCATTGGCTCTCCTCTCACACTACTGATCCACCTGGTCAACAATCCTACGTCTTTTCTATCCTAAATGACCTAGAGCAGTTAGTTCAGCAACCCACCCGTATCCCGGATCGCATCGGAGATCGCCCCAACATTCTTGACCTTGTTTCTAACTTCTAACCCTTCTTCTTATACTGTCGATCTTTTCTCTCCTCTGGGCTCCTCCGACCATAAACTTATCTCTGTCACCTGTCCTATCTCTCCAGTACAGCCACCCGATCCTCCTAGCCGGCGGCGCTTGTGGCACTTTGGCGCTGCCGACTGGGAGGCTCTTCGGCAGTACTTCTTTGATTTCCCATGGAATGATTTCTGCTTCCATGGCCGAGGACCCTCGGAGAGTGCTGAACGCATTACCGAGGTAATCCTATCGGGCATGGAAGCATACATTCCATTCTCTTTCTCTCATACTAATGCTAAAAAATCTTGGTTTACTCACGCCTGTTCTACTGCTGTCCGCAATAAGGAGGAAGCATTCAAACGGTACCGACGCCTTAAAACTCAAGACTCTCATTCTTCATATGTTTCTGCCCGGAATCAAGCCAAATCTGTTCTTCGACTTGCCAAACACTCTTTCATCAATAATAAATGCACTGAACTATCCAACTCTAGCTCTTCCCAAGCTTTCTGGCATCTAGCCAAAAACCTCTCCAACAATTTCTCTTCCTCGTCTTTCCCTCCCCTTTCCCACTCTGATGGCACAACCATCACTTCTTCCTCTGACAAAGCTAAACTCTTCGCTCAAACTTTTGCTAGAAACTCCACCTTGGATGATTCCGGTGCTATTCCTCCCTCTCTCCGCCCTCCTCTCTCTTACTTATGCCTAATATCCTAATCTCTTCTAAAGATGTACTTTCTACCCTCTCTGGGCTTAACACTAATAAGGCGTACGGTCCGGACGGTGTTCCTCCTGTTGTTCTCAAAAACTATGCTTCCGTGCTGACTCCCTGCCTAGGCAAACTCTTTCGTCTCTGTCTATCCTCTAACGTCTTCCCTTCATGCTGGAAGTTTGCTCACATTCAACCTGTCCCAAAGAAGGGTGACCGCTCTCAACCCTCCAACTATCGTCAAATTGCTCTTATCTCTTGTCTTTCTAAAGTTTTTGAAACTATTCTTGCTTCCAAATTTCTTAAGCATTTCTCTTCTCATAATCTGCTCTCAGATCGCCAGTATGGCTTCCTTAACCCGGGAGCTGCGGGGAGACTCTTAAGAGTTCCCCCGGCGCACTGCGGGGAGACTCTTAAGAGTCAGAGAAAATAAAAATCAACTTTTGACATCGAAAAAAAAAAAAAAAATTATATTTTTTTTTTTTATTTTTTATTTTTTTTTTTGGCCCCTGGGCCATGCAAAATCTCAGTCCTCTACCTCCCCTCCTTCCCCACTTTCCTCCTCTCCTTCAGTTATCACCTATTTTTCCCTGTTATTCCCTTATTCTGAGGTATATTTTCGTGCTAACATTAGAAATCCGATTGGAGGGTGTGGTCATCACTGATAGCAAGCGAGTGCAAGAGAGAGAGAGAGAGTATCGATCGACTGTGCCTCAGTGGCCTTGGGGGAAATTGGCGGGAAAGCAGATTGCCTCACCCATACATTATACAACTCGCGGGCTATATCTCCGATTTTGACCATCCAAACGCTGTTTTCACTCGTTTTATTGTTGTTTCAGGTTAATACCTTTATAATCAACCCATAATAGGCGCATCTGATAAGTATTAATGCTATTAATGGCACAATGAATATTTTAGTGGCGGAAACACCTCAAATACGTCAGCACAGGGGGACGTTTCCAATTACCCCCATGCGCACTTCAGAGGTTAAGGGTCGCTCTACTGGTGATCTTCTTTCATATCTTACTAACTCTTGGTCATCCTCCTTTCGGACTTCGGTGAGACTTTTTCTATTGCACTAGACATATCGAAAGCCTTCGATAGAGTCTGGCATAAATCTTTAATTTCTAAACTACCCTCCTTCGGTTTCTATCCTCCATCTGTGCCTTTGTCTCTAATTTCCTTTCCGGCCGTTCCATAGCCGCGGTTGTGGACAGCCATTGTTCACTTCCTCACCCTATACACTCCGGTGTTCCTCAGGGCTCTGTCCTATCTCCTATTCTCTTTCTAATTTTTATAAATGATCTCCTTAACTGTACCTTAATTCCCATCCATTCATACGCAGACGACTCAACCTTACACTACTCCATTAGTTTTTCAGAACGCCCCAGCCAGCAATCCCTCAACGACAAACGTAATGAAGCCATAGAACTCTTAAATTCTGATCTAAATACTATTTCCAATTGGGGCAGAGAAAACCTTGTTAACTTTAATGCTTCCAAAACCCAATTTCTCCATCTATCTACCCGTCAGGATCTCCCAGCGGACTATCCCTTATTCTTCAACAATACAAAAATCAACCCTTCATCTTCTCTCAATATTCTTGGTGTCTCTTTTTCTTCTGCTCTTATTTGGAAGGACCATATTACCAGTCTTGCTAAGGCAGCCTCCCAGAAGGCTGAGCGGGTGTGCTCAACCGCCTTAAGGGGTTATTTTCCTCAGCACAGCTTCTTGCTCTGTACAGGTGCATAGTGCGCCCTTGTATTGAGTATTGTTCACATGTGTGGGGAGGTTCCTCTCACACCGCTCTCCTAGACAAAGTTGAAAGGAAGGCCTTTCGTATCATTAACTCCCGTCCACTCACCAACTCTCTGCAATCTCTCTCTCTCCGCCGCAATGTTGCACCTCTCCTCGCTATTCTATCGCTACTATAATAATCAGTGTTTCCTCAGAGCTATCCCATTGCATACCACCTCCTTTACGTAGGGCACGTGGTACCCGTCTTGCAACTCAATCCCACCCCTACTCTGTGCAACTCTCCAACCCAAGATTGAAACGTTACTCTCAAACTTTCTTCTACTCAACAGCTGAGCTCTGGAACTCTCTCCCAGAATCATTCTTTCCCTCTTCCTATGACTTAAATTGCTTCAAACTCCGTGTGTCCAGGCATTTTGGCTCGAACGTCCCTTGATTTTGGCCCTGTCACTCTTTCAACTATGGGGGAGGCACTCGCTATAGGCAGTTATGCCTTTTGCCTCCCTCAATCACATAGAAAAAAAGAAAAAAGAAAAAAAAAAAAACAGCGGGGGTGTCAGCCCCCACCCATAATACTAGGTTAGGTTTAGGTAAGGTTGTTAGGTTAGGCTAATATGTCTTCAAATCACTATCGGGGGGTGTCTCAACATCGATCGATAGGCCTAATGGGGAAAAATAGGTTTTCCTGAGATTTCTAATTAATTTCAAACACTATATATTGTTGCAATGAAAAAAATTTGTTATAAAAAAAAAACGCTCGGAAAATTTGTGGTATTAAAATTAAAAAAATTCGAAGTTTTTCTGGTGCACTGCGACCGTCCCAATAGATCCAGAGTATAAAAACAAAACTTAGAAAACACTCCCATGGCACTCAAAACAAAGCAATTTGTGATTAGGTGAGATAATTCCCCTCCATTACTTGCTACCACTCCTACATATGTGTCCCCCCCCCCCTTCCCCTCCTTTCCCCCCTCCTCAATTATCAGCTATTTTACCTCTTATTTCCCCATTTATCGGGTAATTTTCGGCGCGAAATTCCCCCTCCCGGTCTCTTTAACACTGGTGAGTCAGCTAGAGATCCTTGCAACACATAGACTTCTACTCAGACTCGCCAGTGTCGCTTTACAGCTCAGAGAGGGTGGGTATTTATTAGTGGCCCCTCCATCATTAACGACATGCCTTATACTGTAATGGCAACTCTTTGATTCCAAAGTCAGCTGTTCAAAACACCCGCCCCGGAGCATAGAGACCAATCATCGTAAGCGTACGCTCATAATAACTTACGGACTCGTTCTTATGATGCGGATGACACTTCAAAAAAACTAATTAAAAACAAATTAAAAGAAAAAAGATCAGAACTCTTATCTGTTTTACGCTTCCCGTAGTTCAGATGTTTTCCAGCGTGGGTTTCATAGAGACGCTGCGCATACTCGCCCTTCTGCTCCGGGGATTGATGTTGAGGCAGACGTGTGTCTGGACCTCTCTTCATTTGTCATTCTTCCATCCGGATAGTTAGTCTTTTGCTCATGTGTACTAATCTGAGATTTCTAGAGTAGGGGTAGATTAGTTAGGTCGGGTGTGCTGATTAGCGTGACCCCCATGAGTTGTGTTTTTAGGGTGTTTTTTGAAGTGGCGTCATTTGGTCGTGATAAGGCGGGAACACCATTTTGTGTTTTTTATTTTCCTCTAGTTTTATTTAGCCTTAACTAGCGTAGATTAGAAGCTGTTATTTATTAAAGGGCAGCACTTTTCGGCCACCTTTTTGGTGGGTTAAGCGTTTATTGTATTCTTCGGCAGGACCTCTAGTATAGAAGTGCTTTACTTAGTAAAGAGTTTTGCTTTTGGTTTTTGCGTCGTCCCTACGTTTCTGTCTTCAAGTTGGATGGAGTGTGCTAGTTCTTCCTAGAGGTAAGAGTGACTCGTCAATTTCGTCATTCTACTGCTGGCCCATGCCACGTCTACCTTCAGAAATAAACAATGTTTATTTAGAGGTGGAATCACTAGTCAAGGAAATTATCGCCAAGCGTATCATTGTCCCGGTCAGTCGAACTCGCCCAGTTTAGACATACAGATTATTCCTAGTGTCAAAAAGGGACAGTGTTTAAATGAGGCCGGTCGTAGACTTGTCCCCAACTGAATCGCTACATTCACAATCCATCGTTCAGGATGCTGACTGTGAATCAGATCAGGTTAACACTTCCGCCGCAAGGTTGGATGTGTTCTTTAGACCTGACAGAAGCCTATTAATTTGGCATGTTCCAGAAAACAAACGGTTCCAAAGTTTCCTCGCGTAATCCAATGGACCCGGGTTCGAATCCCAAAATGTCATGTGGAAGATAGTATTGGGATGGAATTTGTGCTGTACCTAGTTTCAGTGCATTACCACAGCACACCGAAATGCCAAAAAATACCCTCGTTGTTCCCTGATTAAATAGCACAAATAGCACTGTATGAATATTCCTACATTAAAAAAATGCTATATGGGGGCAATGCCTACTGAGTTAATTTGCTCAATAGGTGGCGTTCTGAGAGCGAGGGTCCGAGTCTGGGGAATGGCACAGTGAAGTGCAGAGGCGGAGCAGCTTCAGAGATGGGATTGCTTCGAGCCGGGGTGCTTCTCATATCTCACTCCCTAGACTGGAACAAGACCTCACAGGCCTCACCTTGTTCAGCGGTTGAGTGTGCAGGCTCTCAGCCTATGCCGAGAGGGAGTAGTTAGAATATAAAAAAAAAAAAAAAAAAAAACGGCACTATAGCAGCGTTGTCCAAACTCAACGTCAAATTCGAAGGAGACCCTGGCGTCTATGAATCAGCACGTCAGGGCAGCTTATTCTCTCATTACCGAGGCCCAACATAGTGAACATGTGTTTAATTTCTTACTGAGACTGCCCCCCAGTAATATCCGGGAGCATTTTGCTAATGAATGATTTAAGCTGGATATTATAACTATTCGTAAGCTCCTAGCCACCGAGATCACCCAGCTACAATTGGGAGCCATCAAACGGGTCCCAACTTAACTTCAACGCCAGCAATACACACCCTGGCGCAAGAATCTCAAAGGGCCAGCCTGGTGGAACAAGAGCCAAATGCCATGGCAGAGAAAAGAAACTCCCGGAAGGAGACCACCCACCGAATACCACCCCAGGATCCGTCCCTCTGGCAAGCAACCTGCACCCGCAGATAGCCCCTGGAGGTTGGGACTGGGAATCCCGCCTCCAGAATTGCTAGGAGGAGGCTGTAGGCACCAGCCGAACAGGGCGGTACTCCCGGGGAGTGCTAGGTGGCTGATAAGCAACAGCTGGAACTCCTGTCTCGCCACCTGGCCTCCCTAGCTGATCCTTTCTGTGTCTCATCAATATTGAGGGCAACCCCAGCCTGCCCTCCAAAACACCTTCTCCTCCTATCAATACCTTATATTACAAACACCTTACATACTAGGCACATTACCTTTTCGGCAAAATTCTAAAATTATGACACAACCTTGACCCGCCTCGGAGTGAAAAATTAGTTGAATAGTGTAGGTAAGAGTAATAAGCATATGAGTGGATCGGACTAGAGGTACAGTTGAGATCATTAATGAATAGTAGAAAGAGGACTGGAGACAACAGAACCTTGAGGAACACCGAAGTTGGTAGGTTGAGGAAGTGAGCGATGGCCGTCCACAACCGCAGCTATGGAACTGTCAGAAAGGAAATTAGAGACAAAGACACAGATGGAGGGATAGAAATCGAAGGAGGGTAGTTTGGAAATTAGAGATTTGTGTCACACTCTAGCGAAGGCCTTCGACATGTCTCACCGAAGTCCCAAAGGGAGGATGACCAAGAGTTAGTAAGATAAGCAAGCAGATCAATAGTAGAGCAGCCCTTAAGGAAACCATAATGGCGATCTGAAAGTAGTTTATGGGAGGTTAAATGCTTAAGATATATTGAATTAACAATAGTTTTAAAAACTTTATAGAGATGCAGAAATGAGAGAAAATGGACGATAGTTGGAGGGCTGAGAGCGGTTACCCTTCTTTGGGATACGTTAACCCCTCCAATCCCAGCGACGGCTACTAGCCGTCAGTAGATAAGTCACTCCCCAGTCCCAGCGACGGCTAGGAGCCGTCAGTAATGTATTTCCTTGTAACTGCCTGTACAAGGCTGTATCTGGTACCACGACCGTTTGAGCACTGACTCTCGATATGGCAACACTTCTCAGCTTATATAAGATCCACTGAAGGGTGGGAGAGCCAGTTTTGCTTCATCTCTTGAAGTGAAAAGTTGTTCTATCTTGCCATTTTGGTCACAGTGCTTGGGACTGCAGGGGACTTTTACTATTACTATATCCTACGGTAGAGTACGGCTTAAATGAGAGAAAACTTCTAGCAAGAATGAAAGACGTTAGAGGAAAGACATAGACGAAAGAGTTTGCATAAGCAAGGAGTCAGCATGGAAGACCAGTTTTTTAGTACAACAGGAGGAACACCATCCGGTCCGTACACCTTCTTAGTATTAAGCCTCAGAGAGGGCAGAAAATACATCCCTAGAAGAGATTATGATATTAGGCATAAGTGAGAGTGATTGGAGAGGGCGAATAGCACCGGAATCATCCAAGGTAGCATTTGTAGCAAAAGTTTAAATGAAGAGTTCAGCTTTGTCAGAAGAAGTAGTGACGGTAGTGCCGTCAGAGTGGAAAAGAGGAGGGAAAGACGTGGAAGTAAAAATGTTGGAGAGGTTTTTGGCTACATGCCAGAATGTTTGGAAAGAGCTAGAGTTGGAAAGTTCAGAACTTTTTGTTATCGATAAAAGAGTTTTTAACTAGTCGATGAACAGATTTGGCTTGATTCTGGGTAGAAGCATAAAGAACATGAGATTCTTGAGTTTGAAGGCAATGGCATCGTTTGAATGCTTCCTCCTTGTTGCGAACAGCAGTAGAGCAAGCGTGAGTAAACCAAGATTTGTTGCATTAGACTGAGAGAAAGAAAAGGGAATGCATGCCTCCATGCCCGAGAGGAATTACCTCAATGATGCTCGCAGTGCACTCCGAGGTTCCTGGGTCACGGAAGTAGAAATAATTCCATGGGAAATCAAAGAAGTATGCCGAAGAGCCTCCCAGTTAGCAGAGCCAAAGTGCCACAACCGCTGCCGGTTAGGAGGATTGGATGGCCGTACTGAAGAGATAGGACAGGTAACAGAGATAAGGTTGTGATCTGAGGAGTCCAACAGAGAGAAAAAAAATTACAGGGTAAGTATAGAAGGATAGAAATTAGGAATAAGTAATGAATGTTGGGCCGATCTCCAAGGTGGTATGGAATTTGAGTAGGGTGCTGGACGAACTTCTCTTGGTCATTTAGGATAGAAAAGAAGTAGGCGTATTTACCAGGTTAGTCAGTGAAACGGGAGGAGAGCCATGGGCGATGGTACAACATTGATATATCCTAAGATGGAGATTTCTGTGAATGAAGAGATGGATAGAGTTTGTTCAACTTTCGAAGTTAGATAGTCAAAGAATTTTGGATAGTCAGTAAAATTAGGGGAGAGATAAACAGTGCAGAAATATTTAGTTTGAGAGTGACAAGAGAGCTTTAGCCAGAGAGTTGAGAATTCAGAAGAATCAAAGTTGGGAAAACGAGAGAAAGCGCATTGTTGCCACACATATATGCAACATCTACCTGAGGCTGGATGGGGAAATATTGGAACAAGTAGAGTGTTTTAAATATCTAGGAGGAACGATAAGCAGGAGTGGAGGTATGGAAGTGGAGGTAAAACAGAGAGTGTGTGAAGGAAGGAAGGTTTTCGGAGCAATGGGAAGTATGTGGAAGACGATGAAATCTCGTAGTGAAAGCTAAAAGTGCAATGTATCAAGGGATAGTTGTGCCACTAGTGATGTATGGGGCTGACACATGAAAAGAAGGTTGGATGTGATGGAGATGAGCTGCTTGAGGAGTATGTGTGGAGTTACTCCGTAGAGACAGATTGAGGAATGAAGATATACGTAGGAGAGTGGGGCAGCAGGAACATTTGTCAGCCAGAGTGGACAGAAGGGTGCTGAGCTGGTATGGTCATGTTGAACGAATGGGAGATGAAAGGCTTACAAAGAGAATATGTGAGTCAGGTACAAGGGGAGATAGAAGGGCAGGAAGACTCCCATTGAGATGGAGAGACTGTGTAAGAAAGGCTTTGGATGATAGAGGGATGACTATAGATCAGGCAGGGGAAGTGGTGGTGGACAGGAGTGAATGGAGAATGCTTGTGAAAAGTTGAGTGAACACGTGGTCATTTGGAGTAAGGGGTCGGGCGCAAGTTGGATTAGATAATAGTCCATCAGGCGCCTGGCCCGGGGAGACGATTAATATGAAGGGTGTGCCTGGAAGTGTGGTGGGAGGGCTTGTGGCTTTGGCTCCGCTGCATGTCTACCTGCCGAGATCGGAACCTCTCCGGGTGGTCGGGGGCCGGGGGAGTGCTGGAGCGACCTTGGTGACCCTGGTCCTGGGTCTTCTCCTGGGTGACCTGGAGTGTGTGAGTTTGTGCTTTTATCTGTGTTTATTTATTGTTTTACGTTGTTTTGTGTTTTCCCCTGTTCTTGCTCTGTCTTGAGTCGGTTACCCCCAAAATGGGGATTGGGCCTGAGCATATAGATAGATAGATAGACCTGAGGATAGTTGGAAACACAATACACACAATTCTATCCCCCAAAAACCTAAGAATATAGTCATAAACCTGTGACACTCCTGGCTGTGATGCCTAGATGTAAGGTGCCCCCATGATGCCGGGGTCGGGGTTGTGGTGACAGGGGCTACATTCTGCTCGTCCTGTTCCCCCCTCCCCAGGCTACCAACACTGCTGTGCATCACCCTTTCAATGATTTCTTCTCCCAGTCAGGTATATCAGAAAATCAGTAAGTTTTTTGTTTCAATAAGTAAGGAGGGTGACAGCCCTGTAGGAATAGTGTTACACCATACCCGAAAGAGGATTTATGGAGCTCCGATCTTACTTTCAGCCATCTTGACAATTTTACCAACACACCTAAACTTCGTTTGATGCGAAAATAGCCTCTCAAAAAAGTTGCCCTGAGCGGGAGTTGAACCCGGGACCATTAGGGCTACGAGGAGTCACTCTACCAGTTAGACCAATAGAGATATCTCCCTTGGCCTGGTTGGTGCTCAAGTATTTCCGCATTTGTTCAGTTTAGGATAACCTATTTTTACTGACTTTACAAGGGGGATCACACAGTATTGCTAGTCTAGGAAAATGCGGCACGACAAGAGACGGCCACTGCGACCACGGCTCTGTCCCCGACCTTGTGGGACGTGCACTTTACCTTCACTCATGACAACTGGGGCTGGTACAAACCACCAGGCAGCCCAGGCTATATGTGTTGAGGAGAGGAAAGGTGGATGATGAGGTCACTCGACAATCAAGGAATATCACATTGTAATGCCCTCAAAAATATCCCGCAACCCCAATAATGTACTACCCGAGTTGACGTCAGGTAGAGTGTAAATAGTCGTGATGGAAGTCCAATAAACTCATCACGTGAATCACCACGAGACTATAACCTGGTTCTTACAAATCGGACTAAGGTTACTACTTTTGTACGTCCGTGGTAGTACAGGGGTTAGCGCGCGGGCCTGGTTGACCTAGGGGCCACATGGTGGTCACTAACCAGGGTTCGAACCCCACCCCAGGCATCTCAAAATCTGTGGGTTTTTAGGAGGGTTAAACTCCCTTCAGAGTTCGAGCCCCGTGCCAGGCACCAGGAAAGGTTAACCCTAAGTGGGCTTGGGGAGTTTTTCAGGACATTCCCTTCACACCCAGCAATTCATTGGTGGCAGTCACGGAACGTGATCTGGTAGCTACATAGAGCACCAACACGCGGACCCTAACAATATTGAGATTGCTGAGGTGATACATACGATACCTTACGACCTTAAAGAGGCTAGGGACTAGCCTAGTTAAAGAAGGATGTAATGTAATGCCCTCGAAAATATCCCGCAACCCCAATAATGTATTACCCAGTTGACGTCAGGTATAGTGTAAATAGTTGTTGATGGGAAGTCCTATAAACTCATCACGTGAATCACCACGAGACTATCACCTGCTTCTTACAAATCGGACTAAGGTTACTATACTTTTGTACGTCCGTGGTAGCAGTGGTGGGCGCGCTCCGGTGGGACCTAATGCGGCAGCGCTCCGCGCTCCTCAGACATAAGGTAATGCGCAGCTCACGCGCTCCTTTGGTCAGCCGACCCGATGCGCTTCCCGCTCCGCGCTCCCAAAAATAGGTATATAATAAAAAAAAGTAAAAAAACAGCTTCTAGAAGTTATTTAATTATTTACCTAAATTAATACAATCCTATGTCTTTCACTTCATTAATTCAAAACATTCAAAAATTCAAAAAACCTCGTCATGGTGTCTTTCTGAAGTTTAAGTTTCTCACTTTCTCAGTTTCTGTAATTTCTTTATGTCATATCAATGATATGATTGATATCATTGTGACATGGACTGTCCATTGATATCTATGATATGACTAAAGAATTACAGTAAAAACTGTCCAAACTTAAACAGTTAAACTTTCAAGCTAACAACTAACAATACAAAACGTCATGTACTGGATTACATTATTAACGATTATGAAGCTAACAAGCCTAACAATACAATAACAACGTCAACATGATTACTGGATTACATGATTAAACGATTATCAAGCTAACAAGCCTAACAATACAATAACAACGTCAACATGATTACTGGATTACATGATTAAACGATTATCAAGCTAACAAGCCTAACAATAACAACGTCAACATGATTACTGGATTACATGATTAAACGATTATCAAGCTAACAAGCCTAACAATACAATAACAACGTCAACATGATTACTGGATTACATGATTAAACGATTATCAGCTAACGCCTAACAATACAATCCAACGTCAACCTGATTATGGATTACATGATTAAACGATTATCAAGAACACCTAACAATACAATAACAACGGCACAGATTACTGGATTACAGGATTAAACGATTATCAAGCTAAGCCTAACAATACAATAACAACGTCACATGATTACTTGATTACATGATTAAACGATTCTAAAGCTAACAATAACAATACCATAACACGTCAACATGATTACTGATTACATGTTAAACGATTTCAAGCTAACAAGCCTACAATACAATAACAACGTCAACATGAGACTGGATTACATGATTAAACGATTATCAAGCTAACAAGCCTAACAATACAATAACAACGTCAACATGATTACTGGATTACATGATTAAACGATTAATAATTTAATATTATAATATGATATGATTGATATGATGACATAATTAATAATGTATTAAAATAGGCCCCTTCGTAAGCCGTAACTTGCCCGTAAGGTTTCTTTAGCGTTAGCAAAAAGCCAAAAAAAGTTAGTAACAAGTTAACAACTGTAACACCGTCAGTCTGTCACTATCATAGTATCACTGTATCACAGTTCACTAACACCGTGAGTAACACCGTACGATGACTGTACACGATAATGGCGTTCTTGAACCTGTTGTTGACAGGAAAAATCGCTTCCGGAGCGCCAGAAAGGAGCGCGAAATTCAAGCTGCGCTCCGCGCCTGCACTCAGAGTTCAGATTTTTGCCGCTCCTCGCTCCTCTATATTGGTAGTGCGCACCGGATCGCAGAGCGCAGAGCGATAAATCGGCGCGCCCACGCCCACCACTGCGTGGTAGTACAGTTGGTTAGCGCACGGGCCTGGTTGACCTATGGGCCATGGTCACTAACCAGGGTTCGAACCCTACCCAAGGCATCTCAAAACCTGTGGGTTTTTAGGAGGGTTAAACTCCCTTCAGAGGTTCGAGCCCCGCGCCAGGCACCAGGAAAGGTTGACCCTAAGTGGACTTGGGGAGTTTTCAGGACAGAAAAATTCCCTTCACACCCAGCAATTCACACATAAAGGGTGGTGAGAAGTGTGGAAAACGATTGTTATATGCCACTCGATCACCCCCATGGCCTGTCAACCCCTCTCTGCAATGGCGGACATCAGAGGTAATTAAGTAGACCAGTGTCGGATTTATAAGGTGAATATTCTAGCACCTGATGAGCATGATTGAGCTGATTACACTACATTCACATCCACAGCCATTCCACCTATGCGATCACATTCCACATTTACGTACAGTCGGCCAAATATGTGATGTCGCGGCATATATATTTCAACCTATAATTGGTATCAGCACTATCTAAGCTTTAATTTCATTGTTTTCGAGTGAGATATACAAACATGTTCCAATCTATACCCACCCTATTCAACATCTGACAGACATTAATGTTATGCCCTGATTTTATACAGGATTAACTTGGTATAGGTGAGTTCTGCAAGACTGGGTTATTGGATTTCTTGCAAAATACATAAAGAGAATCAACAGAAGACATAGATAATCTCGGATAAATGGTTTGTAATACAGCTTTATTATCAATAGCACTCAGGTAGAAGGTACGTAATAGAATTTCACGAACATTAGATGTTGGAGCACTCAGGTAGGTTATTGGACTTATTACAATCTCCCAGCACTTATCGCGGATTTGGATAGAGACATACTTCCCACTTCCAACGTTCAGGCATTATTCTTCTGATCACATTGCTTTATGATACGTAGGGTACATGAATCACACAGGGTTAGGTATTTCGCTTTGTTAACTCTCTCTGGTAATATGACTCTTAATCAAGGATGAAAGTTAAGTAATGTGTTTATTGCCCAAGAATTAATCGTAAAGGGATACTGTAACTAGTTGCACTGGTCTAGGATGTTCACTAGTCTAGTTGATACTTCGGATCGAAAAATATAAGTGAGGGCGAATCAGGTTAA
This sequence comes from Paralithodes platypus, assembly GCA_032716605.1. NCBI lineage: Eukaryota > Metazoa > Arthropoda > Malacostraca > Decapoda > Lithodidae > Paralithodes > Paralithodes platypus. The sequence continues at coordinate 24,276,269 of CM064505.1, read as the reverse complement.
ACCTGATGGCAAGAATAATTACGGGAGTCAGTTCGCCTAAGCTAAATTTTCACTTATATATATTAATGCGTACTACCATAATCACTTGTTATAACATCAGAGAAAGTTGAGACACAATCGAATACACTGGATGGTTGATAGTTAATAGCACACTGGTACTCTGTGAAGTAACACTGTGATGGAGTTTTCCTGGGTATCTTGCGTTAGTGATAGTGAGTGAGTTAACAGTAGCTCTGGGGCCGTCCAAGCTGTCCGGCCGTGTAGAGAAGGTGTGCAGATGGGCTTCTTGCGGGCGGTTGTGCACCTTTTTGGCAACAATTGCTGATGGGTTAAGACAGTCGATTGTTGCCAAGGCGTTATTCTTGCAGAGTCCTCACTCAAGAGTTTCTCACATAATCCCTTATAACATAACAAGATCTTTTCTGCCTTAGATCAGTTATGAGTTATGATCGTTCGTAGCTCAAGTAGCGTATGGTGCACTATCAGAAGTTAATGAAACAATCAATAATTTGTGAATTTGTTGTCTACAAATATAATATTACTGCCGGTAGTTCCCGATCGCAATAAAACATTCGTAAAGGGTTAAACACTTCCTCACAGAGTTGCACAGATTACGGAACGCCGAACTATCGTGAATCTTGAGGGGGGGGGGTATTAGAAAGCCACCGCAGTGTGGACAACCGTTGCTTTGGGCTCTAATATTCAACTGCCCGACTGTTGTCTCTGGGTCTTATTTATAGGCAGGTCAAGGAAGCTTCAGGAATGTTCTAGAAGTATTGGATGTCAATGCTATGAAGTAGTTAATTTATTCTGGTGAACTAGGGGGTTAGGGAGGGGGGTAATGTTGGCGGTAAGTAACTTGTGATCTGATTTATGATCGTGGATATCTTAACTCTAGTATGCGGTACTAGTAGAGTTATTTAGCGGATAATAATAATAATAATAATAATAATAATAATATTTATTCAGTCAGCAATTTACAGAGTTGGTACCACATAGTTTGTTACAAATATGACATGTACCAGCCTTGCATAATTCCAACTAAGGATAGCCCAATAAGGCCGTTAGGCGTATTTCCATTGGGTCCTTGTGGGAATTAGGTTAGCTGGGGAAAAGGGGAGGATAAAGAAATAGATACTTTAGAAAAAGTATTTCTAGGGGGTTATTTTAAGATACCTTACATCCTATAGTAAATATCAGTAATCCGTAATCAGTAATCATTTCAGTTTGGTTTGTCTATCTCTTATGTCGTATTTAGTAGTAGACATAAGCTTGGTGCTCCATTCTCGCAGCTGTCCGGTTCAGGTGTTCCTTCAGGCTACGTCTGAAGGAATACAGTATTCTCTTTTCACGGACTGACTGGGGTAGGTCGTTCCAGTCTTTGATGGCAGTGAAGAAGAATGTTTACTTACCCTGTCCTTGGATTCTCGGGACCTTAAAATTAAACATCATGTTTCTTGTATATGTCCACTCCTCTCATTTGCTTTAACAAAATAATTCTTTAGATACTCTGGAGCTCTGTCATAGAAAATTTTGAAGGCATTAGTTAGCCTGATTTGTTTGGCCCTGTCAGAGACATTGAGCATACCTAGTGACTGAAGTTGTTCCTGGCCAACATGTGATCTGGGTCCTAGGTTCAGCATGAACCTAACCATTTTATTTTGAGTGACCTGAAGTTTGTGCTGTGCTGATTTAGATGATGCCAGAGTACCAGGATGACACAGAATAGTCAAAATGACATTGAACAAGCGCTTGGCAGAGGGTCTTTTTTTGGTCGCCGCGGGCAAGTATCCCACCTGTCTATACAGGTATTTTATACGTGCTCTACACTTACTCAGGATAGATTCCAAAATTGTTTCACCTGACAAACTCGCGTCCAGTTTCAGTCCCGAGATATTTAACTTGTGACACTGTTGTTATAGGAATATCATTACAGTTGACCGAGAAGCCCACAATGTCTTTCAGTTTGCGTTTTGTTCCACATAAGATGGCTTCCGTCTTGCCCAGGTGAAGAGATAGTCTATTGTCCACTAGCCATTCACTACATGATGCTAGTTCTTTGGAAAGTGAAGCGGCAATACTTATTGGGTCTTTTCCTGAAACCAGAAGCACGCTGTCGTCTGCATACAGTAATAATTTACATGAGGCGCTCAGTTCCATGTCGTTCACATAACAGAGAAAGAGTAAGGGACCAAGGATGCTTCCCTGCGGGACCCCTCAGTTAATTGGCATAGGATCAGATATATTATCATCAATTTTGACTCTTTGGGTTCTACCACTAAGATAAGATTTAAACCAGTTCACAGACCCTATGCCCATAGCTTGTAGTTTATTACATAGGATATCATGGTCTACTGTGTCAAACGCTTTTTGTAGATCAAGAAGAACCATACCGGTGTAGTTACCTTTAGACATTTCTTTACGAATGTGATCCATTAAGTGGATGAGACAGGAGTCTGTCGAGTACATGCATCTGAAACCTGATTGCAACTTATAGAATAGATCATTTTGTTTGAGGTAGTGTTCAATTTGGGTGTATACCGCTCTTTCAAGGATTTTAGATACAATACATAATATGCTAACTGGTCTGTAGTTGCCAACTTCTAGTTTATTTCCTTTCTTGAATAGAGGGGTTACAATAGCTTCCTTCAGTTCAGCAGGTACTGTGTTGGTGTTAATTGACAAGTTGATGATGTGGGTTAGGGGGCCTGCTATACCAATGGCTCCATCTCGTAGAAATTTGGCAGGAATTTTGTCTGGTCCTGTGCTCTTATGTACATTTAGGTTAGACAGCTCGTCAAAAGTGTATTTTGGTGTAACATATTTGCAATCTAAATGTGTTCGGGTGTATGTCTTTATCTCTGTAGAAATTACGAAAGGGGCCCGTTGTTGTCGTGTATTTATTGAGAGGTTGAGGTAGGTTCTGTGCAAGTGTGTTTGCTATGGAGGTGAAGAAGGAGTTGAAGTAGGTTGAAATTTGTCGTTTATCGTGGCAAACCTGATCATTAATGGTGAGAGCAATATTAGTGTTAGACGAATCCCTTGTCTTGTTGCTGTAGCCTGTTGTTTTTAGGTGCCCTCCATAGTTTCTTTGGGTTATTCTGATATTCCTCTGCCTTATTGTGAAAATAATTATTTTTCGCTGATTTTCATTTTCCTACTTAGTTTATTCCTGGCCCTGTTGAACTCAATGTTTCAGACCTTGATCCTGTCTATGTTTCGCTAGCCTTTTTAACAGATTGTCTCTGTGTTCCAGATGGTGTAGTATGTCATTGTTGATCCATGGGTCTGACCTTGCTTTAATTCGTATGTCTTTCAGAGGAGCTATTTCGTCTAGGATGTTTGTGATGATGGTTCTGAAGCCAACCCCAGCGTCATTAATGTTTGTACTTCCAAACACTGGAGACCAGTCTGTATTCCATAAAATGTCCAGAAATGTTTCCTTATTGTAGTTTCTGAGTGACCTTGTTTTGATAATCTTGTGATTCTCTAGGGTAATTTTTGTGGTTTTCCGTGTGCAATATGTGACGAAGTGATCACTTATCCCAGTCTGTATAACCCCTGATTGGAATATTTTGTCCTCTCTGTTACAGTTTATGTGGTCTATTATTGTGGCAGTGTTCTCAGAGATACGTGTGGGGGTTTTGATGAGTTGTTTGTGATTGTGCATTGTCAGTATATGCCTATATTCTCGTACAAGCCTATCATTTCGTTGTTTGTAACACAGGTTAAAATCCCCTAGTATGATGGATTCATTCCGAGGGTCTAGCGATGACAAAGTTCGTTCAAATTTGGTCAAGAATTGTGTGTCGGCTGGTGGCCTATAGCATACCCCAATTGTGATGGGTCTTGTCCTCGGCAGGTGTAGGTCGATCCACAGAGCTTCGTGATTTTCTACATGGAGGTCGGTCCTAGTTGTGTGTGTGAGGTTGTTTTTTACATACAGACATACTCCTCCCCCCATGCCTATTGCGATCATTCCTAACCATGTTGAAACCTTGAATGTTTATTTCACCATCGTTTATACTTGAATCCAGCCAGGTTTCTGTGATTGCAATTATTGAAGCTTTTGCCTTATTAGCTAACAAGTTTATTTCTGACAATTTATGGTACATTGATCTGGCGTTAATGTGGATAAGATGGAGCCCTTTGTTGGTGAACACTCTGTATTCATCTTTGATTTTGAATGTGTCCTGGCTGGATTTCTGAGTTGTTAATACTTGGATCATTTACATTAATATTCGGTAATGAATGCAAGGCACACTTATTGCAAAGGAATTCCCGTTCTTCACTGTTGGTCTTCTTAGAGATGCACTTCATGTGAGCTACATGTTTACACTTTACACAGTTTTGGATCTTCTGACGTCGTGTTATGAGTGATTCACAAATAAAACAAATAGATTCGCGATGTTGTACAGCTGAGTTCCTACATTTAACACATTCAACTTTGTTTCTACTGTTAACGTAAGTACATCGGTTATGAACAATTTCATTACAACTGTTGCATTGTAAAAGTGAACTCCTATTGTTGAAACCAATATTACAGACTATACATAGTTTTTTTTACTGTTTATCATACGACTGGAGGTGTGGTTTGGTCCGCGTCGATCAGCTGTTTGTGCGGGAGAGAGTAGGGGATACTCGCGGTCGGGCTGTGGTTGTTTGCTGTTGTTGTTGTTGTGTTGTTTTCATTGTCCGTTGATGCTGCTTCCCTGTAGATGTATTTGCGAGTGCTACCTGTTTTTATTGTTGTTCTTGTTGCATGTTGTGCTACTTTGGTCGCCGATATCTGTAGTATTAATTGTAATGCTGTGGTTAATGTAGAGTTGGTGGAGTGGGTAATTGCTAGTTCCCTGCATTTATCGCATTCCATTTCTTTTCTGCTGTTAACATAAGAACATCGATCGTGTGCTGTTTCATTACAAATACTACATTGTGATGTTGGACTCCTTTTGTTGAATCTAATATCGCACACTGGATTTGGTGAAGGTTCATAGGGACTACTTTACTGGCGCACTACGTGAATATGCTGGGAGGTATATTCATCAATTCACCTAAATATCCTGCTCTGGTCTAGCTGACATGCTATTCGTAATCTAGGATGGGATAAGGAAGATTTTGGTTTGGTTTAAGGATGGGATAGGATGGTATTTGGATAGGTATTTAGATTTGTAGGTCATAACCTGTTTGGAAATCACCTGTTGTCTGGCAAGAATTTGCTGGCTTGCGGGTCAGGGTAATTCTCCGCGGGGGTCGGTGGGGTCCCCGTGGGGTCGGGGGGACAGGCCGCTCCCTGAATATGGTTATCGAGAGTTTACGTTAATTGGTTTGAGATATGAGTTCAGGTTGTCAGGAGGTATCTTCCTAGTTAGGGTTGATCATAACAACTAGTATACATGTACGAGGATCACTCGTGGGGGTTAAGAATAGTGGTTTTGTGTAAATGCAAGTCATGGGGAAATTTAAATTTTTAAGGGGGGACGAGAGGGGGTCGTTCTAGTCTCGCGCCGGCTATTGTTCAGGTTCAGGTTTGTGAGGGGGGCTAGGGAGTTAGAGGATAGTTAAGGGGGGGTACAAGGATAGTCCTTACCTTCCATTTGTTGAGGTTAGTGAACGAACTGAGTCGGCAGGTATAACGTTCTTATGGCGTCTTTACAGGGGGAGGGTTGTGAATTGTAAAGGGGGTGGTTTGAGGCTAGGCCAGCCGCGCCGCTCGGGACCTAGGGCAGTGACCCTTAATGCGCTGGACAAGGGGTGGCATTTCCTACGATCGAACAGGTAGGGAGGTGTGTGCAGCGGGGCGTGAAGGATAAGAGGACAGGATGACCCAAAACAGGGTACCACTGAGCATAGGGTCACGAAGCAAAACAGAGTAGTGTGGATTGTAGATACGGAGGAGGTGATTGGAAGACGTATAACAATTGTGGAAAAGTAAATGGAAGAGAGGAACACAATGGCGGATAAAAGATAATTAACCTAAGGATTAAATACAATGCATGAATGACGACATTATAGCCGTCGTCCTAATAAGATGATGAAACCGGGTTGGTATGCGGGTTACATAATTAATTATAGGGGTGACATAATCATAATCGGGTTCGGTGTGGACTGGAAATTGAAGGCGTTTTTGAGCTCGCCTTCGCACCTACACAAATGAAGTACTATACCCCAAGGTGGTTATCTAATGAGATACATACTTAGTTGGTACATCAAGAATCTAGGAGGAAAGTCATGTGGTTTGTATTAAAGAAGATTGTGTTTTTTTTAAGAGGTGTGTAACATGCGGAGTTAAGTGGAAAAAGAGAAAACATCGTGGATAACAGATAGTTACCCTAAGGAGTGAATACATGCATAAACGAACGGCATTATAGACGTCGTCCTAATAAGATGATGAAAACCGGTTTGGTATACACGTGGCACAATACGACACAAGGACAGTGCCGCTATGTCGTAAAAATACTCCGGTTAATATATATTCACTTAGTTACTAGAAGAACACATATGGTGCTTCCTTACTCGAAGGAACAGGGGGTGTATGAGCACGGGGTCGCCTACATGCTGGTGGCATATTCCAGTTAATATTATATTCACTTAGTTACTAGAAGAACAAGGCAAGGGGGGTGACTGAGCACGGGGGTAGCCTACATATATCTATACTCGTCATGGAGAGAGAGATACGAGGTAGCTTTCCTGCATCTCTCCTGATAATCGTCTGCAGATTGGTCATAGTGAGTTTATCCGAATTAACAGGCCTAAATCAATGCAATAACTGGCATAGGGTTATCGGGTGTATAGAGTCGTGGTTAAAGGTGGATAACTCGTAATTAACTTATCTAAATCAACAGGCATAAATCCAATACAAGAACTGGCAAGGGACACATTGACAGACGAACAATGCAACGTTGAGGTTAGGTATAGCTAACTGCTAAAAATGGGGGAATGAAGATCGGTGTCTTCTCTTTTCCAAGTTCCCTAAATTATGTTATGAGTTGGTACATCAATAAATAGCAATTGGATATCAGTGAGTTATGGGGCTGTCTAGTGTAATTTCATAATGAATCTCCGGAATTACTGCTAGGTATTTTGTCCTAGTGAAATGGAGGTGGTATTAGGAAGGTTGGGAATATATATAGTTAGTGGATAAAACAACGGGAGGTTAGAGACATAGAATTGCTAGGATTGGGGGGGAACTATGATTGTTATATAACTAAATACAGGGCTGACGTAATCACGATCTGATTTGGTGTGAAATGGAAGCTAAGGTGTCGTAGATGGTGTAGGGCCACTCGGCCCTTTTCCAAACTCAGCCAACTCGCCCGCTTACTACCAACTCGGCCCGTCTTGCATTACCAACTCGGTGCCAACTCAGCCTGTCTTTCATTACCAACTCGGCCCATTTATTTGAAAATCAGTGTTATGAACAATGGATTCAAACCTGAGTGGTTTGAGTTAACATAAGTAGATCCACCAAATACAATGATACACTGATTTGAAAGAGATTAATTTTCAAAACATGTAACGTTGACAAACTTTAATCAGTGATTCGGCAATGGAACCAATGATAAAGAAAGGGTTCAAACAAAAATTAGTGATAAGCTACAATGATTTGAGAGATTAAGGTATTTATATGAAAATCTTTAATCATAGTGTTTTGAACAATTAATTCAAACTTAATTTAGTGGTTGTTAAAGAGGAAATACACAGAAGCCCAATTTAGAATGATCGTGAATTACTTTACTTTGGCGTATGTTTGGGCTAATTTAAGACTACATTTAGATAGATAGATTTGTTAACACTCGCCAATGAAATATGATGACTTGCTTACAGATATATACCTTAAGCCCGAATCCGATTGACTTCAAACCAGTTCTTCACTTCCTCAAACCTGTGGAAAAGCAGGTTTGAGATGGTTTGATATTGGACACCCTTAACCTCTTAAGTGCGCATGGGGGTAATTAGACACCTCTGCCTGTGCACATGTATTTGAGCTGTTTCCATCACTAAAATATTCATTTTACCATAAATAGTATTAATACTTATCCATATGCGCCTATTATAGGTTGATTAAAAAGGTATTAACCTGTTACAACAATAAAACGAGTGAAAACAGCGTTTGGATGGTCAAAATCGGCGATACAGGCCGCGAGTTACACAATGTATTGGTGAGGCAACCTCCTTTCCCGCCAATTTCCCCCAAGGCCACTGAGACACAGTCGATCGATACTCTCTCTCTCTCTCTCTCTCTTGCACTCGCTTGCTAACAGTGATGACAATGCCCTGCTTGCAACTCGCTAATGTTAGCACAAAAATATACCTCAGAATAAGGGAATAACAGGGAAAATAGGTGATAACTGAAGGAGGGGAGGAAAGTGGGGAAGGAGGGGAGGTAGAGGACTGATATTTTGCATGGCCCGAGGGCAAAAAAAAAAAAAAAATTTTTTTTCGATGTTTAAATTTTTTTTTTTTTCTCTGACTCTTAAGAGTCTTCCCGCAGTCCGCCGGGGGAACTCTTAAGAGTCTTCCCGCAGTTCCCGGGTTAAGGGTGTAATACGACACCTTTTCCAGTCTATCGGAGATAGTGGTGGTAAAGGAAACGCACTAAATTAATTACTTTATTGGTTTGAGTCAATAGCCTATAAGTAGGCGCACCAATGATAAAGAAAGGATTCAAAGAAAATTAATGATACATGAGTTGAGTCAACTACAATCTGACTCCTGTAATAATAAAGTTGTTTTAAAAGCAGTCTCACCACATTGCTAGCTGTCCATGTTTGAATGCACAGGTCCTTCCTAAACTAATTGTTATACAGTAGTCTGTTTATTTATCCTACGATTAGTAGAGTAGCTTAGAATAAAGACCATAAGCAAGGGCATTATGCCATGTGGTCCGAGTTGGTATTTAATGGTTGGTAATGGGCGATGTCCGAGTTGGTATTAATTCTTACAGTTTCTACAGTAGATCCTCTGGAAAAAGGCAAACTATCTGTGTATCCAGCTCAGAAGTTTGCACTGCTGCGGTCGTTCACGGTGTGGCGGCGGCGTAGCAGACGCAACATTTTTACTATTCTGTTTTGTTTTATAATCAAACTTCAAATCTGTCTTTCCCCATGCTTTATCAAGATTACTTTCAAACTCTTATTGATTCGGAATCGACTACATACGGGGGCAGTGCGTTCCACTCAACTCTATCACAAAATGAGTTCTTCGCCTTCTCAAGCCTGTTTCTTTCTTTGTAAATTTTCTTAGAGTGTCCTCTCGTTCTTGTTCCCTCCCGCATCAAGAAGATACCTTCACACACATCTCATCGTACTTTCTGACACTATCTAAAAGTCTCTATCAATATCCCCTCTCTTTCTCCTAGCCAGTGTCGGAAGTCCCAGTGTCCTCAACCTCTGCTCATAGCCCGCGTTCTTCAACGTTGCTACCAGCTTGCTAGCTCTTCTCTCCACTTTCTCCACTGCTTCTATATCCTTTACCATATATGGAGCCCACACTGGTTTGCATATTCCAGGTGTGGCCTAACCAGCGCTGTATATAGATTCCTGAAGATTTCTTCGTCAAGTGACACAAATGTCCTCCTTATCAGCCCTACAATTCTATTGGCTTTGTTTTTATTTTCCGCTAAATTGAGAAATTTAACTTATTATCTATCACTCCTCCTATATCCTTTTCTGCCCCCCCTTCCTCCACCGCTTCATACATACTGTATCCTACCTTGTCTATCTTGCTGGTCCCAATCCGCATGTACTTGCATTTTTGTGGATGAAAAGCTTAACCAATGCTCAGACCATCCCTTCATGCCCTCCACATCTCCTTGAAGCAAACCCATATCTCCTTACTCCTCACTCTTATACAGTTTAGTGTCATCCGCATACAGGTATACCTCACTTCCATTAGTTATAACTTCAGGCAGTCGTTGATAAATATAACGAACAGCAGTGGTCCCAACACAGATCCTGAGGTACCCCACTTGTAATTTCCCTCCACCCCGAGCCTATTCCATTCACCAATACCTCTGTCTCCGATCTTTCAGGAAGGCTTCTATCCATTTCACACATTTCTCCCCTATATTATAGCTTCAAACTTTCTCTATAATCTTTTATGTGGGACCTTATCGAAGGGCCTTCATAAAATCGCAATATACCACGTCTATTACATCACCATCTTCTAGAATTTGCATCCAATCATCTACCACCTTAATTAGCTGTAGTACCGACGACCTCCCCGCAAGAATCCGAACTGTCTCCCACTGAAAGTTGGTTGACTTAATATTTTTTTCTATATCCCATCTACTCCGTCTCGGGCATAGGCTGAGAAACTGTACATTCCACCGCTCAAAACGGTGAAGCCCGTGAGGTCTTCGTTCCAGTCTGGAGAGGAGCCATGTGAAGCATCCATCATGGCTCGAAGACTCCATCTCTGAGCGGCTGGTGCTTCGCTCAAGTGCTTCAAACTCCAGACCAGACCCTCACTCTCAGAACGCCACCTTGAGCAGTGAACTCATTGTACTGTAACATATTTTGAATTTCATACAGTGTTATTTAATCAGGGAACAATATTATTTTTTTTCGGTGGGCTTTGTGGTTAATGCACTGATACTAGGTACCCAAATTAATCCCAATAATATCTTCCCATTGACATATCGGGATTTCCCGGGTCCAATGGATACCAATCCATCCACCACACCTCCCCTCCATTATTCCTTCTCTAATTACCGTTCCATTAGTTTACACAACACTTGTCAAACTGACTGGTCTATAATTCCCTCATCATTTCTCTTACCTTCAAAATAGCTGTTATGTTCCTCTCTCCAGTCCATCGGGATTTGTCCTGTATTAAACGATCCAAATAACTTTTCATGGCTCTACTAACATCTCCCCTACTTCTTTATGATTCTTGGGTGTATCCATCTGGTCCCGGTGACTTACTTCTGTTCATTTTTTCTATGCTTCTTATTCTAGCATGGGAAAACTCTACTAGTTCTAGTGCCGGTGCCTGTTTGATGGGCCGAGTTGGTATTTGATGGGCCGAGTTGGTAATGGGCCGAGTTGCCAATGGGCCGAGTTGGACGGTATTCGTCTTAGATGCCTCGAACCTACACATGAAAGTATTAAAATGCCCCAGAACAAGAAGCCCACCACAGAAGCCACGAGCGAACACCACACAGAAACACCCGAAAGAAAGGTCCACAGAACGAAAGGACCAGCTGACCGAGCCAGCCAATTCAGACAGGCCCAAGCCGCAGGGCTAAGCAGCTCCAGGCTGCACCTACATACCTCTTCTAAACTGACCATTTTCCACACCTCACGTACACTACCCCTCGTGTCCTACACTCCTAACTACAAAGATGATGAACAGGAATATACATTCATATTAAAAACACCAATGCCCTGTCCCTACGTTGAGCCAATGCCAACACATCAGACAGCCATAATTATATTTATGTATGTTCTTACATCAAGTAGTAGATGTTATATACCTTAGAAGTTAATACACCCATGCTGTAACGTAATCCTTACCCCAACCAGAGATTGTATAGATAACCTTTGTTACCAGTATCTATCATAGAACCTCGAAACAATAACGCAGTACCCCTACGAACTGCCGCTTTCCTTGGTCTATATTTCATAGAAAACGCAGTTCACAGGGACACCTAGACGTACACAAAAGCGTGTCAAATAATAGGTCCATAACCCCTCGTATGTACGAGAAATAATACACCCTGTTTTTCCTTTACTTTATCCACAAGTCACGCACACACCTACAGTTAACCTCCTTCTCCCCCACCGCCCCCACAGTCCACATGATCCTATGTGTTCCAGACTCATATACCACCGCGTATTTGCATTCCCCGGTAGCATTTGACTAACGTACTTTCACTGCCTTTTCAAACTCCAATATCAATGTAGCCTATTGCCCCCCCCCCGCCCAGGGGCCTTAGGGGAAAATTTCCCTATAGCCCCCTGAGCTTCCCCCCCCCCTCTCATTAAGACACCCGCGCTTCTCGACTCTTGTCCGACCTAGCCTCTCTCTCATACCTCTTGAAGATCCTTGAATTGTCCGTTACTAACGCTCTCCAACCTTTTTATATATACTCCTATCCATCCTACCTTCACTTAGTAGGCCAGAACAACATTAGAACTTTACTAACCCCTTGCATGCCATCTATTCTCTTACAACCCATTCACAACCCTGCACCCAATGGTCGTCGGTGCGAGGTTAGCCGCCTCGCCAGTAACTAACTTCTATTGCCATACTTCCAGATAAATGTGGCAGAGTTAGCAACCCAGTCTCCACCACATCCAGCAACCCTACAATTAACAACCAGCCGAGTAAAACCAGCTAGCCAAGGCACCTTCGGTTTTGGTATTAAGGACACCCACATCTGTCTCATACACAGAGGGTTATTACAAACACTGGTGATATGGCAAGCCCCTAGCCACAGCCGCCGGACGACTAGCACAGAGAGAGGGCGCCCAGCTCCCCCTTTTTGCCCACCCGAGGAGGGAGACCCCCACCCCCGCGGAGGTATACCTGGCCCCTGTTTTGACTTCAGGGTCATTGCCAGGTAGCCTAGGAATTCTTCCTATCAATGAACTAACCATGCATGACTAACACCTTTACTAACCTCTATTAACTCACAATAAACCATTTACCTTTCTTGCATGCTCTGATCACTAAATTAGCACCTCAGCTATACCATAGAATGAAGATTGAACAATCTAGAGAGACGCTCCTATCACAGCTGTCCCCATCCTCCTCGCAAAGTAGATCCAGTCTCTCTCCCCTAAATACTTCCAGTATAGCCAAAATAGTACCTCTTACTAAGGCTCAGTTATATGAAAATATAAAGGCTTCCTATAGCCATGTGCCACAACAGTAAATACCATCTTACCTAGTCCCAAATATCTATTGAGAGCTCAAAATAAGTCCATAAGACTCGAGATCCCTACTGTCTACAGGGCCCAGAACCGAGCCTATAAATCTAGCTCCCGCCCCCAGTCAGTTCAGTTGAAAGCTAGACACCAACCAGGGGTCACTTCCCTGCAGTTAACTTCTAGCTCTGCCCTTGTGTTGTTCCGGAGTGAGATTCCAGAGCCGGCAGACTCCGTGGCAGATTTGGATAGAAGGACCTGCCCACGTATTTGAGAACTTCACACATATGGGCCCCCTGGACGGCCGCGGAACCAGTCGTTAGCCCCCAACATCATGGACGCAAGATAACCAGGACCAGACCCATCAGATACTACCCAAGATTCCCTTTAGCTAGTACTACATATTACTGTGCTAGTTTAGAGATTCACTAATTAATATTTCTACGAAGTGGCTATCTCTTTGCCCCAGTATAATTCATATAACCATTCAATTAGGAAGTGCTAAGCGTATCAGTGTTCATTATTTAACAGGCGATACTAACTCTCGTAATCAACCATATGCCCAGATATTATTACCTAGAAGGAAACCCTAGTGATATCTGCGCGTTCGCCCACTGATTTGCGGTCTATGTATTTCTGAGACAAGAATATAAAACTTAGATCAGTACCCCCTGAGGTTACTAGAATTCCCGTGCTCTAAAATACGCGTGTCTAATCTAGTCAGTGAACTACTACTTGTGCACCAGAGCTACCAGTAATAAATCTAACAGTGAATATGAATCTATAAGTAACATTGATGGTCTTCGGTATATAAACCTGTGGAATTAAAGCCAGTGATCAGAAGATTAATACCTGAACGTTGGAAGTGGGAGACTAGGCTCCATCCAGATCCACTTATGCTAGTGTTGTTCAATTCTATTATATTGTCTTACACAAGTATTCTGCAGTGGTATATCAATAAACGTGATCGTGTAACTTGCTACCATGTGTTTCTTTGTGTTCTCTATTCATCATATCTTGTATTGTGCATGCAGCCTTATATACCCAGTCAATTAGAACTCACATTACCCAAGTTAAACCTGTAGAAAAACAGGGCATAACACTCACATTCGTGCTTTCTACTCTTGTTGATACGTGTTGCATGTGTGTTACATACGTGTTGTTGCGTGTAGACACGTGTTGCTTCGTCAACGTCGAAATGATGACGAAAAGCGACGAATCACCAAAGAGTGTTACACGGGTTTACACGAGTCAACACGAGTTAATACGAATAACGAAGAGTTATTCAGAGTCAAACACGAGTTAACACGTATGTACACGAGTCTACACGTATTTATGCCACACTCATGGGTACTCGCCACGGGACCCAAAAATTTCATGCATGCATGACATTTTTGGACCCCGTGGCGAGTACCCACGAGTGTGTCGAGTATACACGAGCGTAGCACGAGTCTATACGAGTGATGAGGAGTATCGACGAGTCATTGCTGAATAGCAAAATTTCATCACTCGTGTTGGACTCGCGCACCGACTCGGCTATGTGTGAACCAGCCTTTAGTTCGCGTCTATTTTGAAGGCGTTTTTTCGGTTATTTGCCTCCTGCTGGAAATATATATGATGATGACAATATGTCATGGGGGGTTGACTCCCCTCAACCTATTATTGTATCCAAAAGCAGTCAAATAGACGGGAACATGATGGCCAGCATCCGCCGCCGCTCCGCGTAGTGTAAACAAGGCTGGCGGTACACCCGAACTCTACATTCTACCCCTCTAATTTTCCAACTAGCATAACCGATGATTATCAATGATCAATCCCAGTCAGAAACGTCCATGCTTCCCTCCCATAAGTCAATGTCGGGATTACCACACTGTCATGCAAGGACTTCTTTACTTCCATGCTGATCACCCTATTTCTTCTTACTGCTTTCAGAGTTCCTACATCGCTCTGTTACACTTTCTCCCACACTTCTTCATCCATAGGCCTACTCACATCTTTACTCAACACACTGCCCAAATACTTAAATGAGCTGACATTCTTCATAGCCGTTCAACCTCACTTCACACTCTATGGTTGCGCCCCTTTCAATGACCATAATATTGCTCTTCCTAGCATTTACCTCCAGATTCCGTTTTTCACACACTGTTCCAAACATATTTACCTGACCCTGCAACTCCCATTCACTATCGCTCATCAGAACTGTGTTGTCAGCAACAGTAGTACCGGTACTGTACTGTTGAGGCAACTTCCACTCATTTCCTTCCCTTATCAGCGGTACACCAACATCCGCTGCTCTTCCTTGTATTTCTTTCATGACTCCATCCATATACTGTACTGGTATATATTGAACAACCATCGGGACATCACATACACCCTTGCTTTAACCCAACATTCAGATTAAAGAACTCGCTCTGTTAATTATCCACACATACTGACACCTTTGCACCCTCATACATGCTCTTAATTGCTTTCAGCAACTTGCCATCTACTCCGTATATTTTCAGTACCGGTACCGGTACTTTCCACATACCTTCTCTATCAATTCTGTCATAGGCCTTCTCCAACTCCATAAATGCAGCATACAACTTTTGTCGCTTCTCCAGATATTTCTCCACAACACATTTCCGGGCAAAAATCTGAGCTACACAACCTCTTCCCTTCCTAAGATGACTACAGTATGCTAACCGTTTCCCCAGCAATACTGACTGAAAATGCCCAAATATATTGCATGTCCTCTTCAGATTTATCTAAAATATGTAAAATTACACCAAATACCACTACAGTAGCACTGAAATCAATAAAACTCACTAACAGGATAAATAAATGGAAGAAATTTTCCAAAAGATTAATATGTGAACCCTTTACCCAGCAATACTGACTGAAAATGCCTAAATAGATTGCATGTGCTCTTCAGATTTATACATACGTAAATAACATTTTAAGACTGAGTGCTCCACACAGCTGTGCAGTTTCAGTCTCTTTTCCTAATGGCGGCGTTCCAGGCAACCCTGTTAAGGGATGCTTTACTTGTCAAGTTTTTGGATTTGAGATCGGCACGTATAGTCCGATCCCAGGTCTTACTCGGTCCACCCCTTGGTGCAGCTCCCTCCACAATCGCAGACCTGCATCTTTTCACCCAATTTTGTTCATCCATTCTCTCCACATGTCCATACCATCCCAGTTTACTTGTACGCATCTCCTCGCTAATACTCTTTATACCTAAACGTCTCTTCAGCTCATCATTTGTTATTCTGTTGACATCCTTTATCTGAAATATGTAAAATTACACCAATTACCAACTACATTACCAACAAATTTAATAAAGTACACTAACAGGATAAACAACAACAACAACAGGATAAACTTAGCCTCCTATGCAGATGACATAACACTCACATGCACACACCATAACCCAAAAAGAGCAACAGATCTCCTTCAACCCTATCTCAACACACTACATGCACTACAAACAGACTTAATCTAGCCCTCAGCCAAATCCACCGCCACCTGCTCACAAGCTGGACAGGAGAACACAATACATCCCTCAACTCACCATAAACAACACACCCCTAACACCTACACACAACATCCTAGGAGTAATATATGATACTCATATGACATTCAAACAGCACCCACAAACATTAAAAGAAACTGACACCCAACTTATGCCCTCAGGTCACTTGCTCACACAAATTTGGACACAACAAAGAAACTACCACCACATATAACAATACATAAGATCTGTGATGGAATACGCAAGCCCAGCCTGGGCTTCTACCTAGCTGAAACACATCATAAGACCTTACAGACTATTCAAAACAAAGCCCTGATGATCATTACAGGCTGCACAGCTACTGCATCCACAGATCACCTACCTCAAGATCAAAATCCTCAAAATCAAAGACCATCTGGACATGAGAGGCACTCAATTCCTGGCAGCAGCCTCCACGAACCAGACCTCACTAAACTACATGGCACACACCCACAGACACCAAGAAATATCAAAACAACACCCAGCACACGGTATCACACACAATTATTGTCCTCTCTCCCTCCCTGCCCACCCCGAACCAACATCCAGAAGCACATCCATACTCATATCTCTCACCGATCCATCCACTCACTCACAGACAACACGCAGCTGCATGCACGACCTCCCGAAATCCATCCTTCCGAATCCTCCCTTCCTCGCGAGGACAGAGTCCACCTGGCCAGGCTGAGATGCGGACACCATCCAGCTCTCCTGAGCTATCAGAAGAGACTGGATGACTCCGATGTCGACGCCTGCCCGGGATGTAACACAGCACCCCATACCATTAAACACATCATAGAAGACTGCATTTCACACAACCACTTATGCCAACAACACAATCTACACTCAATGAGAGCTCTGTGGGAAAGCCCGATCGTGGCCATGGCCTTTCTCAGGGACTCGGGGCTGTTCGGCCAGGCAGCTTAGGGAACAACAACAACAACAACAACAACAGGATAAAGAAAATGTAAGAAATAGCCCTAAAGATGAATTTACCTATCTATCTATTGACAGACGCCTTGATCCCCGAAGGATTGGCCACGAACGAAACACCCCTATGCACCTCTGTCCCCAGTCAGTCGACGCCCCTCCTCCCATCCAGCACCGCTTTCACGCATATACTTCTTAACTCCATCCTTCCACCTCTCTCTCGGTTTATTTCTCCCTCTGTCCTTCCACCTCACTCGTACACGCTCTTAGTCATTCTCTCGCTTCCCATACGTTCCACATGGCCGAACCATCTCAAGGTGTTCTTTTTCGCACTTTCCAGTACATTCATACCACACCTCTCTCGTACTTCCTCATTCGTCTGTCTATCCCTCCATGTAACTCTGCACACACTTCTCAAGTAACTCATTTCCATCCCTTTCACTCTTGGTTTGAATCTCTCCAACAACGTCCATGCTTTGCTTCCGTAAGTCAGTGTCGGGATTACCACACTGTCATGCAATGACTTCTTCAGTTCCATGCTGACCACCCTATTTCATGTTACTGCTTTCAGCATTCCTACAACCCTCTTCCCCTGTTGCACCCTCTCCCACACTTCTTCATCCATACTCCCATCTTTACTCTGTACACTGCCAAGATACTTAAATGAGCTGACAATCTCCATAGCCTGACCGTTCAACTTCACCTCACACTCTGTGGCTTCACCCCTTTCGAAGACCATAACCTTGCTCTTCCCCGCATTTACCTTCAGATTCCATTTTCGCACACTGTTCCAAAAATATTTACCAGACCCTGCAACTCCCATTCATATCATCAGCAAACAGCAGTACACAAACATCCACTGCTCTTCCTTGTATTTCTTTTATGACTCCATCCATATACTGTATATATATAGAACAACCATCTGGACATCACACACCCTTGCTTTACCAAACATTCAGATCAAAGAACTCCCTCTGTTCATTCTTCACACGTACTGATACCTTTGCACTCTCATACATACTCTTCACTGCTTTCAGCAACTTGCCATCTACTCCATATATTCTCAGTACAGTACTTTCCACATACCTTCTCTATCAACTCTGTCATTCCACTCGTTGCCTTCCCTTATTAGTGGTACACCAACATCCACTGCTCATCCTTGCATTTCTTTTATGACTCCATCCATATACAGTTCAGTATATATTGAACAACCACGGGGACATCACACACCCTTTCTTTAATCCAAAATTCAGATCAAAGAACTCGCTCTGTTCATTCTCAACACATACTGACACCTTTGCACCCTCATACATGCTTTTCACTGCTTTCAGCAACTTGCTATCTGCTCCGTATATTCCAAGTACTTTCTACATACCGGTACCTTCTCTATCAACTCTGTCATAGGCCTTCTCCAAGTCCATGAAGGCAGCATACAACTTTTGTCCCTTCTCAAGATATTTCTCCACAACATATTTCAGGGCAAAGATCTGAGCTACACATCCTATTCCCTTCCTATGATGAATACTGTATGTTAACCGTTTCCCCCCAGCAATACTAACTGAAAATGCCCAAATATATTGCATGTGCTCTTCTGATTTATCTAAAATATGTAAAATTATACCAAATACCAACTACATTAGCACAAAACTCAATCAATCACAGAAACAGGATAAAAACATAGAATAAATACCCCAAAAGATGAATATGTTAACCCTTTCCCCAGCAATACTTACTGAACATGCACAAATAAATTGCATGTGCTCTCCAGATTTAGCTGAAATATGTGAAATTACACCAAATACTAACTACATTAGCACAAAAATCAATCAAGCACTTTAACAGGATAAATAAAATGGAAGAAATAGCCCAAAAATTAATTTATCTATAGCCTACCGGTATATATTGCCGGACACCTTGATCCCCGAAGGGGTGACCATGAACGAAACGCCTGCGTATTTCAAGCTCGCTTGAGGTATCATTCGATCGTCTTTTAGAGCTTTTTGGCCCGGGGTAATTACCACACCATCGCGTCATAAGGAGTTTGAGGGGGTTAAATTGCTAGATACATAGAGGAAGAGGAATGCCAAGTAAAGCTAAACAAAAATATATAAGATATTTTTAACATCTATCTATCATCTATTGCCTGACGCCGTGATCCCCGAAGGGGTGGCCAAGAACAAACCGCCCCCATGCACCTCTGTCCCTAGTCAGTCGACGCCCCTCCCCCCAACCAGCACCGCCTTCGTTCATGTACTTCCTCACTCCATCCTTCCACCTCTCATTCGGTCTATCTCTCCCTCTCTGTCCCTCCACCTCGCTCTCATACACCCTCTTAGTCATTCTCTCGCTTTCCATACGTTCCATATGGCCGAACCATCTCAAGTTGTTCCTTTTCACACTTTCCAGCACCTCTACCTCCACACCACACCTCCTTCTTACTTCCTCATTAGTCTGTCTATCCCTCCATGTAACTCCGCACGCACTCCTATTCGCTTCCGTAAGTCAGTGTCGGGATTACCACACTGTCATGCAAGGACTTCTTCACTTCCATACTGACCACCCTATTTCTTGTTACTGCTTTTAGCGTTCCTACAACCCTCTTCCCCTGTTGTACCCTCTCCCGCACTTCTTCATCCATAGTCCCATCTTTACTCAACACACTGCCCAGATACTTAAAAGAGTTGACGATCTCCATAGCCTGACCGTTCAGCTTCACCTCACACTCTGTGACTTCACCCCTTTCGAAGACCATAACCTTGCTCTTCCCCGCATTTACCTTCAAATTCCGTTTTTCGCACACTGTTCCAAACTCATTTACCAGACCCTGCAACTCCCATTCATTATCACTCATCAGAACTGTATCATCCGCAAACAGCAGTATAGGTAGCTTCCACTCAATTCCCTCCCTTTTCAGCGATACACCAACATCCACTGCTCTTGATAGTATTTCTTTTATGACTCCATCCATATATACAGTAAACAACCACGGGGACATCACACACCCCTGTTTCAAACCAACATTCAGGTCAAAGAACTCGCTCTGCTCACTCTCCACACGTACTGCCGCCTTTACACCCTCATACATGCTCTTCACGGCTTTCAGCAAATTGCCCTCTACTCCGTATATTCTAAGTACTTTCCACAAACCTTCTCTATCCACTCTGTCATAGGCCTTCTCCAAGTCCATAAAGGCAACATACACCTTTTGTTTCTTCTCCAGATACTTCTCCACAACACAATTCAGGGTAAAAATCTGATCTACACATCCTCTTCCCTTCCTAAAAACCCTCCCTGCTCGTCGCCTATCCATTTCTCCGTTCTCACTCTCACTCTCTCAATCACTACCGGTACCCTACTGTATACCTTCCCTACTACGCTTAGAAGACATATTCCTCGGTGGTTACCACACACTCCTCTTTCCCCTTTGCCCTTATATAGGGGGACTATTATGCCAGTCTTCCAGTCACCGGGTGCACTCCCCTTCTCCCATGCTAGTTTGCACATTTTCCATACCCATTCTATCACTATCTCACCACAATACCTCAACATTTCCCCACACACTCCATCTGTTCCTGGTGCTTTCCCCAACTTCACTCTTTTCATGGCTTCCCACACTTCTGACCTCCTGATCCCCACCTCCTCCTCCACTACTTCTCTTCTTCTCCCTCCCATACCATATCCAGCTATGTTTGCTGGCTCTTCATTCCTTACATTTAGCAACTCACTGAAGTACTCCCTCCATCTTTCGACTCTCTCTTGCTTCTCGGCTAGCATTCTCCCATTCTTATCTTTCACACCCTTACTGTTTCCCTTGCTACCTTCCCTAACTTTCTTGACTTCTTCCCAGAACAGTTTCTTACTCTCCCTCCATTTTACACTCAGGTGCTCGTTTCTGTCTCTCGGAATCTTCATTCCCTCTACTACCCAACCACTCTCTATATGCTTTCTTCTTTTCTTCCACAGCTATTCTTACCTCTTCTGTCCACCATGCTGTACCTTTCACTCCCCTCCCTCTTCTCCTCACTCCACACACCTCCTCACATGCTGCACAGATCTCATCCTTAAACACCTTGCTCATCTCCTCCACTTCCTCCATAACTTCCAGGTCGAACCCACCTAGTCGTCTTTCCACTGCTCTCCTGTACTCCTCCCTGACTTCCTCCTCCTGCAACCTCTCCACCCTCCTCACCATTCCACCCTCCTCTCGCCTCCCTCCAGCTCTCCTCACCCACTTCTTTTGTATCCTAACCTTAGCTACCACTACATAATGATCAGACAGATCCCCCTCCAATACCCCTATACACCCTAGCATCCATCACAGATTTCTTCATTCGTTCATCCACACATACATAATCAATCAATGACTTTCGTTCCACCACTGTCTTATCCTTCATCGTCAACATCCGTTTCCACGTGTACCTGTGGATCATTCTGTGTTGGAAGAAGGTGTTGGCTATCCACAGCCTCCTCCCCACACATACGTCCACAAGTGCACTACCATTCCCATTCACCTCTGATGGTACCCCCCACCCTCCCACCACTCCCTCAACTTTCCGATCACCCACCTTACCATTCATATCCCCAATCAGAAATATTCTTTCGTTCTTGTCAAACTTCTCCAGGCACGCCTCCACATTCATCCAGAACTCCTCTTTCTTTCTTTCAAGTATATCCTCTGTCGGGGCATACACGCATACAATCAATACAATATTTTTAACATGAGGTTGCTTATAATAATTTGTACCTCTGCAGTTTCTCCATGGCTAACGAAAAAGGTCACATTCCTAAGAAGCCCCAACCAAAAAGGCCAAGCTTCTGTACAGAACAAATGCCACACCATTACCCTTATGGTGACCCTATCAAATAATCAAAACAACCACACTTCTTAACCCAATTCCCGCGGGGCCCCTCATATGACGGAGACGATTTTCCGGCTATTTTGTAGCCTGTGAGCCAGGCCAGCTTTTGCAAGCAGCACGGATGGACGTCAGCCGGAGCCTACAGGCCCCGCCACGACACTGAGGTTTGTGTGAGAGAGAGTTCACTTATGTGCAGCGTCACACATAGAAAAAACAGAAAATAATTGGTAATTATTAGCGATTTCGCCTAGGCCTATCGGATTTGGTAATGTTTAGCAATTTTGCCCTTCGTTTGCAAGATCCTTACAAGAAAACCAGACGTCGTACAGGGATGATTCAGGAGTAATTTGAAAGCTATTACCGTACTTTCACGAATACATAATTGTATTACGCTCTGGCTTTTGCTTATGCATGAAAATGAGCAGGGAATGAAGGCAATTTCGGGCAATTATGCCTACTCGTACAGGAGTCCTTGGAGCGGCTTCGGTCGCGCCGGGAATTTCCACACCTCACACCACACACACACATCACACAGTTTTTCCTACACCGAGAAATGACTCTCCGGCTGTCATTTCTCGAAGACTTCTTCTAGCCGGAGACATTGAGAGCAACCCAGGACCCACCTACACATACATATGTCCAACTTGCTCAAAACCCATCGCTTCGAGTCGCCACACTAATGGTTCAGTTCTCTGCAATTCATGCAGGAACTGGACCCACTTCACCTGCACAACACTTGCCTCCAAGAAACACTACACGAACACCTGGACCTGTTCCTCATGCCCCTCCCTCTCCCAGTCAAATCCCTTGCCTAAAACCCGTCCACCTCTCCTCCACAACCCACCTAACCTTCCCATATCATCCACTCCCCCCCCTAAAACCTGGCCACCTCTCCTCCCTAACCCACCTAACCTTCCCATACCATCCACATCCTCAACTCAACATACCACGCCCCATCCTAATCCATTCCAACCCCCATCTGCTCCCCAATCCCCACCCCCACCTCACCCATCCCAACCCCCAGCCCCTCCCTCACCCCCACCCCATCCTCGTGCAGCAGCACCCAACATACATCGTGCACATAACATTAACATTCTCCAATTGAACATAGATGGCATCAACACAAAGAAACACGAACTCTCACACTTCATCAAACAACACAACATACACATTGCCATCTTACAAGAAACAAAACTCCGCACAACACAAAAAACACCCACATTTCATGATTTCACCACCATCAGACAAGACCGGGCTATCGGCGGAGGCGGTGGACTCATCACCCTGGTACACAAAGAAATATCATACATAGTTACCAGTGTACAAACCAAATCCCTCCTCCCCCCAAATGATAACACAACAGAAATACAATCAATTAAAATACGCACTGGCAACAACTCCAACATAGCCATCATAAACACATACATCCCCTACAGTACCAAATGAATACAGACCACACTTACAACACATTACAAACACCCCACACATCATCCTGGGTGGTGACTTCAACGCCAAGACGTCGGCCTGGTTTGTCGACAACCCCGACACAGACAGAGGGCTGGTACTACAAAACCAAACTGTTAACCTCATCATCCTTAACGACATCCATCAACATACCCATATTCCTCACCAAGCCCTCTATAACCCATCATCTCCAGACATCACCTTTTGCTCCCCAGAACTCGCCCCCACAACATCCTGGAGGGTGGTCAGAACCTTAGGCTCTGACCACCTCCCGATCATTATCACCACCAAAACCAGACTCACCCCAGCTAACCACAAACACACATACACCAATTATAAAAGACCTAACTGGGAAGCATTCACAAATGAGACAGAACAACACTTCACAACTCTAAACAGTACACCCATCACTAACATCAACAATGCTGTACACATACTCAATAAAACTATCCAAAACACTGACAAGAAACACATTCCAAGAGGTAACAGAAAAAGACACGACCCCAACTTCACACCAGAAATTCAAAACCTCATCAGACAACGCAACATACTGAAACACTCCCCAGCACCCCACAAACAAGACATCACACAACAAATCCAAGCACTCAACACCCAAACTAACAACAAAATACAAGAACAAAAAACTAAATTGGAATAACTTCCTACAAACACTTGATCACAAAACAAACCCCAAAAAACTCTACAAAACACTAAACAGCATCACACTTTCCAACAGCAACACAACACAATCACATGCTGCAATCACAACAACAGACTCTACTCCTTCATGTAAACAACAAGCAAACACTCTCATCAATCACTTCTCACATGTCAGTCACCTAAAACCTCACAAAGACGACCGACGTGTCATCCGACGTAAGAGACAATTCCCCACAGACCCTGACTATACACCCTTCACCAATCACCAGACAAAGCATATCATCAACAATCTCAAGCACTCACCCGCTTGTGGCCTAGACAACATAAGCAACATACACCTCAGACACCTGGGACCACAAGGCATACAAGCACTCACTAACATATCAAACTACAGTTATTCACACAACACAATACCAGACATTTGGAAGCATGGTCTCATCACCACATTCCCCAAACCCAACAAAGACCCCACGCTACCCTCCTCGCACCGCCCCATCACACTCCTTTGCTCCCCCTCCAAAGTCATGGAACGCCTAGTGTTACAACTAATTACACCCGACCTACGCCAAGCTCCAACACAACATGGCTTTAGGCCACTGCACTCCACAAACACTCTTCTCACAGACCTTACACAAAGAGCTTTTGACGGCATCAACTCAGCTAGACCACCACACAGATCACTATTAGCCACACTCGACATTAGTAAAGCCTTCGATGCCATCCCCCGCCACAACCTAACAAACAAAATCTACAACACAAACATGCACAACAACACAAAAAGGTGGCTGGCCAACTTCCTAGCAGGCAGATGTGCACACGTATCTTTTGCCGGTCAGTCATCTAAAATCAGAAACTTTCCAAACGGAGTCCCACAAGGATCCGTCCTATCGCCCGCACTCTTCAATCTGTATATGCACGATATAACTACACCCAATACGCCCCAAATAAACTTAGCCTCCTATGCAGATGACATAACACTCACATGCACACACCATGACCCAAAAAGAGCAACAGATCTCCTTCAACCCTATCTCAACACACTACATGGCTGGTGCACTACAAACAGACTTAATCTACCCCCAGCCAAATCCACCGCAACCCTGCTCACAAGCTGGACAGAACACAAATACATCCCTCAACTCACCATAAACAACACACCTCTAACACATACACACCACACACAAAATCCTAGGAGTAACATATGATACTCATATGACATTCAAACAGCACACCACAAACATTAAAAAGAAATTACACCCAGACTTAATACACATAAATAAACCGCATAGGCCGCTCGTAAGGTGTTAATGCCCTCAGGTCACTTGCTCACACAAAATTTGGACACAACAAAGAAACTACCACCACAGTATATAAACAATACATAAGTTCAGTGATCATGAGAGGCACTCAATTCCTGGCAGTAGCCTCCACGAACCAAGACCACCCACTAAACTACATGGCAACACACCCACAGACACCAAGAAATATCAAAACAACACCCAGCACACGGTATCACACACAATTACTGTCCTCTCTCCCACCCCGAACCACCTTCCAGAAGCACATCCATACTCATATCTCTCGCCGATCCATCCACTCACTCACAGACAACACGCAGCTGCAAGCACGACCTCCCGAAATCCATCCTTCCGAATCCTCCCTTCCTCGCGAGGACAGAGCCCACCTGGCCAGGCTGAGATGCGGACACCATCCAGCTCTCCTGAGCTATCAGAAGAGACTGGATGACTCCGTTGTCGATGCCTGCCCGGGATGTAACACAGCACCCCATACCATTAAACACATAATAGAAGACTGCATTTCACACAACCACTTGCGCCAACAACACAATCTACACTCAATGAGAGCTCTGTGGGAAAGCCCGATCGTGGCCATGGCCTTCCTCAGGGACTCGGGGCTGTTCGGCCAGGCAGCTTAGGGAACAACAACAACAACAACAACAACTCGTACAGGATTAATAGCTTTAACCAAAATGGTCACACTCCTTAATGGTCTAAGTGGCCATAGCCAAAATGGCTACACTATATTCCTTCTGTACTTTCTCCATACCCGATGAGATACATGATATTTTGATATATGTGGCACAGCCCTTGTATCCAACACAATACCCTGCGTGCAACCCCGCTCGAACCCCGCACAACGTTGCTTGCAACTTTAATTATTATTATTATTATTATTATTTATAATTATAATAATAATAATAATAATAATAATAAAAATAATAATAATTAATATACACACTCCTAAATAATACAAATATTAATATAACGAAAGTAATCTATTTTCAGTACAGCATTTAGGCTCCCAGAACGAGTATGAGCATCAACCAACACCAACGTATCGGCCGCCCCACAAATCTGCCGGGATACTGCCCTCAACGGTGGTGCTGTGTTTGTGGGAAAGCAGCAGTCAAACCTAACACATTTATCAAATGTCAACATGATGGTTGCAATAACAGCTGCTTAGGTGACAGGGAATACTTCACGTGTGATGAAACAAGCACTCCGAGAACTCAAACAAAATGACTGATCCTGCAGTCTACCTCACAGCGACTAGTGGAACAACAGAGGACTTGACTAACCCTGTGGAAGACTCCCAAGATGAAGGCGCTCATTATCTGAAGGTTCTGAACAAAGAAGATCTAATATCAACTGTGCTTCAATTACAATCTGAACTTGCAACTGCACAAAATAGTATCAGGTCACACACAAATCAACGAGGCCTACTGCTAAGCAAAAGACCAATATTCATGGAGGCACTTAACTTTATTGACTTAATTGCTGCAACAGATGTATATAATAACGGTGGTGCCACCAAAGAAGACCAGCGCCTCATCAGAAAAGATAGACAGATTTTTTTTGTTCTATGGGAGTGAGGGAGACAAAAGGCAGAACTGCCTTTAGCGAGTGCCTCCCCCAGAGTTCAAAGAGTGACAGGGCCAAAATCAAGGGACGTTTGAGCCAAAATGTCTGGACACACAGAGTTTGAAGCAATTTAAGTCATAGGAAGAGGATAAGACTGATTCCTGGAGAGAGTTCCAGAGCTCAGCTGTTGAATAGAAGGAAGACTGAGAGTAACATTTCACTCTTGGGTTGGAGAGTTGCACAGAGTAGGGGTGGGATTGGGTTGCAAGACGGGTGCCACGTACTCTACGTAGAGGAATGTATACACTGGGAGAGCTCTGAGGAGCACTGATCATTGTAGTAGTGATACAATAGCGAGAGAGATGCAACATTGCGGCGAAGAGAGAGAATTTGCAGAGAGTTGGTGAGTGGGCGGGAATTAATGATACGAAAGGCCTTCCTTTTTACTTTGTCTAGGAGTGCAGTGTGAGAGGATCGTTCCCACACATGTGAACAATACTCAATACAAGGACGCACTGTGCCCTTGTATAGAGCAAGAAGCTGCGCAGTGGTAAAGAAACCCTTGAGGCGGTTGAGCACACCCAGCTTCTAGGAGGCTGCCTTAGGAAGACTGGTAATATGGTCCTTCCAAGTGAGAGCAGAAGAAAAAGAGACACCAAGAATATTGAGAGAAGATGAAAGATTGATTTTTGTATTGTTAAAGAATAAGGGATATAGTCCTCTGGGAGTTCCGGACGGGTAGACAGATGGAGAAATTGGGTTTTGGAAGTATTAAAGGCAACAAGGTTTTCTCTGGCCCAATTTGAAATAGTAGTTAGATCAGAAGATAAGTGTTCTATGGCTTCATTACGTTTGTTTTTGAGGGATTGCTGGCTGGGGCGTTCTGGAAAACTAATTGAGTAGTGTAAGGTAGAGTCGTCTGCGTATGAATGGATAGGACTGGAGGTACAGTTGAGAAGATCATTTATGAAAATTAGAAAGCGAATAAGACAGAGCCCTGAGGAACACCGGAGTTGATAGGAGGAGGAAGTGAGCGATGGCCGTCCACAACCGCAGCTATGAAACGGCCGGAAAAGAAATTAGATACAAAGGCACAGATAGAGGGATAGAAACCGAAGCAGGGTAGTTTAAAAATTAAAGATTGGGGGGTTATATGTTCCAAGAGTGATAAATGGAACAACTGGTGTGAGTCACACGAACCAATGAAGCTAATCAACTCATCTCACCAAGTGCCACTACAGACCTTCTCCTTCAACTACTGTAGAGCAACACAACAGAAACACCACAAATATTAATAATAATAACAACAATATAACAAATGGCAATATCAGCAACAGATTCAGATACAACAATAATTAAAGTTGCAAACAAAGTTGTCCGGGGTTCAAGCGGTTTTGCACGCAGGGTATTGTGTTGGTTACAAGGGCTGTGGCCACATAAATCAAAAGATTATTTAACTTATCAAGCATGGTGAAATTACAGAAGGAACAGATTGGCTGTGGCTATTCAGGGGTGCAGCTCTATTGGTTGTGGCCGTTTATGAGTGTGGCTGATTTTGGTTGTGGCCGTGTATGAGTGTGACCATTTATTTTTATTTTTTTATTTTTATTTTTTCATTCTGACTTTTTATTGAGCCTTTGTGGCATTGTCCTTATATAATAAGGTTATTACTTCAGTTCCTCAGGTATTTTTTTTAGGACCACTGCTCTGGAACATTTACATCAATGATCTACTTCAAGGACTTTCATTACCAAATGCCTATGTAGATGACTGTACTCTGTCTCACACTTACAAGAGATGATGCAGAGGAAATTATAAATACTACAAATCAACAACTAAAATATATCACTGCATGGGGCCAAAGGTGGCAAGCAAAGTTTGCTTCAGCAAACACCCAAGCAATGGTCGTTAGTAACCCATCTGTCCCTTACTAACTTCCTACTCCTGCCACGGACATTAGTTCCAGGGCAGTAGTTCTCTTTCCAATTTTCCCTTACCCACTCTAAACCACAGTTTGGACACTTGATCCTCAGTGTTTTGGAGGACAAGCCGCCTAGAGGGGTCACTAGACCTTTTGTTGCTTGATTTCCTTTGTGCTCCTTTGTAATAACCCGCTCACCATATAATGCCAGTATATTTGATGGGATAATAAAACTAGGAAATTACTACCTTAAGATTAATAACAAACTTAGCATCCGGAGTACAGTTTTTATAGTAAACTATCTTTTGAAAAACATATAGAGGAGATAACACATACAGTAACAGTATACACAAAAGTAACTGCTCTCCGACGTATCAAACACCTGCTAGATGCTGAAGGATTGAAAACTCTACAATGCGCAGGATTGATCACACCTTGAGTATGCTCCTCTTACATGGATGTCTAGCCCACGAAGCCACCTCTCTCTCCTGTATATGGTTCAGAGAAGAGTTTAAAGGCTCATTATCTTAGTTTGTCAGAGGGGAGAGACAGTAATGGAACTAGACACCTTGGAACATCGTTGTCAAGTGGCGTCACTCCCAGTGATTCATAAAGCTCGATTA
Source organism: Paralithodes platypus (assembly GCA_032716605.1). Taxonomy (NCBI): domain Eukaryota; kingdom Metazoa; phylum Arthropoda; class Malacostraca; order Decapoda; family Lithodidae; genus Paralithodes; species Paralithodes platypus. The sequence goes on along the minus strand of CM064505.1, from coordinate 24,246,523 downwards.
CAAAAAATGTCTCACTTAGCGGATCTGAGAATTCCATGGAGACAGTCAAGCCGAAGCATGAGGTCGGTGCTATCTAATAGCTGTCAGCTGGAGATACCAAGATTGCATACTTGTATACACTAACGGTCCTTCTCAGCTACTACATCAAGATTGTGGAATCTCATGATAAATGTTATAGATGTCAGAGCTCTCAATACCAATCAGATGAAGCTTACTGCTAATGTCTGGTGCAGACAACAAAACTTTCACTTCACCCAATGAGACAAATAAATAATAAAAAAATAATAATAATGATAAGAAGAAGAATAATTAACCCTTAAAAAGCGGCTCACGTGGTGGCAGGAGACTAGCGAGCGTATGACTGCTCCAGACCACCGCGGCGAACCTACTGACACGAATCTCAGCTCCCTCCTCCCTCTCTCACTCGCTACATACTGAATTGTATTGCAAGAAAACTAGCCATCATACAATTTAGGCATGAAAATGATCACGTATTTTGGCTAAAATTAAAGGTGCAAGCAACGCTGTCCAGGGTTCGAGCAGGGTTGCATGCAGGGTATTGTGTTAGGTACAAGGGCTGTGTCACATATATATACAAATCCTGTATCTTATCGGGCATGTTGTACTGTGCTGCAGTAGAGACTGTAGCCACCGTGTTATGAGTGGTTGGGTGTGAAAGGGATCTGCCTTTTGTGGGCCACTTGTTTTTCTGCAGATTACCAAATTGCACGTGTAAGGGATCCGCCTCATTTGTACCGATGTGCAAACAAACAAGAGCGAGAGAGGGAGAGACTGGCTGTGCTAGGGATCTGCCTCTATTTGTTTAGTATTAGAATTATAGATATGTGGAATAGGCTATCGAGTGCTATAGTGGGATCAAGAACAATAGGATTCCAACATAAAATTAGATAGGACGAGATGAGTTGCGTGTGAAAGGGATCTGCCGTGTGTGGGCCAATCGGCTCTCTGCAGGCTCCTGTTTCCTTATTATTCTTATGTTCTTTTTGTTAGAGAGAGGGAGAAAGAGAAGCATGGCGAGAGAGAATAGAATGTCGTAAACATAGGGAAGACAGCGATAAATGAGAGAAAGAGAGAGAGCGCAGGATGGGTTGGGTGTGAAAGGGGTCTGCCGTGTGTGGGCTAATCGGCTCTGCAGACCCCCGTTTTCCTATGTTATCATTTGTTAGAGAGAGAGAGAGAGCCTAAGATGTAATCATAAGGAAGACAGTGATAAATGAGAGAGAGAGAGAGAGCTGCCTAATTTGAACAGGGGTGCAAACAAACAAGAGCAAAAGAGAGAGTGATTGGCTGTGTAAGGGATTTGCCTCTAATCGTTTGGTAACCGAGTTGTAGATATGTGGAATAGGCTACCGAGTGTCTTGTGTGGGCCAATTGGCTATCTGCTGACTCCCATTTTCTTATGTTCTATTTTTTACAATTATATCTTGGTTGCAGGTATATGATAACATTGGTGTATAGTAAGTAGTGTAAGTAACATATAAAGCTTATGAGATGAGTTATGTGTGAATGGGATCTGCCTTGTGTGGGCCACTTGGCTCTTTTGACTCCCATTTTCATCTTGGTTGCATGTGTAACGGATTTGCCTAATTTGTACAGGTGTGCAAACAAACAAGAGCAAGAAAGAGAGTGGCTGTGTAAGGGATCTGCCATTTGGTCATAGTTGTAGATATGTGGAATAGGCTACCGAGTGCTATAGTGGGATGAATAACAATAGAGCTTCAACATTAAATATGATAGGACAAGATGGGTTGGGTGTTAAAGGGATCTGCCATGTGTGGGCCAATCGGCTCTCTGCAAACCCCAGTTTCCTTAAGTTCTCATTTGTGTGTGAGAGAGAGAGGGAGACAGCATGGCGATAGAGAATAGGATGTCGTAAATATAAGGAAGAGAGAGAGACAGAGCGAGAGCGAGCGGGATGGGTTGCGTGTGAAAGGGATCTGCCTTGTATGGTTCAATTGGCTCTCTGAAGACTCCCATTTTCTTACATTCCTATTTCTTACAATTATATCTTGTTTGCAGGTATATGATAAAATTGGTGTATAGTAAGTAGTGTAAGTAACATACAGTATGTGTATGAGATGGGTTGGGTGTGAAAGGGATCTGCCTTGTGTGGCCCTCTGGCTCTCTACAGGGTCCCATTTTCATCTTGGTTGCATGTGTAAGGGATCTGCCTCATTTGTACACCGATGTGCAAATGAGAGAGAGAGATAGAGAGATTGGCTGTGTATGGGATCTGCCTCTCGTAACAGAGTTGTAGATATGTGAAATAGCCTACCGAGTGCTATAGTGGTATCAAGAACAATAGAAAGCTTCAAGATAAAATCAGATAGGGATTATGGATGAGATGGGTTGGGTGTGAAAGGGTTCTGTCTTGTGTGGGCCACTTGTGTCTCTGCAGGCTCCCATTTTCATCTTGGTTGCATGTGTAAGGGATCTGCCTCATTTATACCGGTGTGCAAACAAACATGAGCGAAAAAGAGAGATTGGCTGTATAAGGGATTTGCCTTTATTCGTTTGCTAACAGAGTTGTAGATATGTGGAATAGGCTATACTGAGTGCTATAGTGGGATCAAGAACAATATAGAGCTTCAACAACAAAAATAGATAGGACGAGATGGGTTGGGTGTGGAAGGGATCTGCCGTGTGTGGGCCAATCGGCTCTCTACAGACTCCCGTTTTCATGTTCTAATGTTCACATTAGTGTGTGAGAGAGAGAGAGAATGATTAAAATATATATCTTGAAAATGAACTCAAAAGTTACTGTTCAAAATAATGAATATAACAAATTCATTAAAATTAAAAACTATCGAAACGACACCCCACTTAACAGAGAGAAAGAGAGAGAGAGAGGAAAGAGAGAGAGAGACTCATACTCACCGTATGTTAACCACCACCATATCACTCTCAGTATGCCAAGACTTCATAAGGCCGAAATTACCGCGCCAGTAGACTGTCCTGTTTACACATGACACACTCCCCTTCTCTCTGCCTCTCGTATTTCATCACTTTTTATCTACGATATTATTTCCGTCTTTTTTAATGTGTATGGCCTAGTTATTGGTGTTCACTATTCACATAGGTCTCCTGCTACTTCTGCATGCATACATAATAGCATGAAAGTGATCAATACGCGCATATGAAGCTATCAGGGTCTCTTCCCTCCCTCTGTCTTGGGAGGGGGTGGAGATGGGTGACTTTGCAGTGTTGCCAAGTTTTACCGCTACATTATCGCTAGATGTAGAGGTATTTACTTCAATCTAGCAGCCTTTTTTTTATATCTAGAGACATTTACAGACATTCTAGTCATATTACATTGTAACATTTGCAAAACAAACAAACCAAAACTCTTTAGAGATTGCAGCATTATTCTAGCATTGTTTGACTATGTAGCAACATGCTAACGATTTTTGAGAAAGGATCTAGCGGTATTTTGTAGTAACACTTAGCCGGGTACTGGCTGAAGTTGGTTCCCGTTTCCCTACTCCCTATTCCTTATTCATAATACTGTAATAACACTCCCTAGGCGATATTATCTATATGCATTGACTTGCGCCAATTATACTCTGTATACATCTCATTATAAAGAGTATTCATTAAAATATCCATTGATATCATTACATCCATTCTAATAACTTTAAAGTGTTATTATTATGAATAAGGAATAGGTATATGGGAGCCAACTTCAGCCGGGTCACTTAAGTTAGGGTTGAGGGAAGAGGGTTATAATACGAGTCACACAGGCAATTGTCAAAACTTTGAAGGTCCAGATCATTGTTATTAAAGTAAGCATTTGGCAAAGTAAGGAATTGTTAAAAACCTTAGCCAATACTCTGCTATTCACCAAAAATAAATTTTAATTATCATTATTATTTGGTAGGGTAGGTATGTATAGGTAGGTTGGTTAAATAATTGGTGGAATTCGTAGGGACTCGAACCTTTTTGAGAGAGTTAAATTTAAAAAAATGCATGGATCTAAATGATGAATTATTATGTTCTCTCCACCAACCAACTTTACTCCTAAAATTGATTAACCTCTCAGCTGCACAGCCCCTGTAGTATACACCATACCCCTGTGCGTAGGTATTTACATTCATTTTTCACTAAAATCATTAATTTACCATAAATATAATTAATACTTATCCATGTGCACCTATTTTACGTTTAATATGAAGATGGTAACATGTTACAACAATAAAACAAGTGGGAATAGTGTTTGGGGGGTGACAAACATGAAATATTGAAGAGCGGTTCATTCATGAAGTTGACAGTGAGCGAGACTACACCCTCCCTCCACGAGCTCTGGTGAGAGACTGGAGGCAGTTAGGGCTACTACTCTCTCTCTCTCTCTCCTCCATCCACAACCTCCCTTTCCACCTGGAACCGGGTGGAGATTTTTGGCGCCATAAATAAACCGATAATTACAGGAATAAGAGAAAAATAGGTGATAATTGAAGGGAGGAAAGGGGGTAAGGAGGGGACTTTGACAAATGTGGAGAAGTGATATGAGGTATGGTGAATAAAAAAAAAAATCAAGTGCTACTGGGGCCTTTTAAAAGTTTTTTTTAGGTCTAGGATCTTAAGAGTCTCCCTGCAGTCGCCCAGTAAAACCTCTTAAGAGTCTCCCTGCAGCTGCCGGGTTAATGAAATTAACACACACATGTGGCAGTCCGGGGATTCGAACCCAGGGCGCTCACACCGAAAATCAACACACTTATGCATTGCGCCACGAAGACATATAAGGATTATTAAGCAAAACTAGGGGATTTGGGGAAGCTGAGACTGAAGACTGAAAATGGTATGTGGGTACAGATTATTTGTATATACTAATGGTATGTGGGTACAGATTATTTGTATATACTAATGGTATGTGGGTACAGATTATTTGTATATACTAATTTCAGAATAGACAGTTTTCAATGCTGCGGACAAACTATTCCACCAATGCTGCGGACAAACTATTCCACCAATGCTGCGGACAAACTATTCCACCAATGCTGCGGCCAAACTATTCCACCAATGCTGCGGCCAAACTATTCCACCAATGCTGCGGCCAAACTATTCCACCAATGCTGCGGCCAAACTATTCCACCAATTTCTATTCTTTTGGTACCAAAACGTTCGGAATTGCGAGCCTCACCCAACTACGCAAACATGGCTTTGATCATCCGCGTAGTTTTCAAAATATGGATTTTTAAGTGGAATTCAAGGTTTTTTCATGATTGCCGAAAAAAACCCATGTGCAAAGCAAAACCTTTTCCATAACATTTGTGGAGCATTAATTAGTAGTGGAGTCCATATAGCAAAGCCCAATAATTTTCTTTGAGTGGGAGAGATGCTATTTACGTTTTACCATTTTCGGGAAAACGGCTGCCACGGACCTGTTTGGCCGCCATTTTGGATGTTTAGCATATCAAAAGTTGCCCAATACAAATCGCACCTTGTGTGAAACTTTGGTCCTGATCCGAAAAGCGGTTCTGGAGTTATTGCGTAAAATCCGGCGTGGAAAAATAATTTGGAAGAATAAGATATAATGATTACACTAGGGGTTCCCCGCTAGGGCTCGAACCCCTAATAACAAATTTTCAATAGATTATTGAATTAAATAAATAAATATAATGTAAAGGAAAAAAATGAAGATAAATACAAATATATCGATTAAGCAAATAGCTAATGATAACACAATCATATTAAACCAAAATTAATAAAGATAAATATATCAATCTGTGTAAGAGGTTTAGCTTTAAAATAGAAATCAACAGAAATGTTGTGTCTTTAGCTCAGAAATATGCACTATGCTTTAATAGTTAAATAATGATCCTCAAATAAGCAGTTATGTTTAAATAAAAGAGAGAGAGAGAGAGAGAGAGAGAGAGAGAGAGAGAGAGAGAGAGAGAGAGAGAGAGAGAGAGAGAGAGAGAGAAGCATCATGTGGGAGTCGAAACAAGTAGTCAGCCCTTGGGGAGAATACAATCCAACTAGGACACATTGGGTCGCCATATTGCATACCTCGTTGTGTATTCCATATGTATGTCCAGCATACGCCATATTGTATATCTGGCTCTCTGTCCTACTGTAGGTGTCAGTTCTATATACATTGCATAGTGTGGTATAATTTACAGGTGATGGTAGATTGTTATGTCTCCATCTTGATTATTCGCTTATTAAGACGATTATGTACCGAAATATGCTATTAATTTGGAAACTTGACATTAAAATGACGCAGAGATTGAACTCAAAGTATGACTATATGAATGACAGAGTGGTACCATGAGGTATTGCACGCCATCTATGGGAAGCTGGAGGAAATGAGTGACCATATTGCCACCATTCCAAAAAAACTACAGACTTCGCTGCTTACCACACATCAAATCCATAGGCTAAAACGTATGTCTGTATACTTAAAGCAAGGGTATAAAACCGTTAAGAAAAAGGTATACAAGATCAATGGTTATATTGATAGTGATTTACCTTTCCATCCTGGTATTAAATGGATTTATCATTACCATATGCCTATAAAAGGGCGGACCTTTACCATATCTATAATTTTGGAGTGTAGGGTCAAAACATAAAACAGTGTAATATCTCACTCGTACCAAGATCTTTGAATAGTTTATAAATCCGCTTTGTAAATTGGTCGTATAAGTTTAGCCCCTTATAGCCTTAAGGGGAGGCTTAGTTTTTCTGGACTCTCTTCTCCCTAATGTTTAGCCCCATTAGCTTTGATATTTGCAGACGTTCGCTCCATTAGCTTGTTGATTTAAATTTTTGTTGTGCCATTTAAGTGTCTATTTTTTTCCAGGTGAGCGATAGCGAGCCTGTATTTTAAGAGGAACCGGCCTTCGGCTGGGATATTGTTTTTTACCGAAAAATGTACAAGTTTATATAGAAGGGGGGGGGGGGTGCTCTTCGGTGTATTTTTCTAACCTTGATGGAGGTCTTGGGAGGAAACTAAAGAAAGTAAAAAATAAATACATATATGAACAGATAAATACAAATCTCACCTTAACCATATTTAGTCCAATGGTGGTCTTTCTAAATCCTCTCTTTCATTCCATTAGTTTGGTCATTATAATAAGTTACATCATATTTAGGTGTGTACATTTTGCTGGGGGTGATAGCGAGCGTGCAAATTAGCTGAAGCTGACATTGGCCGGGACAATGGAACGAATATTGTTCAATATTAAAGTGAAGGGATGATTAGGGGTCTAGGTATTTTTTTATTTTTTTAATATTATTATGTTTTTTGTAATAGTCTAGGTAGCCAAACAAAATAAAAAATGCTAAAAGATGGCCAAAGATAGGGCAGTGTATGCTCCATAATTGATTTTTTTCAGACATTTTCGCAAAGCAGAACTATTTTGGCAATATTAAGGGTTTTCCTATATATTATTATCGGTACACACACACACACACACACACACACACACACACACACACACAGTATAAGGTGGTGGTGTTAAAGGCCGCCTACATATGGTAACTTCACCAATTTCCCCGGGGACTCTTAACCCCTTCACAATACGGTGGCGTAATTTCCATTACATTCTGGTAACATAAAGCACTTTTGCTCACCTTAGGAAGAACTTCTATGAATCGAAATGGGTACAAACTATCTCAACCTTCTAACGTCCACATGTTCTTCTTAAACTGAATAAATTATAAATGTGTCTGATAACTTTTATATCGACCTCTTTATCAGCCATCCACTTCCACACGCACTCTCACTCACTCTCTCATTCTCAATAAAACGAATGAAGATGCTATTGTAATAAAGGAGTTAAATTATAACTTCAATAGCAGAGTAGTCAACCTCTTCCTCCTACTCTCCTTCTATTTACTTAGTTGGTGGACCCGTAGGGGGTTAACCTCGGGCAATATTATGAACATGGGATACTGCGGGGAAATAACAGGGGCCTGCACACTATAATATAACAGGGGCCTGCACACTATAATATAACAGGGGCCTGCACACTATAATATAACAGGGGCCTGCACACTATAATATAACAGGGGCCTGCACACTATAATATATAATAACAGGGGCCTGCACACTATAATATAACAGGGGCCTGCACACTATAATATATAATAACAGGGGCCTGCACACTATAATATATAATAACAGGGGCCTGCACACTATAATATAACAGGGGCCTGCACACTATAATATATATTAACAGGGGCCTGCACACTATAATATAACAGGGGCCTGCACACTATAATATAACAGGGGCCTGCACACTATAATATAACAGGGGCCTGCACACTATAATATATATAACAGGGGCCTGCACACTATAATATAACAGGGGCCTGCACACTATAATATATAATAACAGGGGCCTGCACACTATAATATAATAACAGGGCCTGCACACTATAATATATAATAACAGGGGCCTGCACACTATAATATATAATAACAGGGGCCTGCACACTATAATATAACAGGGGCCTGCACACTATAATATATAATAACAGGGGCCTGCACACTATAATATAATAACAGGGGCCTGCACACTATAATATATAATAACAGGGGCCTGCACACTATAATATATAATAACAGGGGCCTGCACACTATAATATATAATAACAGGGGCCTGCACACTATAATATAACAGGGGCCTGCACACTATAATATATAATAACAGGGGCCTGCACACTATAATATAAAATAACAGGGGCCTGCACACTATAATATATAATAACAGGGGCCTGCACACTATAATATATAACAGGGGCCTGCACACTATAATATAACAGGGGCCTGCACACTATAATATATAATAACAGGGGCCTGCACACTATAATATATAATAACAGGGGCCTGCACACTATAATATAACAGGGGCCTGCACACTATAATATATAATAACAGGGGCCTGCACACTATAATATAACAGGGGCCTGCACACTATAATATATACAGGGGCCTGCACACTATAATATATAACAGGGGCCTGCACACTATAATATATTAACAGGGGCCTGCACACTATAATATAACAGGGGCCTGCACACTATAATATATAATAACAGGGGCCTGCACACTATAATATATAATAACAGGGGCCTGCACACTATAATATAACAGGGGCCTGCACACTATAATATATAATAACAGGGGCCTGCACACTATAATATATAACAGGGGCCTGCACACTATAATATAACAGGGGCCTGCACACTATAATATAACAGGGGCCTGCACACTATAATATATAACAGGGGCCTGCACACTATAATATAACAGGGGCCTGCACACTATAATATATAACAGGGGCCTGCACACTATAATATATAATAACAGGGGCCTGCACACTATAATATATAATAACAGGGGCCTGCACACTATAATATAACAGGGGCCTGCACACTATAATATATAATAACAGGGGCCTGCACACTATAATATATAATAACAGGGGCCTGCACACTATAATATATAATAACAGGGGCCTGCACACTATAATATAACAGGGGCCTGCACACTATAATATAACAGGGGCCTGCACACTATAATATATAACAGGGGCCTGCACACTATAATATAACAGGGGCCTGCACACTATAATATAACAGGGGCCTCCACACTATAATATAACAGGTCCCTGCACACTAAAATAAAACAGGGGCCTGCACACTATAATATAACAGGGGCCTGCACACTATAATATATAACAGGGGCCTGCACACTATAATATATAATAACAGGGGCCTGCACACTATATATATAATAACAGGGCCCTGCACACTATAATATATAACAGGGGCCTGCACACTATAATATAACAGGGGCCTGCACACTATAATATATAATAACAGGGGCCTGCACACTATAATATATAATAACAGGGGCCTGCACACTATAATATATAATAACAGGGGCCTGCACACTATAATATAACAGGGGCCTGCACACTATAATATAACAGGGGCCTGCACACTATAATATATAATAACAGGGGCCTGCACACTATAATATAACAGGGGCCTGCACACTATAATATAACAGGGGCCTGCACACTATAATATATAATAACAGGGGCCTGCACACTATAATATAACAGGGGCCTGCACACTATAATATATACAAGGGCCCTGCACACTATAATATATAATAACAGGGGCCTGCACACTATAATATATAACAGGGGCCTGCACACTATAATATATAACAGGGGCCTGCACACTATAATATAACAGGGGCCTGCACACTATAATATATAACAGGGGCCTGCACACTATAATATATAATAACAGGGGCCTGCACACTATAATATAACAGGGGCCTGCACACTATAATATAATAACAGGGGCCTGCACACTATAATATATAATAACAGGGGCCTGCACACTATAATATAACAGGGGCCTGCACACTATAATATAACAGGGGCCTGCACACTATAATATAACAGGGGCCTGCACACTATAATATATAATAACAGGGGCCTGCACACAATAATATAAAACAGGGGCCTGCACACTATAATATATAATAACAGGGGCCTGCACACTATAATATATAATAACAGGGGCCTGCACACTATAATATAACAGGGGCCTGCACACTATAATATATAACAGGGGCCTGCACACTATAATATATAATAACAGGGGCCTGCACACTATAATATATAACAGGGGCCTGCACACTATAATATAACAGGGGCCTGCACACTATAATATATAACAGGGGCCTGCACACTATAATATATAACAGGGGCCTGCACACTATAATATATAATAACAGGGGCCTGCACACTATAATATATAACAGGGGCCTGCACACTATAATATATAATAACAGGGTCCTGCACACTATAATATAACAGGGGCCTGCACACTATATATAATAACAGGGGCCTGCACACTATAATATATAATAACAGGGGCCTGCACACTATAATATAACAGGGGCCTGCACACTATAATATATAACAGGGGCCTGCACACTATAATATATAATAACAGGGGCCTGCACACTATAATATATAACAGGGGCCTGCACACTATAATATAAACAGGGGCCTGCACACTATAATATATAACAGGGGCCTGCACACTATAATATATAATAACAGGGGCCTGCACACTATAATATAACAGGGGCCTGCACACTATAATATAACAGGGGCCTGCACACTATAATATAACAGGGGCCTGCACACTATAATATAACAGGGGCCTGCACACTATAATATAACAGGGGCCTGCACACTATAATATAACAGGGGCCTGCACACTATAATATAACAGGGGCCTGCACACTATAATATATAATAACAGGGTCCTGCACACTATAATATAACAGGGGCCTGCACACTATAATATAACAGGGGCCTGCACACTATAATATAACAGGGGCCTGCACACTATAATATATAATAACAGGGGCCTGCACACTATAATATAACAGGGGCCTGCACACTATAATATATAACAGGGGCCTGCACACTATAATATAACAGGGGCCTGCACACTATAATATATTCATTACAGTTAGACCAAACATCTTCACCACTAACATTGAAAAATATAAAAGTACAAAAGGAATCGAGCATATTTGTCAACCATTTGGGAAGAGTCAATCAGAGAACAGGCGTGGGGATTTACAACTCGTTTGCTCTAGCAATTTTTGTTAATTACCATAGGTCAAGATTTTTGGCCTAAGTATAATGATTAGAATACAGGTATACCTTAACTGTATTTTTTTTTTCTATATTCCAACTACTCCCTCTCGGGCATAGGCTGAGAGCCTGCACACTCAACCACTGAACACGGTGAGGCCCGTGAGGTCTTGTTCCAGTCTAGGGAGTGAGACATGCGAAGCACCCCGGCTCGAAGCAACTCCATTTCTGAAACTGCTCCGCCTCTGCGCTTCACCGTCTCATTCCCCAGACTCGGACCCTCACTCTCAGAACGCCACCTATTAAGCAATTAACTCGCTAGGCATTGCCCCCCTCTAGCATATTTTGAATATGGGAATATTCATACAATGCTATTTAACCCTTAAAAAGCGGCTCACCACATAAGTCGAGTTAAATAAAGCTGGACTATGTGGCGGCGCTCGACATAACTCGAGTGGCAATTTCAGCACGTAATGTTGCTGAGAGAGAGAGACAAGTGGTGGCAGGAGAGTAGCGAGTGTATGACTGCTCCAGACCACCGCGGCGAACCTACTGACACGAATCTCACCTCCCTCCTACCTCTCTCACTCGCTATATACGGAATTGTATCGGGAAAGTGGCTAATTACATGCTTTTTGCACTCGCGTTGCACGGTTATTGCAAGAAAACTAGCCATCATAAAAGGATCGTTATGGTGTCATTCGAAAGCTCTGTTTATGCCCTTTCAGGGATAGATACTTGTTTTACGTTCTGGGTCTTATTTAGGTATGAAAATTATCACGTAAACAGCCCTATTTTGGCTAAAAACACCCCGCTGGGCGGTACATATAAATAAACCGCATAGGCCGCTCGTAAAGGGTTAATCAGGGAACAATGAGGGTATTTTTGGGGGTATTTCGGTGTGCTGTGGTAATGCACTGAAACTAGGTACATCACAAATTCCATCCCAATAATATCTTGCTTAGAAACATAACGGCTAAACACTCAAGGTAAACACTCAAGGTAAACACTCAAGGTAAACACTCAAGGTAAACTACATGGTTACTAGTCTATAAAAGTTGTCTTAAATTCCCCTTCAAATTTAAAGAGCAGTAATCCAAATCCCTTCCCTTCCTTGCCATAATATAAAGCCTCCGAAACTAATAGGCATTACTAAAATAATATGATAATGGCTGTTATCGCAAGGTAACCACTATGGCTTCTAAAGGAACTAATAGGCATTACTAAAATAATATGATAATGGCTGTTATCGCAAGGTAACCACTATGGCTTCTAAATAATATGATAATGGCTGTTATCGCAAGGTAACTACTATGGCTTCTAAATAATATGATAATGGCTGTTATCGCAAGGTAACCACTATGGCTTCTAAAGGAAAAAGGCAGTCGTTACCCCTCCTTCAACTTTAAAGCGCAATATCCGCAACCCCTTCCTTTATCTGTACAAGATGTAACGTCTCAAAACATAAACTGAATCACATCAAATGGAAAAGGCTGAAAACGCGAGGGAGACAAAATGGCTCATAATTTCGAAAAGTTGTCATATAACCCTCTTCGATTAAAACAAAAATATATATAAACCCAACCCCTTCCCTCCCATAGCCACACTGTGACTGTTCTGAGTGTACCTTAAACAGATAATGGCTGACTACACAAAGTAAACAATATGGCTGCTAATTTAGAAAAGTTGTCATAAATCCTGTTTCAATTTTAAAGATAACTAAAGCCCACCCCTTCTTTTCCTCCGTGTTGTAAATTATCGAAACCTATACCGTATAACATTGAAAGAAAATGGCTGACAATTAACGCATGGTAAACAAAATAGGTCCTAATTTAGAAAAGTGGTCACAAATCCCTCGTCAATTAAATTGAACTCTAAACCCAATCACTTCCCTTTATCCCCAGAAATGTTGTAACGGTGTTGAATCAAACAAATATAATAGTGAAAGGAAATGGCCGACAATCCAAGGTAAACAAAATGTCATTAAATTAAGAAAAGTTGTCATAAATCCCTCTTCAAATTCATGTAAGCCCTAAGCCACCTCTCCCCCCCTCCCATCCCCCCCTCCTTCTCTTCACCGCTTAGCCATGTTGTGACGCCTGCCTGTGTGTGTGTTGTGCCTGTGCGTTAGTGTGACTCGCGAGCCTGCAGCTTTAAATGGATTCCAACCCTGTGCTTGCTACATCACCTGGGGCCCCACTCCGCTAACGCCCCTCTGCTTGTGAGAGGAAGAGCTGAGGGGTTGGAGCGTGCTTGGATAATTTGATTTGTTTTTATTTGTTTTTGCGACGTTTCACTTAGATAATTGTAGTTGGCTTATCTTGTGTTCGCTAGGATAATCTGTGGCTAGTTGTGCTTTGTTTGTTTGGATTATTTTAGGGTGTTTCTGGCTTGTTCTGATATTTTGCCTTGAACTACCGTTTTTTTTTTTTTTTTTTTTTTGCTTTGATAATCAGCAGCGGTATATTCAATATTTGTTCTGATCTTACAATTGTTTTTGTTTTATTTACTTGGATAATAATATTGGTTACTTGTGCTTTAAATGGACTCCAACCCTTAGCTTCCAACATCACTCGACGCCCCATTCCGCTAACGCCCCTCAGTTCTTGAGAGAAGGAGCTGGCGTGCTTATAATGCTTAGATAATCTGCTTTGTTTGTGTTTGTTTTGGTTGGTTTCACTAGGATAATAAGTTTGGCTTGTCCTGTGTTTATTTGGATAATCTGTGGCTACATAAGTTTTACTTGTTTGAATAATGTTAGGGTGCTTGCTTTCGCTGATATCTTGTTTTGGACTATCTTGTTTTCTTTGCTTGATAATTAGTAGTGGTATATTATAGTTTATGATTTACTTGGATATCAAAGTTGGCTGTCTGTGCTTTTCAGTGTTTTGTGAACCTAAGCTTGTAGCTCCTCTGCTTGTAAGAGGAGGACATAGGGTGGTGGGGTGTGCTTGGAATGCTTGATGTAGCGACTGTTTATACTGTTCTGGGATAATTCGGGGTTAGTCTACGATGTGGGGAATTATCAATAATGTATTATGTGTTTTGAGGTTATATAGGCTTAGTTTGGATTTTTGTTTTATCTGAAGGCATGTTTTGCTGATTTAAAAATCTTGATATATTATGCTTAAGGGGCAGGTGGTTACTTTTTCAGGACCATTTCTCCCTCATGTTAAGCCCCATTAGTCTGCGATTTTAAGACGTTTGCTCCATCAGTTTGGCGATTTTAAGATCTTTTGTGCAATTTAGATGTCGATATTTTCAGGAGGAACCAGCCTTCGGCCGGTCTAGTTTTTTGTATTAAGTTTGATGGAGGACTAGTGAAAAAACTAAAATATATATAAATAAATAAATAAATATATCTACCAAAAAGTGAGCACTACCCCCTTAAGTTGTGGTTCCTTGGATAATTTGTTATTTGTTCCTTCACCGTCTAACATCACTTGCAACCCAACGCCGCTAACTACCCCTCGGTGTTTGTTAAAGGAAGCTAAGATATATTGTCGGTATGTGTTTGCCGTGTGATGAATTGGCTTAGTTGACTCTTTAATAGTAAAACTGAATGGGAAGGTATATAGTGAGAGCTACTAGAGAGGAATAGGAGAAAGAGTAGGTCTGAAAGAGAGAGAGAGAGATTAAACTAAATCTGAGCTACAACCACACCCAATAACTTACACAATAATCTACACACCCCCTCTCTCTATGCTATAACTAATTCATTCCTCAGCATGGAATAAAGGCCTATATTCCTAGACAAACCACTTCATTATTGTATTACCATATTGCTAACCAATAAACAAATATGATACTTTGGTAATTGCAATGCCAGTACTGTAATATTAGTTCAGTACTTCTCATTGCAAATATAACAACTACCGCATTATATGAACTGGCTAGGACTACCACAAACCTATAACAATGACCATCGACAATGATGCGGCTAGTCTAGAATGGCGAGTCTATGTTTTGTGTTTCATCCAAGTCCTTGCTGCCTCAGATTTATTTCGCTTTCCTCATTGCCGGATGTGTTTGCCCCTTCTGTACCGGTGAAGTCCTTCTCGTTACATTCTGGCAACTATTAGATGATTTTATTCAGCTTAGCAAGGACCACTGGCAATAAAAGGTTACAGACTTTCTCAAGTATTCCTCCTTTTAGCTACCACAGATCCTTCCTGAACTTAATTTAATCGTCCAATATTTGCTAGAAAAGGACGTCACCGGTACAGAATGGGTTAATTTACAGTGTCATCAATGACGCATTTTTTTTTCCTGGACTGTTGCTCACTAATGAAATTCTTCAGCCTTGATTTATTTCCCAATCTTAATTACCAGTGATATTTATGTTTACTTCAAGCCTAGATTCTATTGTAGTTTTCATTCTCAGGTTGCCACTCCTTTGACATTTTTCAGGTTTTGAATGTACAGTATGTCATTATTGTTTGAAGAGTCGTTCCTTTTTATTACACAACCTAGATTATACCCTCATGCATAAAACACTGGCGCTAATCCACATCAAGTTTTCTTAGCTTGGATATACTTGTCACCAGTGGTGGGTACAGCTAACCGAAAAGTTAGCCGAGATAACCGCTAATCAGCTAACTAAAAACGTTAGCTTCGATAACGCTAAATCGCTAAATTGCTGAAGAAATTAGCGGAAGCTAACGATAACAGTTAACAGCTAACTTTTATCATATGAATTTAGCATTGGTTTGTTTTGTTCCCTATAAAACCCTTAAACACAGACCTAGAAAGCTAAAACTATAATATGCTGTAGCTTGTAGTTGTAGCTTACTGCTTAGACACAGCTTTCCAAAACATATGCTAAAAGAATCATAGAATGCCAAGATCAGATGATTAATGAATGTGCATGTGCATCCTGTTGTACATTAATAATTATATGAACAAATGAAATAAGCATTAGCTTACAATCAACGACACTTCTGTCGAATAGAAAATATTGTTATTGAGTTAGAAAACTTAGATGGGGATGGACAGTAGAACAAAATCAATAAGATTAACCCCTTCAGCAACATGATGCCCGCTTATCTCTGAATTTAAATTGAGTAATCTAGGTTAGGTTAGGTTGATCTAGATTAAACAGAATGGAATCGGCTTTCTTTTGAGTTTTGACACACTGGTTAGGTTAGTTGGTTAGGTTGAATTTCAGTTTTTCATTTAATGTTATGTTTTTTACTGCTTTTACCCCTCAGTTTCCCTCATCCAAATGGCACTGTCTATCAGTGCCATATTTTAGAATCGAAATATAATGGGTAAATATGCAATTCCGATTATTCCGCTAATAATCACAAATCAGATCACCCTAAAAAAGTTTCAAAATGTATGAAGAATTAGGAATATATTTTCATAAACTTGATATCGACTTGTTAATCTTGGTATTTTATCTGGATAGGTTAGATTACTATAGGTTTGGCAAGGATAAGTTAGGTTAATCTGGTTAGGTTACGTTAATCTAGGTTAGGTTGGGTTGATATATTTAGGATAGCCTTCAGTATTTCAATATAAAAAATAAATAATATAAAAATCATAAAATTACATTAGTGCTTAACCCGTACAGCCCCAGCGACGCGTCTGACGCGTCGGCGATGTATGTAACGCACAGCCCCAGCGACGCGTCTGACGCGTCACCCTAATTGCGCCGACCGTAACCTCAGGTGTAGCCACTCAAGAGGGCTCAGTCAGGACAGTCAAGACCGCCACTTACAAGTTGTTTATGCTAAGGCGGTTGAGATCCCTGGGGGCGCCGGAGAATGAGCTGAAGAGTATATATAACACCTTCATACTCCCTAAGCTCACCTACGCCTCTCCCGCCTGGTCCTCCTCTCTAACCCTAACACAACAACGTCAACTGGAGAGAGTTCAGAGGAGGGCATGCAGGATCATCCTGGGTGGCACATATCCAGGGTACGAGGAAGCTCTCACCACCCTTAGCATACCTGCACTCTCAACCCACCACTACAACACACTCAAACAGTTTGCATCTAAGCTGCTTGTTCACCCACGACACAGAAACTTACTTCCACCAGACGCCCCTAGACCTACACGTGCAGCTCGTCATTTCAACACACTCCAACCAATAAGAGCAAGAACTGACAGATATAAAAATAGTCCTATCCCAACCATTGTTAATATTATTAATAATGTGTAATAACGGCCTGTCACACCATATATACGCGCCCACCTTTAATAATATATGCATAAGTGTGTGCAACTGCTGTTTGCGGATGATACAGTTCTGATGAGTGATAATGAATGGGAGTTGCAGGGTCTGGTAAATGAGTTTGGAACAGTGTGCGAAAAACGGAATTTGAAGGTAAATACGGGGAAGAGCAAGGTTATGGTCTTCGAAAGGGGTGAAGTCACAGAGTGTGAGGTGAAGCTGAACGGTCAGGCTATGGGATCGTCATCTTTTAAGTATCTGGGCAGTGTGTTGAGTAAAGATGGGACTATGGATGAAGAGGTGCGGGAGAGGGTACAACAGGGGAAGAGGGTTGTAGGAACGCTAAAAGCAGTAACAAGAAATATGGTCAGTATGGAAGTGAAGAAGTCCTTGCATGACAGTGTGGTAATCCCGACACTGACTTACGGAAGCGAAGCATTGGTTGAGAGACTCAGACCAAGAGTGAGAGCAGTGGAAATGAATTACTTAAGGAGTACGTGCGGAGTTACATGGAGGGATAGACAGACTAATGAGGAAGTAAGAAGGAGGTGTGGTGTGGAGGTAGATGTGCTGGAAAGTGTGAAAAGGAACAACTTGAGATGGTTCGGCCATATGGAACGTATGGAAAGCGAGAGAATGACTAAGAGGGTGTACGAGAGCGAGGTGGAGGGACAGAGGGGGAGAGGTAGACCGAATATGAGGTGGAAGGATGGAGTGAGGAACTACATGAACGAAGGCGGTGCTGGTTGGGGGGAGGGGCGTCGACTGACTGGGGACAGAGGTGCATGGGGGCGGTTCGTTCGTGGCCACCCCTTCGGGGATCACGGCGTCAGGCAATAGATAGATAGATAGATAGATAAGTGTGTGTGCGTGTGTGTATTAGAATATAATTATGTATGTAATTGCTTGAGTTTGTTTATGTATATGTGTATATATGTATCTATGTATATGCAGTATATGTGTATGTATGTGTGCGTATATGTGTATGTATGTATGCGTTATTTATGTATATATATGTGTCTATAGTGTATACTGTTTGTGGTTCGAGCCCGGCTGAGAGTATCAGGTAGGATAAGAGAAGAGCATATATGCATGTAATGTGCATATATTTATGTATATGTATGTCTGTGTGTATGTGCTGTCAATGGTTCGAGCCCGGTTGAGAATATAAGGTATATAATATATATGTACTGTGCGTGTATTTATATTTATATGGTCATATGCACATATGTATGTAAATATACGTACATATGAGCGAGAACATATTGCTCACTAGCGCAACTTCTGATTATAAATCTATGCATAAGCATTATCTATTATTAAGTGTTCGCGTACCTTCATCCATGTATTTCCACCCTTAACAATAGAACGCCCAGCTCTTCCATATTTCGCCTTCTGTCACACACACACACACACACACACACACACAGACCACCGAGGATTAACCTCCCATTGTAGTACCTGCACCCTCTTTACCCTGACCTTACCAAAACAGTTTCTGTATGTATGTATGTTTGTGTGCATACGTGAGCGTTTGTGTATACGGACATGTGCACACTTACTGCATGTTCTTATGTTCCTATATATGTATGTATATGTATGTGCGCACGTACGTGTATATACGTATGTTCTGTATATGAGTAAGTAAATAGATGTGTATATGTACTGTATATCACTTACTCTCATGGTTATTTTATGATAATTTGTATTCTGCACATGCATCATTATTGTATTTATTTATTTTGTTTGTAAACTAAGCTTACCATCCTCATATCTGTACATCTCATGTTCATCCACTAAATTGTAAAATGTGTATTTTCAGCTCATGAGGCTGCCATTCTTTAATAAACCGTTTATTATTATTATTATTATTAGATTTGTATGGGAACTGTGTACGTATCCCATGCAACCGTGCCGATGGTTGAAAACTCTCAAAGTCTGCGTGCGCGCAATAACCTGGTTTTTTGGGGTAATTGCCTTCAATTTTTTACTCTTGTAAAATACGTTTTCGGGGGCTCTGTAGGACCATTCTTTAAGCTTTTTGAGCGGTTTTTCGTGGTTTTTCCTTCATTCCTAACCCATTCGCTATTGTTTCTGGAATAAAACCATTTTTTGAAAACCGGCCGGGTTCTGGTGAACAAACATTACAAAACTAGCCGGGGCTCCACGGGTTAAGTGGAGAATTCACCAGTCAGTAGTCAAAACAATAAACACTATTCCACAGTAATAGTAGGCTATTCAAAGCATCTTTCAGTAGTACTCTACAATCGGTCAATCGCCCTGGTAAACTCTATATAAGTATATAACAATAAAATATATAAAAACAAATATAAACCCAAATAGAAACCTCAACAATCTATCATACAACTTTGAAAATGTAAATTTAGTTTTTCTGTAGCGAATTTCTCAAGTCGGCGCTAGGCTCACAACACTTAATAAAACAAAAAAAATAGTCGTACAAGTCGATCAAGAGTCACGTCTAGAGTTATGAATGTATGAGTCGTTACTCGTCAGTCAATGATTCAATAATAATGTATGCTGTCACGGTAACCGCTAACATTCACTCCTGGTAGCGGTAGGCCTATTAATACGCTTGCCTGCCTAGGACTGAACAGGAGAGGCGAGCAGAGGCCGCCAACACGAGAACAGGCCAGCACCTCACAGGAATAGAACGTGTCCAGAGATTTGTCTACATGTGAATGTGCCGTGAATCCGTGATATAGTCAGTGTAATTATTATTATTATATGAGATGCCGAAGCCTTCAACCAGGGTACAGAAACACCAACACAATTAATCCAAACAAAACACCTGGAGGCACTGGAGAGAGACTACAGCAACAAAGAAAGAAGGAAAAACAAATACAAAATAAACAAAATAAAAGATATATTGAACACAAATTCAATGAATCAATGTTGCAAATTCTCACATAAGTAGGTGAAATTATAGGGCCTGTAAACGTTTTTGACCAATCAATTATATATATTTTTTTTTACCAGTGATTGCACATTATCGTTATCGGACTTACAGTTAGCGGTAGTAAATTTAGCGGAAGCTAATCGGTCCGCTAACGATTTTCAAAGTTAGCTTAAAAGCTAACCAGCTAACGAAAACAATAGCTTCGCTATTAGCTGTTAGCTGATTAGCGGAAACCGTGCCCACCACTGCTTGTCACTAGCCTATGATATACTTGTCATTCTTATCACTAGCCTATGATATACTTGTCATTCTTATCACTAGCCTATGATATACTTTTCATTCTTATAACTAGCCTATGATATACTTGTCATTCTTATCACTAGCCTATGATATACTTGTCTTTCTTATCACTAGCCTATGATATACTTGTCATTCTTATCACTAGCCTATGATATACTTGTCATTCTTATCACTAGCCTATGCTATACTTGTCATTCTTATCACTAGCCTATGATATACTTGTCATTCTTATCACTAGCCTATGATATACTTGTCATTCTTATCACTAGCCTATGATAAACTTGTCATTCTTATCATTAGCCTCACTTACCTTACCCTGAGTGTAAGGTCTTTAAGGGGAGGTTTGCTTTTTCTGGACCCTCATGTATAGCCACGTTTATTTAAAGATTTTAAGACGTTTGCCCCATTAGTTTGGCGATTTTAAAACCTTTCAATTTGAAGACCTTTCGTGCCACTTAGATTACCAACATTTTCCTGTTGAGCGACAGCGAGTCTGCAATTTAGGAGGAATCGGCCTTTGGTCGGGACATTTTTCTACTGAAAAATATACCAATTTATCTCTATGTGGGGTCTTGGTGGTATTTCTATATAAGCTTGATGGAGGTCTAGGTAGGAAGCTACGAACCTCCCCTTAATTCCTCTCCTATACTCCAACATCATCGTTCACTTACCTGTTGAAAAAAGAAAAGGAAAAGTTAGATACATTTCATGGTACATCACACAAGCATGTCATAAATGGATGTGCCATTACTGTTATGTGCAATTATTACCAATTCGGCAACTACATCTTTTCACCTTACAGAACTTTTAACCCATCCAATACCGGTGATATCCTTTTCAGTATATTCTGGCAAACTATTAGAAGATTATATTCAGCAAAGGAACACGTCTACCAATTAACAGACTTGATATCCTCTTCATTACATTCTGGAAATTATTTTATGATTTTATTCAGCTTAGGAAGGACATCTACCAATTAGCCTTATTATAACAACTCATCAAAGACAAAAGAAGAAGAAGAGCAAGCTGATTTTAGAAATTTTAATATATCGCATTTAAACCACCAGAAGCATACTTTATACATTTACAATAATTATTACAATACATAGTATGGATCTATTATTGCAATTAATACACATGTATTAAGAATACTCTTAACCCGTACAGCCCCAGCGACGCGCCTGACGCGTCGGCGATGTATGTAACGCACAGCCCCAGAGACGCGCCTGGCGCGTCACCCTAATTGCGCCGACTGTAACCTCAGGTGTAGCCACTCAAGAGGGCTCAGATTTGTATGGGAACTGTGTACGTATCCCACGCAACCGTGCCGATGGTTGAAAACTCTCAAAGTCCACGTGCGTGCGCGTGAGCGCGCAATAACCTGTTTTTTGGGGTAATTGCCTTCAATTTTTTACTCTTGTAAAATACGTTTTCGGGGGCTCTGTAGGACCATTCTTTAAGCTTTTTGAGCGGTTTTTCGTGGTTTTTCCTTCATTCCTAACCCATTCGCTATTGTTTCTGGAATAAAACAATTTTTTGAAAACCGGCCGGGTTCTGGTGAACAAACATTACAAAACTAGCCGGGGCTGGACGGGTTAAAGTAGGGGTAATATGAGCCGAATTTGTACTCATGCGATCGAAAACACTTTGATGCAGAACACTTCACTACCGAATTTCGATGAAATTATGGATATACTATACTAAATTATGGATATACTATACTAAATTATGGATATACTATACTAAATTATGGATATACTATACTAAATTATGGATATACTATACTAAATTATGGATATACTATACTAAATTATGGATATACTATACTAAATTATGGATATACTATACTAAATTATGGATATACTATACTAATAAAATATACAAAAGTACAAAAATAACCCTAGATCGCTGTACAAACACAATAACACTGTTTTGTTAAGAAGTACAAACATTATGCAGTTCATAGCTCTTGTCGGCGTTGTCCACTTAGCATGGAAACAAATAAAGTTTCATACCTCTGTATAGATGTAGAACATTATGATTAATGAATTGTTCATTTACTTTGACCACATATTGATATCTGAGAATTGTCATAGAATGAGTTACTAAAGATGAATAAATGCTCACACTCCCAACTAAATCTACATTCAGCGCGAATTCCTAGACAAGCAGAAATAAAATTGGTTCTCTACCGAAATCTCCAAAATGTCTTTGTTTGTACCTTTATACTTAGTACCGCCACGGGATCTAGATGGTGGTTGGTGTAACTGGAATATGTGTATTTAAAAGGCTGCAGACTACCTAAATTAATCCTTTTAGCTAACATATATTCTTCCTAAACGTCATAAAATTGTCTACATGTAGCTGAAATATATATAAACAAAAGTAACTGGTACTGGAAGGGAATTTAGTATACAATGACACCATTCCTCATTTAATTTTGCTATCATAAGATGATTTTACTCAGCTTAGGAAGAACTTGTGGGAATCATAGGGTCAATTGGATAGTTGTCCTCATTAATTTTCAGATATCCTTTCCAAACTGCAAACAAATCGCTAAATTCTAATATATAATACACAATTGGATTACTTGAATTAATCAGTAAGCATGTGTAATTTCCCTTTCAAACTAATATCTTTTTATTCTCCATAAAACTATTCCTTGTGGGCATTTCCTGACCCATAAGGTTACACTTCATCCTATTTTCCGTCACCGCTTTTTAGCCGGAGGGACCGGAGGGTGGGGAGAGGGCCGTCTACTTTATTGTCCTATTCTTCCACTATAAAACTGCCCCTGTCTAGTAGTATTAAGGGCGGACCAACTAGTTGGGACCGCAAGGTCTGTATGGTCTGATTATCTGTATAATTATCTCAGCTGGTACACTTTTATCGTCATTCTACTATATTTTAACAAACTTATTTTCCCTTCGAAGCTAACTGACTCTCGACCTGGCTGTCTGACTTTTGTTTATCTTTTTTCATAGTCATTGGTATAATTATATTTTACTAGTTTGCAATATGCGCTCAAATTTGTTGGTGAAAAGGTATTACTTATATGTTTGTATTGCTCTCCCACTCTCCTCGCCCTTTCGCAATCTCCAGCTATTCCCCTTCTCCTCCTAACCCTCCCTCCCCTTCTCTCTCTCTCTCTCTCTCTCTCTCTCTCTCTCTCTCTCTCTCTCTCTCTCTCTCTCTCTCTCTCTCTCTCTCTCTCTCATCTAGAACCCTAACTCACTTCACTAATCCCTCTCAGCATCGCTCCCAGTCTATTACTCACTGTATTATGTATTTATTATTTGTATACACAGTGTATATATATATATATATATATATATATATATATATATATATATATATATATATATATATATATATACTTTTTAAACCCTTATTTTGTGCATGCAATATATTTTAGATGCAATTTAATTTTAGCACTAACATTTTTTAAACTTTGTGCAGTGAACCTACCCTTTTCTACAAACCTTTAGTGTGGAAGCATATTCGCATATATTTTTACCACAAGAGTCAATATTTTTCATGTTTTATATATAATTATTATATATACCGGTATATATATATATATATATATATATATATATATATATATATATATATATATACACCCTATATACAGTATATATATATATATATATATGTATATACTCCCAGTTTGACTCGAACCACCGACAGTCAGGATGAGTGTCTATGCTTTAAGCTACTACACCCCGGCGTGATAAAGAACACTTAACCTTTTCCTGTGTATATAAAGGAGAAGGGAAATCCTACTTGGAGAATGTATTTCAATTCATACACAAGTCGTATGATCGATACTCCAGGATAACATATAGGGTGTAGTGGATTAAAGCATAGACACTCGTCCTGACTGTCGATGGTTCGAGTCTGGCTGGGAGTATATAAACATTTAGTAGCTCACGTGTATTTGTGAGATATCATCATCATCATCATCATCATCAGCAGCCTATTATGATCCACTGCAGGATCAGCCTATCCCCAAGGGGATATACTTGAGAGATATACTTGATATTAATGACTCTCGTGTATGGCTGCGCGAGAATTAAATAAAATATCTATAACCGAATTGCGTGGGGAACCTTGTACAAATCCCTGTATGGTATCCTGGAATATGGATCGTACGACTTATGTATGAATTGAAACAAATTTTCTAAGCAGGATTTCCCTTCTCTTTAATATAAATAGGAAAAGGTTAAACCCTCTTTGGCGGGGCCCGACTTAAGGCGGTGTAGAGAACCAAGGACTATGTGGCGGGGCCCGCCTTAAGTCGGTAGCAATTTTGAGCACATAATTGGCTCTGAGAGAGAGACGAGCGGTGGGAGGAGCGTAGGTTGGCTCTGACCGTTTGGCATGGCTCCCGCGCCGCGACTGCCCTCCCCTCCACACACATCCACACCCATTGCCTCGCTACACAGGGAATTATGTAAAGAAATTACCGTATTTTAGCAATTTTTCCTTCGTGTTGCACGATCGTTGCAAGAGAACGCGTGGTTGTAGAAGGATGGTTCTGGTGTCATTGGAAAGCTCAATTATCGCCCTTTCACGGATACATAATTGTATTATGGTCTGGCTCCTGTTTATGCATGAAAAAGAGCACGGAAATAAGCTCGTTTAGGGTAAAACTACCTGCTTGGCAGGTAGTAGAAGTTACCGACCTAGCCGCTCCTTGAGTGTTAAGTTACCTTTATCTTTCATTATATATATTTGTTCAGCGATGTTTTACATATCTTCGTTATTAGCTTATTCCTTAATTAATAATTATATGTATTTTGCTTTTGTGTATGCTATTTATAGCTGTATTTCTCCATATGTATATCTCTATTTCTGTCTTCCATTCTTCCTCCTCTTCCAATCTCTGAAAAACCTTGTTTCCTCCTACTCCTGGTCTCTCTCTCTCTCACTCTCACTCACTCTCTCTCTCTCTCTCACTCTCACTCTCTCTCTTTCTCTCTCACACATAATTTCCTCCCACCCAACCGGTCAGTTTTATCTCCTCATATATTTTTCGTATTACCCTTCAGTTCAAACAGAATGTGGATGGACATTTTTGTTTTACCTTTTTCTTCTATTTTGTTATATTTCTCGGTGTGGTATTCACACACACACACACAGACACACCCGAGCGGTTGGCGTTTATCGGTACATATCAATTTGGTGCATGCTTACGAGTACATGTTTCGATTTTTAAACCTAAATTACACTAACCTAACCTAACCTAACCTAACCTAACCTAACCGAAAACACTCCATTTCAACGTATTTTAAAGAGGTGTGTACCGATTAACTGTCGCCCCAAACCTCATGTACCTGTAAACCTACAAATATCCAGAGATTTGTACCAATAAACACACAACCGCTCGTCCACACACACACACACACACACACACACACACACACACACACACACATAGCCCGTAGCCTAGTAGGTAGAGCTCTCGTCTCACACACGAGGGGTCGGGGGTTCAATCCCCGGCCGGGAGACAAATTGGGCTTGTCTCCTTTCATGTGTTAGCCTCAGTTCACCTAGCTGTAAATAGGTACCTGGAATAAGTGGACGACATTGTGACGTCCCATCTGGGGTTGGCAAAAATGGTACAAGGCGAGATGGGTATCATATGGTTCACCTAAGCTGATGGCTACCTAAGCCTTCGGGCGAGACGGTACCGTCTATAGTGAGAATGGTACCATACAGATCCACCCTAAGCCTTCGTTTCCGATGTCGCCAATTGGCTAAAATACAGACTACACACACATCCACAGCCATTCCAACAGTACATAAAAACACTTAACATGCATTTCACGCAATACATTCCCAGTTAAGGAGGCGCGATAATAATGAGCTTAGCTCGCATTGCGTGGATTCCCCTTGACGAACAAGTAACTGAGTAACTGACTGAGTAACACTCTCTCTCTCTCTCTCATTTGATCGGTCAGGTTGTTATTCCCCTTGCATTTCTATATTTACCTTCGGCCCTAACACACTACAGTATTTTCTGACTTAATGTCTATCTCTCTGTTAACCCTTCTTACTTTAGCTGTATGTCTTATTTCAACTTTCTTTGTCATCAGAGTATATTCTTTGTCTCTTTGTCTTCATTAGAAAGACATAGATGAAGAGATAATTATGAA
The DNA here is from genome assembly GCA_032716605.1 of Paralithodes platypus. Classification (NCBI taxonomy): domain Eukaryota; kingdom Metazoa; phylum Arthropoda; class Malacostraca; order Decapoda; family Lithodidae; genus Paralithodes; species Paralithodes platypus. The sequence goes on along the minus strand of CM064505.1, from coordinate 24,219,310 downwards.
ATGTTTAACACCTTCACTGTGGGCAACATACCCATATGTTAATGGTATTACCGGCTAATATGGTAGCACCAAGCCGCTCCATTTGTTGCCATATGCTTCCATAAGCTTGTAAGCTCCCCTCCCATACTAAAATCAGTCTGTTCAAAGCATCGATTGTGAGAGGGTCTCTGTCCAAGCAAGAGGTGTTCTAGAAGCAAAAATTTATGGAAAACAGCAACATTTGAACAATGTGCTTATGACAGCTATATACCAGGTACCAATGTGAGGTTCATTTCATGTTACAGGCCATTACTCATACTGTCTTCTGAACACAACACTTGGTAAAATAACAGTTAATTTCATCAAGTTATTGTGAGTGGAAATATACGAAACAGGGAAGAGAGAGAGAGAGAGAGAGAGAGAGAGAGATGGCACACTCACTGCAGGGCACACCTGCTGGTTGTAAACAGGAAATTCTCGCTCAATTTTATTAAGGCCAACGAGAGCTCTGAATGAATGAAGTAGACTTTTATAAGCAGAATTCGACCTGATTGGACCTGATTGGACCATTGGATCTCATTTGAATTTGGTCAGGGCTACAGATATGGCGCTTAGGCGACGTATATTGAGTGAAAATAGCAGGAAAGTCCCTGCCACACTATGAACTTCCCTATTGAAGTAAGGTTATAAATATGTGGAATAGATTGTCTAGTACTTTGATCAGCTCAGAAATGGAGGAATGTGTCAAATAATATTTGCATAATCTTGTGAATTATATGGATTGGGTATAAAAAGGATCTGTTTTGTGATGGCCTGTATAGGCCTTATGCAGATTTCAGTGTTCTTATGTGTTACCCCCCCCCCCCTCGTCCTTCATTCAAATCTACCTATATTTCCATGCAGTCGCTCTCACATACACTATATCTCTCCGTATAAAACATTAGTGGGTTGGGAGAGAGTCTTCTTCTTTACTGTCCAGTTCTACTCAGTTAGCCAACCAATTTTAGAATTAAGTCGGGATTGGCTCGCATGAACCACAGGGTCTGTGTAATCCGTGTATCTATGCAACCATATGTAATGCAATGCAACCATCTCCCTCTCACTCAAACGCACTCAGTCTCACTCACTCTCACTTTCAAACAAACAAACACACACACTCTCTCTCTCTCTCTCTCGGGCGGTCAGTTTTTATCCTCCTATATATTTATTTATTCTCTTCGATCCTGCAGACTAGAAGAGACCCTTTTTGTCCTTCTTTCGTTTATTTATTCCTTGGTTGTTCTCGTTCGCCTGTTTCTTATTTTTGTTGTGTCTTCCTTTCTCCCATCTTCATTCTTATTATCGTAATATCTTGCATTTTACCTTTTCTTATATGTTAAATATTTTCTTATTATAAATTCATTCCTATCATGCTTATTCACGTTTGTGATTGCTCACAATTTTTACTTTTTTCTGAACTATATTTCTTCCTATCTTGCCTTCTATCTTACTTTTAATCAAATTTATTTCGTAGCTTTTCACATGTATAATAATTGTCAATCCTTTCATATTTTGTTTTACGCCTATGTTCCATCCTATTCTTCTTATATTAATGTCTAGCTCGTTTTGTTTGTGCTTCGTCCATGCTCGTATATTTATTTATTTATTTATATATCTATTTAATTTTTATCTTTAGTTCTTCACATTATTTGTCTCTGGTATACTGTGTCTTTTTCTGAGATATTCTGTGCCTACTTTTTCACAACTATCATTCTATTTCCTTATTTCCAATTCTTAAACAGTTAATCAGTGTTCAAGTGGCTATGTACGTAGTTGTCAGTTATAGTTTATCCATCATGGAAAGTCTACAGTAAATTATGACATCCCTAGATGTGTTTTGTAACTCATGGAGGGCTGGAACAAACTGGTTCTGGATTTTTACCCCTATTGACTCTTCTCAAACAGTATCAATATCATTTGATCACTCAAATAGTTTATGAGTAATAACGAAGTGTTGGATAGGGATATATAGACTGGCCAAAATACATAGACAATATTTTAAGCACCTATATACTGTATTATGCTTTTAAATTTGATTACACCACATTTACAAGGCAAACCTACACTTTTCCAGTTTTTGCTATCTCCTAAGTAAATAACCAATCAATCCGTTGTTACAAATTGGTTATCGTATTCTTACGACTTCTCTCTCATACACAGCGTTCAGTGCAAGACAAAACGGCTATACTCCCATACGGTCACACACCAATATATTTTTGTATATGTAGTTTATCTACGAAATAAAATTGATTGATTGATTGAATACGGCCACATTCCCATACGGCCACACTTCAATACGGTCACAATCCCATACGGCCACACTCCAATACAGTCACACTCCCATACTCCGAAACGACCACAACCAGAACAGCCAGTTTCCTAAACTAGCTTTATTCAATTCAACTTTACCAAGATTAATCTATCCTAACCAGCTCTAACCTAAATTTACCTACACTACCTAAACACAACCAGGCCTAAAACTTAATTATAATATATATAATTATATATATATATATACAGTATATACTTTATATATATATACATATACTGTATATATATATATATATATATATATATATATATATATATATATATATATATATATACTGTATACACCCTGCAAAAAAATGCAGCATTGTCACTGAAAAAAAATGAAAATATTGTACCAAATACAATTTGTATATATCTTGTACCAATAATGAGTTTAATTATAATAATAAATGTAGGCCTGACCGGGGACAGAGACTTGTCCACACGTCCGAACACTGTTCCCCACCATTCCTCAGGTTGGACTGAACACCTGATTCGGAAAATGATTTATGAAGCACTTAAAAAAAAATGAGTATTATAGGTTTGACTCCTGTAAGGAGATAAAGAAAACCTAATATTTAGTAGTGGCCCCGTAATCATTGACGAACATGCCTATTACATAAGGCACCCTCTTCAAACACTCATCCGCCGTAGTTTGAATCTACCGCGCAGAGCATTTAAAATTTGAGGAGCCTTCATCATGAGCGCACGCGACCTCACTCATGGCTTCAGTCATTATGAATTGGGTTCTCACTACGAAAAAACTTTGTAAAAAATAAAAACAAAAACAAAATAAGAATAACTATTCAATAAGCTTTCCATAATATCGTGGATGTACTTGTGTGGATCTTTGACCAGACGCTGACTCAGGCGTCATTCTTCCTTCACTGACATATCAAGTAAACCAAAATCCTTAATACATCAACGAATGGGAAGGGGATGGTCGGGAGGGCCCCAGTCGTCAATGATTACGGGGCCACTACTAAATATTAGGTTTTCTTTATCTCCTTACAGGAGTCAAACCTATAATTTATTAGTGGCCCCTCCATCATTGACGAACATGCCTGATTTCTAAGACTGGAGGGGGACATTCGTAATCATATCATAACTCTAGAAAAGCAGATAATCAAACAACCACATAGTATTCTTACTTTGAAAAATAAATTTAATGGCGCAGCACATATATACAAAAGGGGGTCAAGCAGGGGCGTGCTTCAAAGAAGCCTGCTTGATAAAAAAGGTTAACTCTTGAGACTCTGCGAACAGATCTGTAAGTTAAAAGGCACCCCACTCAACATAAGTGGTGAAAAATAAAACTTATAAGTTTACATGTGCACATAATATATAACCCCATAATACTCGTGGAAATATCTTGCAAAATATATCCAATGCTTAAAACTAAATTGCTTTCACAGCCAAAACTATTATAACAACACTGTTGTTTGTACTAACATTGTACTAGCACAATTTCCCGCACTGAATAGAACAGAGAAATTTTCATAATTATCACATTATCCATACTCGTATCACAGCTCTTATACTCCGGCGGGGTCTAGGGTGTCCTATGTTACACTGACTGCACCCCCTCCCCCCCTTTTTTCTTGAAAGTAAACAAAGTGACTTAAGGGCCACCTAGACCCTCTGCCTTAAAGCTATACATGGCAAGGAAGGTTTGTCTAGAGCTACTGACAGGTATTGAGTCAAAAACGTATGATTAGAGGCCCACAAATGTGTGGACGTAATATCTTCCACAGAAAAATTCTTCAGGAAACGCAAAGAGGCTCCCAATTTGCGTAAATCGTGGGCCCTACCCACAACGCCGGGATTACTCTCTTTAATGACCTCGACCAAAAGAGAAGCCAATCTACGTTTCAGCAAGCGCTTACCCGTACTTGCCACCCATAAAGCACCTTGGGGGTTTAGAGGAGCTACTCTCAAATATTGGGTTAGAGCCTGCACTGGACATAAATTATGGTGCACCTTTCCCCTTTTCAACGCCGGCACAGTGAACTCAGAAAACACGTGTGCACTGAGCTCATTCTTGGCTACAAACCCTGGGGAAGGTGCAATGTGAATACATTCATTAAGCCTACCAAACCTGAGGCAATTAGGTGTGTTGCTCATCGCCGCCAGCTCAGACACTCTGTTCCCGGTGGCCAAAGCCAAAAGGAATACAGCCTTTTTTAAGAGTAATGTAAAATCTGCAGTATTTTGGTACAGACGGGAGTGAAGTAATGACAATGCTTTGTCCAGAGACCAAGTAGGCATGAGCTGACGGGGAGGTGGGCGGAGTTTAAAACATGCCCTCATAAAACCTGTTTCCTCCGCAACTGGTATGGAGAGACCGGTAAGGTCCCAAAATGGTATTCTAATCGCTGTTAAGTGATTTTTTAACGTTACCACAGATAAACGTTTCTGCTCAAACAGATAATTTAAATAATTAAAAACTAACGCCACCGAGGGCACAGTTTGTTCTGTTCTAAGGATCCAAGAAGTAAAGGCTTGCCAATGTAATTGATACTGTCGTTTTGTAGACTGAGTATATTGATTCAATAATTTATTGGTCACATCTCTACCATATGGTGCTAGCCACTTGGCCTCCTGAATGTCCATAATGCAAAAGTCAGCGAGGTCGCTAGGTTGCCAATCGTGTCTAAGTGGAAAAACCCGACCGGGAGCGACACCGGGTGCGGGCACCACGTCTTCAATTGCTGGTACCACAACTGCGCCGGCCACAGGGGCGCGATTAGCGAGACTAAGCCCCGATAATCTCGTAGTTTGTTTATTATGTGGCACATTAGTAACGCGTCTGGCGGCGGAAACAGATAGATGGAGCTCCACCTGTTCCAGTCTGTCACCAGGGCGTCTGGCCCCCCTGCCGGCGTTATCGTCCGGCGGGTGAGGTACATTGGGAGTTTGTGAGTCTCCTCGGACGCAAACAGATCCACTTGTGGATGGTAAAGCTCCGCAATCATTTGGTTGAAAATGGTTTGCTTGAGCTCCCATTCTACTGTCGTGCTCTGTCTCCGAGACAGAGCGTCTGCCCAGACGTTTGCTATGCCTGGGAGATAAGATGCGTGAAGATGAATGTCCAGCCTGTTGGCTAGAATAAAAATCTCTTCCGACACGTTTAGCAGCTTCCGAGATCTCGTTGACCCTTGTTTCTGAATACAGTGAACCGCATTCAGATTGTCCATTCTGAAGGCCACCGACTTGCCCCGTAAAGTAGAGCCGTGAGCCTGAAGGAAAAATAAGGGGACTAGTAATTCTTTGACATTGATGTGGGAGATTTCTAAATGGGACCAAAGCCCTTGACCCTGGTGCCCTTGGTTTGACTGAAAACTCCAACCTATCGTACCTGACGCATCCGTGTCTACCCATACCGTCGGCGGAGGAGAGGTCCATGACATTACAGAGTGCAACATTTCCCTCTTCGCCCAGACCGCTAGTAAGTTGTGGATTAATTTTGGTATGGGCCATAATTTTTCCGCCGGCAATAGTGGAAAATATTTGTTGCCCTCCAATATTAAACGCTTTACTTTCAACCGGCCCAACATTACAGTTAGTTGAATCCAGTTGAGAGAGCCGACCAGAGACTCCCAGATTCTTCGAGTCGTAGTCAGACTGTGAAGAAACAGGAACAGTTTCCTGCGAAATCTGTTTCGATTGTCCACACTCTGACTCAGAGTGAGAGCAGCTGTGTCCCAAACCAGCCCTATCCACTGAACTACTCGTGAGGGAACAAGGTTTGACTTTACCAGATTTACCTTGAACCCTAGAGTTTTGACATGTTTTAATGTTATGTTGACATGATTTATGCATACTTGCTCTGTCTCTGCCACCACTAGCCAGTCGTCTAGGTACCACAAAATCCTGATCCCTTGTTTTAACCATGGCATCAGTGCTTGCCGGACTAATTTCGTGAATAAGTGAGGTGCCAGGTTCAAACCGAATGGCATCCTCTGAAAAACATAAGTTTGATCCCTGATCCGTAAGGCCAGAAATCTTTGAAATCTTTTGTTTACCGAGACGTGCCAATAAGCGTCTGTCAGGTCTAAGGAACACATCCAACCTCCCTGCGGAAGTGTTAGCCTGATTTGGTGCACTGTTAACATCCTGAATGACTCGTTGTGAATGTGAAGGTTCAGATACGACAGGTCTACGACGGGTCTCATCTGAACACTGTCCCTTTTGGGAACCAAAAATAGCTTGGATGTGAAGACTGGGTAATTTTGAGGGACCGGGATGATGACATTCTTGGCAATCATTTCCTTGACCAGTGACTCTACCTCTAAAGAAACTAGATTCGCCGTTGTCGGCTGACGTAAGCGAGGTCGCCGGAGCCACTGCCAAGTGATGCCTTTGCGTGCCACCATCCTTGCCCAAGTGTTTAATGGCCATGCTTGGTGACACGTTCGGAACGACCCAGTTAGCAGACAAGGGTTCGCCGGCTGTACTACCCTCGGATCCACCCGCCTTGAGACCGGCCCCGGGAGTGAGAGAGACTTTAGTTTTTTTATGATGGTGGAGGTGGTGGTGGTAGACGCTTCGCCGGCTGGCTGGCGTTGGCAGAAGACGGGCCCTGACCTGGTTTATTATAGCCTCGTCCTTTCTGACCTGTAAACTTACCCTGTTTATACCTGTACTGACCTTGAGGGGAGGAGGACTTAGGTAGATGAATGGGCTTAGATCCCCCCGGCTGTGCTTTTACGACAGGCTTGGGTTTGGGAAAAGTAAAGGCAGGTTTCTTAGAAGGGGCGGGACTATGTTTAAAGGCCTGAGCTATATTAAAAACTGTTCTCCATACCTCAGGTATGGAGGGAGTGAGCACTGGTGACATGACCACCTGATTCGCAATACAATCAGGAAGCTTCCGTACCAAGGACATCCTGAGATCTTGTCGTGCTTGCACCGCCTCAAGCAAGGCTGTGCGTATGTCACCCAATGACTGAATTGACGACTGAAGGAGTAGTCGCCGAGACAGTTCAACCGATCTTCTGGCATCCGCGTCTGCGATTGCCTGAGTGGACCGGAGCTTCGATTTCGCTACCTGTTGCGTCACAATGTACTGGGAGAAAAGTCTAAACGCTTTCCCCCGTAGCCTAAATTCTCGGTCTAGGTGAGTTGGGGTAGGGGTAGTGAAAGGGTCCTTGAGTTCACATAGATTGATTTTGGGGGCAGCTAAGAAAGCAAACAAAGCTGAAGGGACTCCGCCGGCAGAACAAACTGGCATAGAGAACCAAGAATGAATATCCTGAGGGATTTGGTGGGAAGATTTTGAGGTGAAGGTGGTCGCAAAGTTCTGAGCCTCCGTCTCCCATTCCACCCAAGGTCCCGGACCCAACTGCCCCACCTTCAAAACTGGATTAGCGGCTGAGTCTGTGACAGTTTGCAAATCTAGTTCTGGAGTGAGCGCTGACAGTGTCTTTATGTCATTAAAACCATCATGCTTAGACCAGTCAGAAAACAGTTTCGAAGCTGAGGCAGGGGGCAGGGCAGGTTTAGAAGTATAAACAAAATAGTCCTGGTGATAATAGTTAGGAATGGCCTTAACATTAACATCTAGTACATTCCCCAAAGTATCCAAGGCCCGTAATTTTTTAGATTTATTGCCTTGGATTACCCACTCTCGTGGCACTGGAAGTTCCCCTTACAAGGTAGGTTGAGCGACCTCTGGTTTAGTGGGGATCAAGTGTACCCATGACTCGTCTGGACCGTACAGTAAGGGCATAGCTACCTTTCTTATTGGTGCTTTATCTAAAGGGGGCGGATTGACATCCGTTATAACCCTTACATTAGAAGTAGTCAGTGCCGCCGTAGCAGGCCTAGTGACCACTGATGGTGATATAGAGGGAGGGTGAGGGATCTGAGTCAAAGCAATAGAAGTCATCAGAGGCCGGACATTAGAACTTGTCATGGGAGCTCCCAGGTCCACTGTAGGAGTCTCCGGCTGTTGGCCAAATTTTTTAGTTAGAGCATTAACCAGCAACCAATCTATTTCCTCTGCCGTGACAAATTTATTCGATGATGAACTCAAAGGTGAATCATTACGATCCTGTGCGGCGTCTAAAACTGAACCCGACTCTTGCACTTCCATGTCTGAGATAATAGATACCTCGTCTTTGTCATCCGGCTCCCCATGAGAGGATTCCGCCGAAGCCGGAGTCCCATCTTGTTGCCAATACAAGTCAGGAATAGATGATGGGATCGCCGCGTCCCTGTGGACATCAGCCACTGTTTGTGTAGTTTGAGCCAGAAGTGGATGTTCAGTCCCTGGTCGAGAATACCGCCAAACACCCAGGCCTTGGCCTGCACTCCCTTGGGAGTCCGAAATACCCTCAATTATGGAGCTCCCACTTGACTCTGCTATTGGACGATCACTGTCCACTGAACTCTCAAAATCTAGGGTTAGAATACTAAGTGGTAAACTGTCTTTTGGTACTGGCACTAAACTATCCCCATGAGATTGAACACTAGCTCTGTCGGGGGTAGAGGTATGACGAGAGGCACTAGACTCCGGTGAACGCCGGGAGGCCTTCCGATCATGTGAGTCCTTTCGAGAAGATTTGTGGCTACGGTGCGACCGCGAACTGTTTTTGGATTTAGAAGATTTCTCTCTAACACCACTTGTTGACCCCTCTGTCTTACTCTTCTTACTCATTGGTGAAGAAGAGAGGCTCGGCGGCTGCTGACTAAGAGGGGACCTGGACCTAGATCTCGCCCGTGACGAGGAGGCTGCCACCGGGGGCGTGGGTTCTCGCTGTCGCTTAGATGTGCCTGGGGCTGGAGAAAGTATAGAACCCTGTCCAGTCTCTGCCGGCTTACGAACAGTTACTCTAGAGGGATGTTTAATGGGAGGGTGCTCAATTAGTAACTTATCCCAAAGCGGGACGTTATCGCATTGAAGTGACTTATGAGCCACAATAGTAGTATAAGCGGTCATCTGCTGCCTGACCTCCCGTAAGGCGACCGCTGCGGTTTTATCATTGTCTTGTAAAACTTTAACACTGAGTTGAGAGCAAAAGGTACAGTTTCGCATCACCCACAGACCCCTTGAGCGGTCGAGACATTTAACACATTTTATACAAAGGGTGTGCGCAAAAATAGGGATACCTGAACAGGAGAGCGTAATGCATAAAGCAAAAACCGGGGCAAAGGTAGCCATGACAGAGACTGGTGGGAAACTTACTCCAGGTTCTGTATAGACCCGCCGGGACCCAGCTCTGGAAAAAAAAGAAAATTTCCAGGAATTAATGCTCATAAGGTTAACCCAACATGTTCGCACACAAGTGTTAAATAACCCGCCGGGTAACGATACGCAATACACAACGACTACAGCTCGCTACGCGGTGGGCTTCCTAAGTAAAAGATTTCAGAATATCTTAACTTGTCCAAAAGATTTATGAATACCCTCTGACATAATATAAAGACCAGCATGGCGTTTATAACTGATTTAGTCTTTCCGGTGGTGTTTGTTTCAAGGTTCAATTTTGGAGAAAAAAAAACTAAAAAGACGCCGGCCCCGAATTATCTCGTAGATCAAAAACTGGGAAGCCTGACAAATATACGAGATCTAACTTCTCCCGAAGTATCTTTTTAGATCGCCGTATGCTGAAGGCGGCGATACAAAACGTATCCCTCAATTGTCTGGTTAACTAACTGAATTGTAAATTCGTTATTCCCACCCTTCCAGGGAGCACCCGCCGGGTGTGAATATTAGTTTAAAAAACGTTAACCCCAATTGCGCCGTATGCTGAAGGCGGCGATACAAAACGTATCCCTCAATTGTCTGGTTAACTAACTGAATTGTAAATTCGTTATTCCCACCCTTCCAGGGAGCACCCGCCGGGTGTGAATATTAGTTTAAAAAACGTTAACCCCAATTGTGCCTTAAATCGCCGTATGTTGAAGGAGGCGATACACAATGCATCCCTCAATTGTCTGGTCAACTAAACTGAATTTTGAAAATTCGGTCATCCCACCCTTCCAGGTTGCACCCGCCGGGTGATTTAAAGTTTAAAAGTTAACCCCAATTGTTCCTATCCCCACTTCTTTGTAAAAGATCGCCGGGGAGGAAATACAACAACAGCTTAGTTTTTTATTGGCTTTGCAAAACCGAAAAAACTACAAACACGTGTCCGTATGAACACTGTGAGATGGGTACAGCCATCCCGCCGGGATTCATAAGGAGCCTGATACAGGCACCACAGAGACGCAGTCCTGGGGAGCCACAGACACCCACTTGCCGGGGAAACAAGCCTGTTTTTTTTAACCACGCGTGGCTAAAACTCGGCAACCAGCCGGGTTTTTTCATGGTGTAACCGAGAAAAACCCGCCGGAAATAACCCACCCCGTCCAGATACCATCAGAACGCAACACAGGACCGAGGCGTAGCCAAAACACAACTAACGCCGTGCCCAACATAGTCCGTGGAATTAGCCAATACACAACTAACCCAGGACACATAAATAGTCCGTGGAATTAGCCAATACACAACTAAACCAGGACACACATGACACAGTAGTACATATTTAGAAAATAAATCAATAACACTTGTACATGTGGTAAAGCTACGAGAGGCTGGCTAGGCCTAGGCAGACGGAAAAAGTAACATGTCAGAATATAAACAAAAAGCACTCAATTATATCACAACAGGAACCACCGCCAACACACCACTGTAGCAAACACTTCCGGCAAAGGGAAGAACTGACTCGGGACCCAGAAAAAACTTCACTAAGTGAAGACAAATACGCTGGGAACGTCAGCAAAAATAAGCTACCTCATCAGAAAGATAAAAGGAAGCAATAATAACGTATAATGAAAGCCGCCTGCATCACAAAGCATCACAGTGAAAAAGTTCACATGTCCACAACAGGACCACGAAGGTACATCCGAAATAGGTGCCCCAAACACACGACCCAAAATACATTGCACTGCGGGCAACTAGCCCAGGACACTCCTGCTACGCATATCCTAACCTTACTCGATACATCCCGGAGTAAACAAATGAGAAAAAACTCACTAGGGACGCAACAAATGCGGAACCAGCGGAGTGTGGGGAGACACGTCCGGGCAGGCTGACCGCAGAGCAGAGAAGGAAGAGTGACGCCTGAGTCAGCGTCTGGTCAAAGATCCACACAAGTACATCCACGATATTATGGAAAGCTTATTGAACAGTTATTCTTATTTTGTTTTTGTTTTTATTTTTTACGAAGTTTTTTCGTAGCGAGAACCCAATTCATAATGACTGAAGCCATGAGTGAGGTCGCGTGCACTCATGATGAAGGCTCCTCAAATTTTAAATGCTCTGCACGGTAGATTCAAACTACGGCGGATGAGTGTTTGAAGAGGGTGCCTTATGTAATAGGCATGTTCGTCAATGATGGATGGGCCACTAATAAATTCTATCTTTTCATAGTAGCGAAATGAGGTGTACGTAAGTCCAAAAAAGCTACATAACAATAATTGGAAATGTTTATTATTTTACCAACATAAATATGCTCGCCATATCATTTCTAACTTACTAAAAATAACTGGTGGTGAATAAAACGTTATTAACATATTAAATCCATATATCTTTATATCTAGCAAGTCCTGTAATACTAACCTAGCAAGTCTTGTAACTTGTTTTCAATGCAATTTAGTGTTTTTTTTTTCATTTGAAAATATTGTTTAAAATATTTTTATCTACCTACTCTCTTATTTTTTCGGTGGAATTTCCGAACACCATATACTGTATATATATACTGTATATATACAGTATATATACAGTCGTCTCCTTTGTGATAAGTATATGTAAACGGTTAAACTGCCTTCTTTACTATATTAATGCTCCAATAGGTTTTTATGTAAACATTATTAGGATGGTTTTGATTCACTGATACTTTTAGTGGAAGTGAGAAGTTTTCGCTTGAACAGATATCAATAATAAATAGTTTAATTATTACATTGTAACCTTTAATCCTTTTACTTTTTAAATGCTTTCATTATATTTTAATTATATGAATGTGGTTTCTTATTCTGCCTTTACAATTACTGTATTGTCTTATATCGGAATTTACACCAGGACCAGGTGATAAGTTATAGATTGCATATGAATCCTTAAGATCTCGTGTAACAAATGGGGGCCTGACCGGGATTATCTGTTTTAAATCGGAAACTTTCTTACGTCCACATGATATTAAGCTATACAGTAGGACATCCTTTGTTCTGTGTAATATGGTAAATTTTATTATGGATGTTTTTAGCCTAGATCATTTTGTAGCTGCTCCATCAGTGGATTTAATTAAAGGTAGGAAACTACGTAAAGATGATTGGTTGGCTTTAGCCACCCACTATAAAGTAGAATGCAGGAGGTCTTGAAAGAAAAGGGAGCTTCAGAATCATGTGTTGAAATAATTGGTTGATGCTGATGTATTAGAATTTGATGCACTTACTTTAATGAGTGATAATAATTCACAGTTGATAACTATTAAAAAAATGGAATTGGAGCAGAAACAGTATGATATGGCATTATTACAACGACAGCTAGAAAAGAACGAGAAAGAGAGAGAAAAGGAACGTAAATTCCAACTAGAAGTCTTAGACAGACAAACTAAACTGAGAACTATGTGTAGCGAGAATAAGGATAAACCTTTTGATCTAACAAGACAGGCTAAGATGGTTCCGTGTTTTGATGAAAGTGAGTCTTTAGAATATTTTCAACAGTTTGAAAAAACAGCACTCTCACTGAATTGGCCTAAAGATAAATGGCCTATTTTATTACAAACTTCTATAACTGGCAAGGCTGGGCGGGTGCCCAACCCCGGAAGGAGTTGAAATAGGGGAGCTATCCCCCCGCCAAAGGCGGCTTTCTAGGGCCTTTCCTAGCTGATGCTGAGAGGATTGGGTTCTAGTCATGTGGTGATGGGCTGGTCTATCAGAGTGAGAGCTGAGCGATCACTGCCATACCCATAGCTTACTCTGACTGTTCCTTTTACTTATATATTTTCTAGATCTCAAGTGACGGCGTCTTTTCCGTGGATTGACCTCCCTACTGCCAACCTAGAGGTTGGCAGATTGGGAACCAAAGCGTCACATTTTTCCTTTGCCCCTCAACTTTCCTTTCATAATTGCTGAGGGGCACAGGGCCTTGGGTGGGGCTTGGGTTTCCCGGGCATTTCCGCACCTCCTCACCTCCTCAGCTCCCTGCCTTGGAGTGGCTTCGATCACCCGGGCTTTATTAGTGGTAAGCAAGGATGGTTTTGTGGGGCCGCTCGTTTATGGCCTTGGCCTTGCTCAGGACCTTGGGGCTGTTCGACCAGGCAGCCTGGGGAACAGCAACAACTGGCAAGGCTAGATCTGTATACATATCTTTGACTATAGAACAAAGTCGGAGTTACTACATTGTTAAAGAAAGTATTCTAATGGCATACCAGCTGACACCTGAATATTATAGACAGCATTTTCGCTCACTGAGCAAAGAGGATGGGCAGTCCTTTATAGAATTATCTTATCTTGTTAGAACATTTGGAGATAGATGGATTAAAGCCAATAATGTAGTGACTGCTGAGGACTTAAGAGAATTGTTATTTGTGGAGCAATTTAAGAGGGCAGTTTCACCTGAGGTTAGGGTGTATCTGAAGGAGAGGGAGGTAATGATATTGGAACAGGCAGCCACACTCTCAGAAAATGTTGCCTTGACTCATGTAGGATTTACTTGCAGGTTCCAGTCTGATCATGGCAGAGTTAAAGGTCGTTGCACACTGACACGACAGCCCCTTCAAGACTAGCACGAACACCCACGACACATACAAATCCTGTGTCTTGCCGAATTTACTAGAGATCGCGGCGAAAATGGCTGACATCATTAGAGTTGTATCTCTACCGTATCTCTACCATATCTCTTCCGCACGACTTGATAAGACTCTAGCGATGCACATACAGTGGAGAAACGAATGCTACGAAGAAGATAGGCAAGTCGTGCGAAGGGTACATGACTAGTCCACGGAAAAGATACGACCCAAAAGACTGCGATACAACTCAGAAGAATCGTATCGACGCCGTATCGACGCCGTGAGACGTGCAACCGGATTGAGGCTAGACGTGCGGTTGCCAACTCGACCGTTGCCCATTTTCTGCACGGAAGAGATACGGTCCGCACGGTACTCGGAAAAAAAGGCACCGGATAAAACGGCACAGGAAAATAAGGCACTGGAAAAAATGTCACAAATTACGGACTAGGAAAAAATGGCACATAAAACAAAATGTTGTATTAAGAAGTAATAGATCACTAAAATGTGTTTCTATGCAATATGCAATATTGCATAATGGAAGTATATATATCTGGTAGTGTACTCACCATAGGTTAGGTTAGGTTAGGTAAGGTTAGGTTAGGTTAGAACTTAAGAAACCGGAATTCTGCATAAGGCCGACCGGCCCACACGAGGCAGATCCCATTCACACCCAACCCATATCATTCATATGACTATCAACTTTTCACTTAAAATTTTCTACTGTTCCTGAGCTAACCACACACTTCCACAACTCTGTTCCCAAACCAGTGCTTACCTATATCTTTTCTACAGCGGAACTTATCCAATTTGAAGCCACTTGAACGGGTTATCTCGCCATTATTAAGCCTTAATACCTTATTTCTATCTCCCTTATTGAAACCTTTCATCCACTTAAACACTTATATCATATCTCCTCTACATCTTCGTCTTTTTAATGAATGCAAGACAAGGGTTCTCAGACTCTCCTCATAGGCCTATGATAAATTTCTAACAATGTGGATCATATGCTTTCATTCTTCGTTGGACTGCCTCCAAAGAGTCAATATCCATTACATAATAAGGACACCAAAACTGAACAGCGTAGTCGAAGCGAGGTCTCACATTAGGTCAGGTTAGGTTAAATAGAAAGTAGGCCTACAATAAATATATAACTAATATATTGAAATTATGTAATTCTTGAATTATACATAATTTAGGAATAAATCCTGGAAAATATATTTGCCTTATTAAACATTGTGATAAATTTTCATATGCCATTTTTCCTACCCCTAAGAATGTGCCAATTTTTCCTGTGACTTTTTTTCCCAGTGCCTTTTTTTCCGGTACATTCGGTCCGCAAGGCAGGCTTACACACCAGACGACGTTGATACGGGCCATACGGTTTTGATACGGATCATACGTCTTTGATACGGACCACACGATTGTGATACGGCGAGTTTGTGACGGAGACCAGACTTAGACGATTTTTTACAGTTGCCGGGGGATTCCCATAACTTTTGAACAGCTCAAAATCTCGTATCGACCCCCGATACGTCGCTTGGACCGTGAGAGTCACTCACGGCTAATTCCAGATATCCACGATTATGTTGCCGATTCGCTGTATCAGGCTGAAATTGTTAGTCGGGAACTCGCCTGGAGGGGCTTTCGCGTCAGTGTGCAACGACCTTAAGCGGGCAAAATTCTGGGGTTTCTGGTGGTGGGCTGGGCCTGGAAGGCACGAGTCCTTCCCGTGTTTCTTGGAACCTTGTATCAACAGCCAGTAAGTCTACATTTCCACTTGGTAAGGGTAACGTGACTTGTTTTCATTGTAAGCAACCTGGCCACATTATTGTAAATTGCCCAAAACTAGCTAAAAGGGACCAGCCACTACAAAGTGACCACATAAATCTTGCATTGGATATACCAAGTGCTGGGGAGGATGTATTTCATGATAGCACGTTGGTACCATCTGGTATGGAGGCTTCCTTTGGCCCATTCATCTTTGATGGTAGTGTGTCTGTTAGTAATTTCAGTGAAGGTTTACCTGTTCGGGTTTTGAGAGACACTGGTGCATCACATACTATTATTGTTAAGGAATCCATTCCATTCGTTGAGGAGGCATATACTGGTGAAAGTGTTGTCCTTCAGGGTGTTTGTGGTAATGTGACTGTCCCCCTTTGTAAATTGTACTTGAAAACTGACCTGGTTTCTCAATTTGTTACAGGATTCAGGATTCCTTACCTGTTAAAGGAGTAATTTTTCTAATGGGTAACGATATTGCAGGTAGCAGAGTAGTTCCTGACCCAATTGTAAGTGACCTTCCTTCTAAAGAAAATAACACTGCTAAGTTAGAGGAACAGTTTCCAGGGTTGTTTCCATCATGTGCTGTGACTCGAAGCATGTTTGTCAATGCTCGGGAAGTAAGTTTGGAAAATTCTTTGTATGGGGAAGAGAGTTTGTCAACAGAGATTTCACTTAGTGACCTATTTGGTCATGGTTCGGATTTGACAGAGTCGGGTGATGATGCTCCCAATACTGGAAATTCGGAAGTAGAAATGAAAACACTTTTTATCACTCAAACTGATTTCATTAAAGCCCAAAGTAATGATCCAACCTTGTCTAGTATGCTAACCAGGGCAGTGGAGGAAACAGAATCCCACATAAAACCAGTTTGTTATTATAAGAGGTCGGGGGTACTCATGAGGAAGTTTAGACACCACCAAACTCCAGGAGATGAGGGGTGCAGTGAGGTACACCAGGTGGTGGTGCCAGCGTGTTTCAGAGGAGACATTCATAGTTTAGCTCATGATTTTGTTGGTGATCATATGGGAGTTAGTAAGACTTATCGTAAAATACTTCTGCATTTTTTCTGGTCAGGATTGCATAATTATGTCGCTCAGTATTGTAAAATTTGTCACATTTGTCAAATGACCGGTAAACCCAATCAACCAATCAAACCTGCACCACTTCAGCCCATTCCTGTTGTTAATGAACCTTTTCAGAAAATAATTATTGATTGTGTTGGTCCGTTACCCAAAGCTAAGAGTGGAAATAAGTACTTGCATATTGTTATGTGTGCCACTACTCGCTACCCTGAGGCTATACCTTTGAGGAATATTATTTCAAAGGCTGTGATTAAGGCTTTAACTAAAAAAATTACCCAATTTGGTATCCCTCAGGTGGTGCAGTCCGATCGGGGTTCCAACTTTACTTCAGGTTTGTTTCAACAGGTGATGCAGGGGTTGGGAATCATACAGTATCTTGCTACAGCCTTCCACCCGGAGTCTCAGGGCGCCTTAGAGCGTTTTCATCAAACTTTAAAGAGTTCATTGACTAAATATTGCTTGGAACAGGATTCAGACTGGGGTGAAGGCATTCCTTATGTATTGTATGCTATTAGGAGTTGTTACCAAGAATCATTGGGGTTTTCCCAATTTGAATTAATCTTTGGTCATGAAGTTAGGGGACCTCTTAAGGTGATGAAGGAATCTTTGGTAAATAGTAGTGTTAAGTTACCCCTAATCTGTATGTAGAGAAGATTAAAGAGAGGTTGAAGAAAGGTTGTGAGGTTGCCATGAGTAATTTAGCTAAATCTCAAGATAAGAACATAAGAACATAAGAAAAATGGAAATCTGCAGAAGGCCTATTGGCCTATACGAGGCAGACCCCTTCTTCCCTACATCCCTATTTCTTGTACACCTTTATGCATTACACTACATCTCTCACTATAACCTATACCCCCTGCACTACGTATATCCCCTACACTACATCTATCTTATAGCTACCTAAGAACATATCTCACTACAACCTATATCCCCTACACTACATCTATCTTATAGCTACATAAGAACATCTCTCACTACAACCTATATCCACTACACTACATCTATATTATAGCTACCTAAGAACATATCTCACTACAACCTATATCCCCTACACTACATCTATCTTATAGCTACATAAGAACATCTCCCACTACAACCTATATCCAGTGTCACTACACTACATCTATCTTATAGCTACCTAAGAACATATCTCACTACAACCTATATCCCCTACACTACATCTATCTTATAGCTACATAAGAACATCTCTCACTACAACCTATATCCACTACACTACATCTATATTATAGCTACCTAAGAACATATCTCACTACAACCTATATCCACTACACTACATCTATATTATAGCTACCTAAGAACATCTCTCACTACAACCTATATCCTCTACACTACATCTATATTATAGCTACCTAAGAACATATCTCACTACAACCTATATCCACTACACTACATCTATATTATAGCTACCTAAGAACATATCTCACTACAACCTATATCCCCTACACTACATCTATATTTTAGCTACCTAAGAACATATCTCACTACAACCTACAGTATATCCCCTACACTATGATTTGAATATTGAATGTAGGGAGTTTGAACCTGGTGATTCAGTGTTGGCGTTTCTACCAATGCATCAAAGTCTGCTTCAGGCAAAGTTCTGCGGCCCATACAAAGTACAGAAGAGAGTGGGAAGTGTTAATTATGTGATTGAAACTCCACGGAAAAGAAAGAAAGGCAGAATGGTACATATAAACCTTTTAAAGCCCTATCATGATTGTGAAGAGTCTGTTTGCACTGTCTCCGTAACTGATACTGTACCTGGAAATGGAGAAGCCCAGGATTTTGCACTAGAGTTTGAGGTGAAGTTGACTAATTCTGTAGTGATGAATGATCTTCCTTCAAAACTTTCTCATCTCCCACCAGCTCAGAGTAAGGATGTATGTAATCTACTTGAGGAATTTTCACAGCTTTTTGATGATGTGCCTCACCCATGTGATCTTGTGGAACATGACGTGGTACGTACTCCAGGACAACTCTCGGCCAGTCAAGCAAGCGCCATATAGGGTCAGTCCGAGTAAGAAGAGTTATATGCGCCAGGAGGTAGAGTTTCTACTGTAAAGTGGCTTAGTGGAACCAAGTAAAAGTGAGTGGGCATCTCTTTGTATACTAGTGCCAAAACCTGATGGTAGTATGCGCCTATGCACCGACTATCGTAAAGTAAATTCTCTCACTAGGGTAGATTCATTTCCTCTTTTTAGGATTGATTACATTATTGATAGCATTGGGAATTTTCGGTTCTTGACTAAGTTAGACTTATTAAAGGGATATTATCAGATCCCTTTATCAGAAAGAGCAAAAGAAATCTCAGCCTTTGCAACTCCTGAGGGACTATATCAATACAAAGTTACCCCATTTGGAATGCAAAATGCGCCTGCCACTTTTCAGAGATTGATGAATATGATTACAGCAGGACTGACGGTAGTTGCAGCCTATTTAGACGATTTGGTGGCATACAGTGACTCTTGGTAGGACCATATTTCTAGTCTGCGCTGCCTACATAGCAGATTGGATGAAGCAAAATTAACAGTGAACCTGGTGAAAAGTGAATTTGGCCATGCTAGAGAGTAATATACTTGGGACCTGTCGTGGGAAATGGCAAAGTGACTCCTGTTGCAGGAAACGTAGATACTATTCATAATTTTCCAGTTCCAACTAATCGTAAGGCAGTGATGAGGTTCCTTGGCATGGCCGGTTTTTATAGAAGATTCTGCCCCTATTTTTCAGAAGTTGCTGCCCCCCTGACAGATCTAGTTAGTCCAAAGAAGCCCTTTCAGTGGTCACCGGAGTCACAAGCTGCGTTTGACCGGATCCGCAGTCTACTAACGTCCAGTCCTGTTCTACAAGCCCCGGATTTTGTTCGACCCTTCAGCCTTCACGTGGATGCTTCTGAAGTGGGTGCAGGTGCCGTACTCCTTCAGCAGGGTCGAGAGGAAGTCTTGCATCCAGTTTGCTACATGTCTACGAATTTTAAGAATCACCAGAAAAACTATAGTACTATAGAACAAGAAGCATTATCTTTGTTGTTATCTATTGAAAAGTTTGAAGTATACCTGCAAAGTTCTCCTCATCAAATTACAGTTTTAGTGACCATAATCCTCTTCAAGTTGTGAACAAAATGCGTTACAAAAATCAAAGATTAATGAGATGGTCCCAAGCCCTTCAACCTTATAACTTAGTCATTAAGCACATACGGGAAAGGATAATATCTTGGCTGATACATTGTCAAGGGAAGAAATTTGAATGGTAACTTGAGTGAAAGGAGGTCCCTACAAGGGCCTTCTTTTCGGGGAAGGTGTTATGGAATTTTGTTCTAAATATAAGTTAGTCATTGGAGTTTAAAGTTAATGATTTTTGCAAGAATGATGTTCCCTACAAAGGCATTCTTTTGGGGGGAGGTGTTATGGTATTTGTTATTTAATTGTATTTCTATGTTGATTCAAGTTGTTTAGCTGTGTCTCTGTGGAGTATTAATGGAGTAGAAGCTTTGAGACGGGGTTATTGTGAATTAAGCCATTGTGCATTAGTGAAGATGAAGCTTTGAAGCTTCATGAGTTGGATGAAACTGAAGTTCCGTACAATATTTATGGCCTCGAGGTTTCATTTCTTTGTTTGATATTGCTGTTCGATGCCTCGAGTCGGACTTTTCGGAGTAAGGGAATTATGGTAGAATAAAGTCAGTCAAGGTTTGAACGGTGTGCCTGGTGGTTGTGGGTGTGTTGCCTCCGTCTCCTTTGTGATAAGTATATGTAAACGGTTAAACTGCCTTCTTTACTATATTAATGCTCCAATAGGTTTTTATGTAAACATTATTAGGATGGTTTTGATTCACTGATACTTTTAGTGGAAGTGAGAAGTTTTCGCTTGAACAGATATCAATAATAAATAGTTTAATTATTACATTGTAACCTTTAATCCTTTTACTTTTTAAATGCTTTCATTATAGTTTAATTATATGAATGTAGTTTCTTATTCTGCCTTTACAATTACTTTATTGTCTTATATCGGAATTTACACCAGGACCAGGTGATAAGTTATAGATTGCATATGAATCCTTAAGATCTCGTGTAACAATGTATATACAAGTATATATATATATATATATATATATTATTATATATTGTTACGATCCAGGTTCTCAAAGACACAGGGCTCTTCAACATTGGACTAGATAATGGCAAAATGCAACAACGGTAACACTAGATCCAACCCCTGCCTTAAACACTGGAAAACAAAACACCATTACCGCCCTGAGTCGTGCCTGGACAACGAGGTATCCTATGACTCGGTAACTGGTGCACACACACTAGGCTGACGCTCGATGAAACAGCCTATTCTCAAACAGTAAAAGATTACTCGATTAGGTTACACAAAGAAAAGATAGTTAACGTGATTAATTAACGTTACGGTAGATACTCAAATAACTGGCACTCCTGTATTAAAGAAAGTGCAATGCTAGTCCTGCAACATCAACTGGAAACTTCTGAAATAAGTCTGATGCTGGGAAGATGTTCGTAAAGAATCTTGAACAATTATAATGCAGAATACGGGTCACAATAAATGCTAGGACATATAGTAATAATAGGCAGGCGAATAATAAAGACTGCGCAAAGGTAGTAATGCTCGACAACTAAAGAAATGCTTCGCGACACAACGCAACAGCCTACTAGGGTTGTGCAACTCAACAACAACCTCGGCTCAAAAGTGCAGTGAATAATAATGTGGCATACATATAATAATGGAGCTTATCTCTAACCAGTGTCTGCTTAGTTAATAAAGTCTAGCTGGGGTATCAAGGCAGGGCAACAATGGGTGAGCATGCGGCTCGTAGCCTAACGTTGTCCGAAGGTGGTATAATGAAGATTACGTTATATGACGGGGATGCTCTCTTGATAAATCTAGGTCTCTAGTACCTAGTTCTATCCTGGCGATCCCTCAGAAGTCAACACAAAGAGGCAGCACTATGTTGTGAGGGATAGGCTATGGCCCTCTCACACCACAGCGCTGTGCTCGCAAGGTAAACCCACCCGAAGACAACTTAGGCTCCCACAGTACCTGTCGATGTCGTGCAGGGCTTAGCTAACACTGCACACATCGGAGACAACGACACAGTAACCTTACCCCTAGTCTAGCCTTAAATAACCCAGCAGAATCACTCAACACCTTGCCAGGGAGACATATACCGGTCTACAACCTTCCCGAGAGAGGACACACACGGAAAAGTCCGTCTCTCCAAACCTCATTAAAGCCTAATACATGGAAATATCTGAGAGCTTCGCGTACAATACGACTGGCCGACGGTGAACGTCTATGCTGAAACCAGAAGGGATGTTGAGTTTAATAAATATTAGAGAATGAGAAAGGAGAAGTCGAGAGAGAGAAATAGTATGCAAAGTGGCGAGTATGGGGGACAGAATTGCAAAGGATGTAGACGATACGCGTGTCAGGCAAGCTCTGAGCTTGGTAAAAAACATGAGGCCGCGACGGGAAGGGACTAGTTGACCACCCGGCCGCCAACGCCGTCAGCGCCCAAGCGAGCCGCGTCATAGCTCAGCCCCCGCTGCCAGGTGTACTCTCTCACCCTCTCTCGCTCGCCTCCCACACAAGCAACATTTATATTATAGCGAATATAAAATACAAGGCGCGGTCACAGACCAAAACAAAGACCATTTCTAGACTGTCGGTGGCAACACGACCCTAATGAAATAAAGCAGATTATTCTAGGACAATTGTAGCCTATCCCCCCATCCTGGCAAGCGCTAGCGAGCCGCAATGCCCCACGCAACCATTCTGCTAACGCCGGGAGGCGTCACACCCCCCCCCAAGATATGGGACACTCAACCATGAGCCCATATCTGAACAGGCAGAATGTCGCTAGAATCTGCCACTCCTAACCACTCTGCCACTCATGGAATGCAAGCTCAGTCTCCTCAAAAAAAAAAATACAACAACATTTTATATATAAACAAATCTTATCACCCTTCCCAAACATAATACATAATACATAACATTGTGCTCCCAGAGCGAGCTTTAAGAAGCACAGCCTACTGAGAGAAAATCATCTGCACTCAGTACTCAGCTACAATATTATCTTAAAATTAATTATTAAAAAGAGAGTTTTTATTTAATTTTTCATATTTTATTTTAATGTTGTTTTTTGGCGGCTACTATAGATGTAGCCTAATTTTCTTCTAATCAAAGCCAACAACTCCTGCCCTGTGACCCTACGCTGATGCTACACACGCGAGCCAATAAGCACCAGCGCAAAAATACACCGCGAGCCAAGACAGGAGGCTATACCAACATACCTGTGGTAGCCTACCCCGGATCCTCCACCCGCGACAGACACTGACTGAACAGCGAGGGTTCTCCTGCAAACAAAGCCAAAACATTATCAGTGCCCTTAGCATGCCACACATCCAACTTGTGTTCCGGCAGCACAACAACACCTGGCACTGACAAAGTGCCCAGCTCATCGCAAAACTGGCACTTCTCTTCGCTCTTCCCGGCAACGGGGCCTGCCAATAACCCTTCACTAGTTCTACCTTCGTGATGAGCGAGGCAGCCCCGAAGCGGTCTATGGTGTCGTCAACTCTGGGTAATGGATAGGCGTCTGTCAGGGATAATGCTTCCACACTCTTGCAATCAACACACACACGGACTCTGCCACCAAACTCAGGTTGCAAAGCCACTGGCAACGACCACTCACGATATCCCTCATCCCTCAGACCCCCTCTCCACACGCTGTCCAGCTCCGCCTTCACAACAGGCTGTCGAGCAGGATTCACACGGTAGGGAACCAACTCGAGCCTTGCACTGTCTCCAGCCTCCGTGTCGGATTCTACCCCGCACATCAGGCCTGGAGAAGCAACAAACATGCGGACGGACTGCCACAGCCTAGCAAACAACTCCTCTTGTCGCTCAGGAACAAGAGGTTGCAACTTATCTCGCAGAACAACATGCCCAGTGCCCTCCCACATCTCCTTCACCATGTGGAGAGGGCCCCTCACCCGATGCCCGAAAACAAGCTCATTCGGACTGAAACCGAGACTCTCTCCAGGTACTTCTCTTGCCGCGAACAAAACATACGGCAGGCCAAGGTCCCAATCCTTTCCGTTCTCTGCGCAATAACATCGAAGCATGCTTTTCAGCGTGGCGTGCCACCTCTCCAACACCCCTTGACTCTCCGGGTGATACGCAGAAGAGACGACAGTGCTGATGCCATGCTGAATCATAGTTTGTTTGAACAGATTAGATGTAACACTAGAACCTTGGTCCGATTGCACCTCTTGCGGGTAACCATACCGCGAGCAATACCAGAGCAGGTTCCGGACAACAGTTTTCGCCGTGCCATTTTTCATTGGATATGCATCTCCATTTGCACACGTTTGTAGCTCAGGGTCCTCTAGTTGCAACCGACGTATATCTGAGGGTGCCAAGCGATCTAACTGCTCCCGGAGCAATGCATGACCTTCCCCGATACTGGGCTGTTCCCTCTGTCTCTCTCGATGTACATAACGTTGCTGTCGTGGAGACTCGTCATGCCCAGCCTCGTCACTCTCGATGACAGGCCCAGGGGCTACTCCAGAATTAAGTAATGGTGCTAATACTGAATCACCCAGGAGAGCCGCCGAGTCAAAACTCTTAAAACCAACTCCAGCTTTAGCCTCCTCCTGTTGATCGTTCCTCCGCTGGTCTGAAGACGGAGGACTAGGCTGTGACACTTTAGCTGCCCGAGCTCGGGTGACAACACACGCCATAGGTTGTGTCTGGCACCGCTCGACCCACTCTTGCTCTTCCCTACTCACGTCGGCCGGCCTCTCGGCAACGACTAAGGGTAGAACCTCAGAAGCGGGCATTGCAAAGTCGTTGCCGAGAAGAAGGTCGACGCCCTCCACTGGCAGTTTCTCCACAATCACGACATCCAATTCACGTGCCACACCATCCACCTCCAACTCCAACCGCACCAGCGGGTATGACCGAGTTGCATTAATACCCTGCACCACCACCACCCGAGCCGCGTTTATAGGGTAGCCAGTCAAGTTTTTCATCAGAGTCTGGGAAGCACCTGTATCACGCAAGACCTCTACTCCATGCTTGCGCCCCGCCCACATCACGCAACCCCGCCCTCTATGGTCGCAAAAAACATCCTGAGCAGGGTTCGAGCCTCCCAGGTGCTTCTGCATTGGCTGTGCCTCAGCCTCTGACGAACTGCCCCGGGCAAACTCAGATGACTTCGGAGACACACCAATGTTGCAGGCCAAAGACACAGCTGCTATAGGTGGTTTGCTAGGACAGACTCTTGCAAAGTGCCCATTTTCATGACAATGATAACACTCCAACTCCCCTTTGGGCTTCCCTTGGTACTGGGAAGGGCCCGGCCCCTTCTTAAATGGGACGGTGCTAGTCTTGTGGTCAGTCTTGGTATCATGGCTCTTGTACTTGTTTGCATAAGGTATATCACTAACTCGGGGGGGTGGGGCGTCACGCCCCTTGTTACCTGCCTCACTACGCTGGGCAAACCCGCACCCACGAATTAGTGATAGCCGGAGGTCAGCCATCTCAGCTGCCTCCTGTAGAGTTTTTGGTTGCTTTTCTTTAAGGTTTAACGTCAGGTCGCCGCCTGTGCATTTGAAAAACTGCTCTAAAAGCACCAACTGTTTAATGTCGTCAAATGTAGTAGCTTTCTCCGACCTCAGCCAATTCCCAAAAGCATCGGACAGCTCCCGGGCATGCTCCAAAAAGGTGCTCTCCCGACCCTTGGAAACACCCCGGAACTTCAACCTGTACGTCTCTGGTTGTAGTTCGTATGCTCTCAGGACAGCCTCCTTGAGTTCCTCATAGATAATACAAGACTCTATAGGCAACGCATCGTAGGCTTTAAGACCCTTGCCTATTAATCTAGAGGATACAAGTGCTGCCCATTTACTCTCTGGCCACTGGTGTTCCTGGCACTTCTTCTCAAAGCGTGTGAACAATTCTGTTACACCACTCTCATCAAACACCGGAACCAGTTTCAATAAGTGCGAGAGAGACTGCTCATGAACACGGTTACCAGCCCCAAGTCGCTGTCCCGTTGCCTCTACTCGCGACTTCTCTACGTCCATGTCGGCACAGTACCTAGTCGACTCTAAATCAGCTCGGATTTTTGCTAGCTCTATGTGCTGAGACTGCTGACTGATAGTTTTTCTCTCTTCTATCTTGGCTAATTCTATTTGCTGCTGGATCTTAGCTAATTCGAGCTGAAGCAATAATTCTGGAGTTAACCCTTGAGGAGGTGAAGGTGCTACAATGTTTGAAATTACCGGTGGTCCCCCCAGGGGCAACCCTCCCTGCCAGTCACCACCCAACTGCGGAAGCGTACCCGGGGTTGGCAAACTACTAGGATGGCTGGGAGTCGAGTGTAGGGGAAGCATGGCCGAAGGGCTCTGAGCACTCAACCCATCTCGCTCACCAGTCACCCTGCCCAGTACACACGTTATCAAGTTATCCTTGGTCATGCTGCTAGTAACCGCATGACCGATAGCTGTGGCCAGGCATTGAAGACCGTACCGATCCATACCCTCCAACCGCTCGGCAGTAACAGGCCATTGCAAAAATATCCTAGCATCCTCCTCACAGTTCACCCGATTAACCCTTTCATCATGCTGCTGTTCCTCAGTTTCGACATTACGTACTGTGTCTCCATTCTCCTCTGACCCGGTATAAGACATGATGCTCACAAAAATTTCTCACCACAATATTCAGAAAAGAAGTACCCCAAACTCTTATGTAACACTATTCACTTGCCAAAAATGTCTGAAGACTCTCAAGTGCTATACTACTTTGCCAAAAAAAATTAACGTGCCCACTATATTCCTCAATAAAACAAATGACCACAACAATCCTGCAATTATCTCTTAGTTCACAAGATCCTGAGCTAGGTCGCCATTTGTTACGATCCAGGTTCTCAAAGACACAGGGCTCTTCAACATTGGACTAGATAATGGCAAAATGCAACAACGGTAACACTAGATCCAACCCCTGCCTTAAACACTGGAAAACAAAACACCATTACCGCCCTGTGTCGTGCCTGGACAACGAGGTATCCTATGACTCGGTAGCTGGTGCACACACACTAGGCTGACGCTCGATGAAACAGCCTATTCTCAAACAGTAAAAGATTACTCGATTAGGTTACACAAAGAAAAGATAGTTAACGTGATTAATTAACGTTACGGTAGATACTCAAATAATTGGCACTCCTGTATTAAAGAAAGTGCAATGCTAGTCCTGCAACATCAACTGGAAACTTCTGAAATAAGTCTGATGCTGGGAAGATGTTCGTAAAGAATCTTGAACAATTATAATGCAGAATACGGGTCACAATAAATGCTAGGACATATAGTAATAATAGGCAGGCGAATAATAAAGACAGCGCAAAGGTAGTAATGCTCGACAACTAAAGAAATGCTTCGCGACACAACGCAACAGCCTACTAGGGTTGTGCAACTCAACAACAACCTCGGCTCAAAAGTGCAGTGAATAATAATGTGGCATACATATAATAATGGAGCTTATCTCTAACCAGTGTCTGCTTAGTTAATAAAGTCTAGCTGGGGTATCAAGGCAGGGCAACAATGGGTGAGCATGCGGCTCGTAGCCTAACGTTGTCCGAAGGTGGTATAATGAAGATTACGTTATATGACGGGGATGCTCTCTTGATAAATCTAGGTCTCTAGTACCTACTTCTATCCTGGCGATCCCTCAGAAGTTAACACAAAGAGGCAGCACTATGTTGTGAGGGATAGGCTATGGCCCTCTCACACCATAGCGGTGTGCTCGCAAGGTAAACCCACCCGAAGACAACTTAGGCTCCCACAGTACCTGTCGATGTCGTGCAGGGCTTAGCTAACACTGCACACATCGGAGACAACAACACAGTAACCTTACCCCTAGTCTAGCTTTAAATAACCCAGCAGAATCACTCAACACCTTGCCAGGGAGACATATACCGGTCTACAACCTTCCCGAGAGAGGATACACACGGAAAAGTCCGTCTCTCCAAACCTCATTAAAGCCTAATACATGGAAATATCTGAGAGCTTCGCGTACAATACGACTGGCCGATGGTGAACGTCTATGCTGAAACCAGAAGGGATGTTGAGTTTAATAAAGATTAGAGAATGAGAAAGGAGAAGTCGAGAGAGAGAAATAGTATGCAAAGTGGCGAGTATGGGGGACAGAATTGCAAAGGATGTAGACGATACGCGTGTCAGGCAAGCTCTGAGCTTGGTAAAAAACATGAGGCCGCGACGGGAAGGGACTAGTTGACCACCCGGCCGCCAACGCCGTCAGCACCCAAGCGAGCCGCGTCATAGCTCAGCCCCCGCTGCCAGGTGTACTCCCTCACCCTCTCTCGCTCGCCTCCCACACAAGCAACATTTATATTATAGCGAATATAAAATACAAGGCGCGGTCACAGACCAAAACAAAGACCATTTCTAGACTGTCTGTGGCAACACGACCCTAATGAAATAAAGCAGATCATTCTAGGACAACTGTAGCCTATCCCCCCATCCTGGCGAGCGCTAGCGAGCCGCAATGCCCCACGCAACCATTCTGCTAACGCCGGGAGTTGTCACAATATATATATATATATATATATATATATATATATAAGGTTTACACTTGATATAATATACAATAGCTTTAGTAACTAATACTGGAACTAAACCTAATAATCCTAACTAATTGACACAAAAATACATGCAAACTAAGAGAGAAAACAAAAATACAAAAACAAAACATACCATTAATAACATAGTAGTGGAATGGAGGAGTCTTGAGTACCCAGAGTGGGTTTATGATACTGAGCCAAAAGGGACTCAGCTAGACGACGTGCAACATCGTCAGTGGCTGTGTGAAGAATGGAGAACATTTCTGAGTTAAAGAAATGGTCTGCTGCTTCAGAGTCGTCCCGAATATCCGAATAAGACGGTTTTGAGAGTGGCAAACCCGTCCTAAACGACCTACCCCTATGCTCAGCAATCCTGGTTGATAGATGGCGCTTTGTTTGGCCAATATAGGTCGCATTACAGCTACCGCACTTATATTGGTAAACCACCAAGGATTGCAGAGAGTCAGGTATCCGGTCCTTGAACCTGAAGCAGCGAGACAGAGTGAATGCTGGTTTAAATATGACTTTCAGAGAGACTTGAGGGTAAAAATCCTGGGTTAATTTATTTAGCTTATTACGAATATCATAGGATTTGCTACCATAAAAAGGAATAGAACAATAAATTACAGATTTGTTGGCTGTTTGAACGGGAGGAGAAGGTGAATGAAGTTTAGACAGTTGTTTGCCAATATAGGTATCAATGAAATGAACAGGGAAGCCGTTGAGTCTCAGAATATTTCTTAGTTTTTCTAATTCAGTGTGTAAGGCAAAATATGAAGAACATAATCTGTATGCTCGTGTTACCAGAGTCAAAATAAGATTAATTTTAAATTTTGAATGGGAATACTGGAATTAATTTAAATTTAGTCATTAAGCCAGGGAAAGTTGGTTTCCTGTATATGGAAGTGGAAAATGACTGAGTATATTTTGTGATGTTAATATCAAGAAAGGGAAGAGTATTGTCGGTTTCTATTTCACCTGTGAATTTTATGTTCTGGTGTTTTGAATTAAGGTAATCTAAAAATTGAGAAACATGCTCTGGAGATTTAAAAATGACAAAGGTATCATCAATATACCTTCGATAGAAAAGGGGTTTGAATGCTAGTGGGCAGTCATTTAACCATATACTTTCGTGGTATGATAACAAATAATTTGCAAGACTAGGTCCTAGAGGATTGCCCATTGCAACTCCATCATTCTGCCTATAAGAGGTATTATTGAAAATAAACATGCTGTCTTTAACAGCCAGTGACAATAACTTACGGAACTGCGATTTAATAAATCCATTTTTTAGATCTGTGTCATTAAACATCTGATTCGTACAAATATTTATAGTCTCATTTAAGGGGATACTAGTGAATAATGATTTGATATCAATCGAGGCCATAATGCAGTTACTGAATTTCTGGTCAGAAATTTCCTTGGAAAATGAGAAGGAATCATTGATTGTGTAATCGTTTGAAGTGATAGGAGTGAGCATTGGGATGACAAATTTTGCAAGGTTGCAGCTAGGAGTGCCTATAGCAGAGAGAATGGGGAGCAAGGGACAACCCTCCTTGTGCACCTTAGGGAGGCCAATATTCCCATTCAATTTAAAATTAATCTTATTTTGACTCTGGTAACACGAGCATATAGATTATGTTCTTCATAGTTTGCCTTACACACTGAATTAGAAAAACTAAGAAATATTCTGAGACTCAACGGCTTCCCTGTTCATTTCTCTGATACCTATATTGGCAGACAACTGTCGAAACTTCATTCACCTTCTCCTCCCGTTCAAACAGTCAAAAAAGCTGTAATTTATTGTTTTATTCCTTTTCATGGTAGCAAATCCTATGATATTCGCAATAAGCTAAATAAATTAACCCAGGATTTTTACCCTCAAGTCTCTCTGAAAGTCCTATTTAAACCAGCATTCACTCTGTCTGGCTGCTTCAGGTTCAAGGACCGGATACCTGACTCTCTGCATTCTGCAATCCTCGGTGGTTTACCAATATAAGTGCGGTAGCTGTAATGCGACCTATATTGGCCAAACAAAGCGCCATCTATCAACCAGGATTGCTGAGCATAGGGGTAGGTCGTTTAGGACGGGTTTGCCACTCTCAAAACCGTCTTATTCGGCTATTCGGGACGACTCTGAAGCAGCAGACCATTTCTTTAACTCAGAAAATGTCTCCATTCTTCACACAGCCACTGACGATGTTGCACGTCGTCTAGCTGAGTCCCTTTTGGCTCAGTATCATAAACCCACTCTGGGTACTCAAGACTCCTCCATTCCACTACTATGTTATTAATGGTATGTTTTGTTTTTGTATTTTTGTTTCCTCTCTTAGTTTGCATGTATTTTTGTGTCAATTAGTTTGGATTATTAGGTTTAGTTCCAGTATTAGTTACTAAAACTATTTTTTATATATATATATATATATATATATATATATATATATATATATAATATATACAGTATATATACATACAGTATATATAAATATATATATATACGGTAAATATATAGCCTAGAGGCCTATTAAAGGTAAACAAAATCAACTTGGGTATATTGATGATGATTTACTTTGAATTATTTGGCAAATTGGCATGCCTTTTTATCCAGATATAAAATGGGTTTATCATTACTAATACATAATTTAGAGATATCAATATGAACACTTAATTACCGTACCTCTTTCTAGCCCATAGCAGTATTGGACTCTTACATATTTCCCATCTTCTAAAGTTAGTACGAATATAGTGAAAATGGGGTCAATACTCAGCCATATACTTTTTTTATCAGATCACTTCAATTTCCTCTTCCACGCTAGCCTCTTCACAGTCCAACCTCTCTCTCTCTCTCTCTCTCTCTCTCTCTCTCTCTCTCTCTCTCTCTCAATATTTAATCAGACAGAATCAGATATTAATTAGTATTTGACCTGGCGGTAATAATATAATTAGCACTGCTAGAGCTTCTGATTCAGAGAGAGTGCGTGAGTGAGTGTGTGAGTGAGAATGAGTGAGAGAATGTGAGAGTGAAAGTGAGATATAGATAGATGGAGAAAGAATATGTGTGGGTGTGTGTGTGTGTGTGCGTGTGTGCAAACACACAGGGTGATGTGATGCGTTAAGTGCAGTGATTTAGAGTCTAAATCACTGCACTCTCACTGCACTCACCAAGGAGGCTAGTCAGCGGCAAAGGTCTAAAATTTAGACCATTGCCGCTGGCTAGCCTCCTTGGTGAAAAGGGAAGCCAATTGCGTAAAGGGCCCTTCACACAGTCAGGAATGCGAGCTAGAGTCACTGGGAGTGATGACTCTTGGCGGTTCCTGCAAAAATGACCGCGAGTGTCAGAAATTCCACGTGCCACCACGACAGAGTAGGAGTCAGCTGGAGTGTACTTGCGAGTCACAAGGAGTCACTGTGAGTCCCTGTGAGTTACCAGGAGTCAACAGGATAAAACCGCGAATGAAGTGCGAGTTATTGAAAATTTGAAAATTAACGGTCGTTTTCGGATTAGTGCTAGATACGAGTCGATGCGAGCAATACACGGGTCAGTGGGAGTCAATAGGAGTTATATACGAGTCACTGGGAGTCACCGAGAATCAGTGCGAGGTGTAAGGATGGAGATGTGAGTATGCCATGGATGGCCCCCCAGATGTGAGTATGCCATGGATGGCCCCCCAGATCTACTGTATTATTTTACTATATTTCTGGGTGGTAGATTAAGTGGTAGTGGTAGATAATGTGGTAGTGGTGGATAAAGTGGTAGTAGTAGATAAAGGGGTAGTGGTGGATAAAGTGGTAGTGGTGGATACAGTGGTAGTTGTGGATAAAGTGACAGTGATAGATAAAATGGTAGTGGTGGATAAAATGGTAGTGGTAGATAAAGTGGTAGTGGTGGATAAAGTGGTAGTGGTGGATACAGTGGTAGTGGTAGATAAAGTGGTAGTCAATCAATCAGTCTTTATTTCATAATATACATAATTTACATATATTACATATGGAGGGGAATCAGTCAGAATACAGTAATAAAAATGTGGTATAATTATTTACAAATCGACTATAAAAATAATAAAAAATAATAAAAATAATACCCGCTGTATATCCGCCGTTCATTAATATCAAGCTCATTGGCACACTCGACCAAAAAACAATCCTCACACCGGCGAGCCACAAAAAATCCAGTGTGAACGGAATGAATCTGGGGAAACACACGTCTGTGAGGCACCACCACAAGACTTCGACCCACCTCCAGAATGTTCAGAGCGCCAGTGCAAAGACCGCTTCTTGGTCGAGTGTACATCTCTGGCACAAATTCATACTGTTCTACTATTAAACAGCAGAAGTGTAAGCATTTACAAGTTACAGCAAAATAACATTATGCTATCACATGAACTTGGGCAAGTATCTTACTTACACGCACATTGTAACATTTGACATGTACATGGATAGATCATTATGTTAGCCCATATCAAACAATTACACACCTGTCTACCTGATTATAATATCACTGGGATTCTTCGTTCTTCATGGTTTTGGATCCAATTTATCCTAGAAATAATAATATCTAATTCTTCAAACGCAATGCTCACATTATAATCTTCCCTCATCAATTTGAGTACATAACTATAAAAGTAACCTGTTTTTAAAAGTGGCATACTGCTTCTTATTATGTAGTTGGGAGATTTGCCAAGTCTTTTTGCGTACCGACATTGTATCAGTGTTACTTGATGGTTCAATAATAACAGGTTACATGCATTGGCTGATTCATGGCTGCTAGCATAAACAGGTGCACCCAGCATATTTTTCATGGCTTTACTATATGCAATATTAAAAGTTTTGAACATACATGATTTTTTGGTTTTAGAATGGTTCCATAGAGATAATCCGAAATCAGGCTTACAATATGAATTAAACAAGAACATAAGAGTATCTAAATCTACGTAAGTAAAATCCCTCTTGACACTGTTAAAACTTGCATAACAATTATTAAGTCTATATTTTATGTCCTCGGTATCTTCAAAATTACTGCTTACGAAGTGACCTAAATATTTAAAAGAGGTTACTACATCCAAGGTATCGCCATTCATTGTAATAACATCAATAAGATTAGTGATTTTTTGTTATCAAATATAAAGCATTTTGTTTTTGTCTTATTAATGAAAAGTTTATGGCTGTTTACCAATTCACAGAATTTAGTATAGAGAATATTCATATCAATTTTTGATCCAGCGATAAGTGCAATATCGTCTGCATAAGCAAGTATATTACACCTATTAATGCCCAGTGTGCAGCCAATATCCATGTTACATATTTCATTGATAATTTCATTCACATATATGTTAAAAAGGAAAGGGGATAGAATACCTCCCTGTCTAATTCCTTTCTCTAGGTAACGATAGGATCCTCTATAATCCTTCCATGATACATTAACAAGCTGATTTCGGAGATAATGCATAAGTATATAGACTATATCAGAAGGAATTCCTAGTTTCATTAGTTTTGAACCTAGAATGAAATAATCTACGCTATCAAATGCTTTTCAATAATCTATAAAAGTTACTATTCCTGATTTACTCATCTTTGAATACCTATGCATTATCTCTTTCAGTGTGAAACAACAATCAGTACAAAGGAGTACAAAGGAAATCAAGCAACAACAGATCTAGTGACCCTTCTAGGTTGCTTGTCCTCCAAAACACTGAGGATCAAGTGTCCAAACAGTGGGTTAGAGTGGGTAAGGGAACATTGGAAAGGGAATTACTGCCCTGGAACTAATGTCCGTGGCAGGATTAGGAAGTTAGTAGGGGACAGATGGGTTAGTAACTGAGGGGGGGATAAAATAAAGTTATTCATTTACAAACGCAGTCAGTCGCGGGTTTGATGCGAGATATTTGTCTAGGCGGAGTTTAAATGAATCAACGGTGATGCAGTCTATAACGTTTCGGGGAAGCCCATTCCACAAGTTGACAACTCGATTGAAGAAGAAATTCTTAGACTCGTGTGAGTTAAAAGATTTACCAATAATTTTGAAACCGTTTCCCCGCGTGTAATTAGATTGGTCGATAGTGAAGTACTTACTACAGTTCATATTGTCAATGCCTTTGATGATTTTGAACACTTGAATTAAGTCACCTCTTAATCTGCGCTGGGTTAAAGGAAATAGATTTAATTCTCTAAGACGCACTTCGTATGGTTTGTTCTTTAGGCTAGGTATCATTTTGGTAACTCTACGTTGAACTCGTTCTAGCTTGTTTATATCTTTTTGGTAATAAGGGCACCAGGATTGAACGCAGTATTCCAGAAGAGGGCGGACTAAGGAATTGTAAAGGGTTAGGATAACTTCTTTGGATTTATGCTCAAATGACCTGCCTATAAAGCCAATTATTTTGTTTGCCTTCTTAACAACTTCTGAACATTGTTGACTCGGTTTTAGGTTACTCGATATTGTTACTCCCAGATCGGTTTCTCTGTTTACATTCTTAAGCTGAGTGCCATTCATCGAATAGTTTGCTTTCTCATTTAGGTATCCGATATGTAGTACTTTACATTTATCCGCCTTGAAACTCATTTGCCAAATTTGGGCCCAACATGACAATTTATCTAGATTGTGTTGCATATCGTCAACTTGTTCTTTTGAGAGTACGCTATTTGCAATTTTTGTATCGTCAGCAAATTTTGAGATTGTACAGGCGAGACCCTCATCTATGTCGTTGATGTAAATTAGAAAGAAAATTGGTCCTAGTACCAATCCCTGGGGTACCCCGCTACTTACATTGGTCCATTTAGATGCCTTACCGTTTATGACTACTCTTTGCTTTCTGTTGCTGAGCCAATTTTCTATCCATTTCAACACACCGTCTTGTATTCCATGCGCTTTTAGTTTTAGCAGTAAACGTTTGTGGGGAACTTTGTCAAAGGCCTTTTGAAAATCAAGGTATATAATATCTACAGCTTTACTCTCATCGTAGAGGTTGAGGATATCGTGGAAGAAGTCTAAGAGGTTTGTTAAACAGGAACGTTTTTACGAAAGCCGTGTTGAGTATCTTTAAGTATGTTATTTTCCTCTAAGTGATTTACGAGTCTGTCTCGTATGACCGTTTCTAGCATTTTACATACAACTGAGGTTAAGCTAATTGGACGATAGTTACTGGGTAGGGATTTGCTGCCTTTTTTTAATATCGGTGTTACGTTGGCTAGCTTCCACTGATCAGGCATAGTTCCAGACTGCAAGGATTTATTTAATAGTAATGTTAGTGGTTTGGAGAGCTCATCCTTAGCTTCCTTTAGTGCTCTAGGTGAGATTGTATCAGGTCCAGCGTTTTATTTACCTTGAGTTTATCTAAACAATTCAATACTTCTCTCTCTGTAACGGTGATATTGCTTAGAACATCTGAATTATCAATCTGAATCGGCGATGGTGTAGGGATATCACTGAGGTCTTCTGTTGTAAAAAGTGATGCAAAGAAGGTATTGAGGGCATTACTCATTTGTACTTCGTCTTTGGTGTATTCTCCGTTTTCATCGACTAACGGTCCAACAGTTGAAGTAACTACTTTTTTCTTTCTGATATAAGTATAGAATTCTTTCGGGTTTGTTTTACTTTGATTCGCAATATGTAACTCTAGGGTCTTTTTACTTTGCTTAATTAACTTTTTGGCTTTGCGTCGTAGCTCTACAAATTTCACCCGTTCTTCGTCATTTTGTGAGGATTTTAATCTATCATTAGCAAATTTTTTAGCAAGCAGGCAGTTTGAAATATCTTTGTTCCACCATTTGGGCTTATTATTATGGCCTGGACGCCGTATTTTCGATGGTATACAGTCTTGCACTGCTTTTAGGTAAGTGGTTTCGAATAACTTCCAAGATGTATTTATGTCGTTATTGTTAATTAAAAAGCTCCAGTCAGTTTCTTTAAACATAGCTCTAAGTTTATGGAAGTTTGCTTTCTTGAAATTAGGGACTTTTTCGATGCTACTATTTGGTTCGTTACTAGTAAACTTTAAAGTGAAAGATATCGTACGATGGTCGCTGTTACTGAATTCATCACCAACATTCAAATTCTCTATTAATTCTTCTTTTGTTGCAAGTACAATGTCAAGAACGTTATTACCACGGGTCGGCGTTCGAACAAATTGATAAAGCGAACTCTCTTGCAAGTTCGTATACAAGTCATGTCCGGAGTGTGAAGTAAGTAAGAGGATCGCCCCACTTGGTCACAGGTAAATTAAAGTCGCCAAAAATTACGGTATCTTGTGAGTTACTTACACCTGCAATTTGTTCGTAAATTTCTCGGTCAGTTTGCACTGATTGAGCTGGAGGTCTGTATATTAATGCAAGTATTATTTTTGTACCTTTATTATTCTTTATTAGCACAAAAGATGCGTCGACGTTCACAATTTGAGGTTTTGACAAGAGGGTAGGGTTAAGACTTTCTTTGATATAAAGTAAAACGCCACCTCCATTTCGATTTATTCGGCTTTTCTCAAACATTACATAACCGGGAAGTGAATACTCTGCTAAAAAGTCTCTATCTTCTGTATTGAGCCAAGATTCTGTTACGCCAATCACATCATAATTTTCTGTAAACACTAGCTCCTCTAAATCTGAAAATTTATTGTGTATGCTACGAGCGTTTGCATAGAAAACCTTTAAATTTGTTATTTTAAAACTCATGGAACGCTCTTTAATAATATTTTTGGTTCTTGTCGGATCTACATTTATGTTCATGGCTGTCCTCGGTCCTCGCTGTCTTCGGTCCTTATCGCTGGTGGTTCTCGGTTGCCTCTGTTTTTTTCTTGGCGTTGGATGATTTATGTCACTGCTGCTTCTTCTCGGATGGCGTTTTTTGATCCATGGCTGCGGACTGCTTCGTGTAGGAGACGACCCATGCGTGCTGAACCCACAGGATTTAGATGAGTGCCATCCTTGCGGAACAGAGTAAGCTGGTTGTAGAAGTTGTCCTAGAGTTTGATGAATTCAACTTCTTCCCTCAGACACAAATATTTTAGTCAGCTATTTGTGCTGAAGGCCTTGTCGTAGAATTTGTCAGGTGCGTCGATCTTGGGGAGAATGCCTGAGATGATGATATTCCTTGACTTGTTTTTGTAGTGCTGGATCATCTTGCGATATTTCTCCATCAACTCTTCGGATCTGGTGCGCATGACGTAATTTGAACCAGCATGGATGACAAAAAGGGTATTTTCATTTGCATCCTTTGTGGTATCTTCGAAGGCTTCCACAATGTCGTCCAGTCCAGCTCCTGGGATGCAAAATCTTTTTCGTTGATTTGGGACTCTGTCGCAGAACTCTTCGACCTGTCCTCGTAGGATGGAATCCCCAACGAGCCTGGTCTCTTCTGGTTCGTCTTCCATCTCTACCAATATCTCAAATCTGTTTGACATTGTGACTGGTAGATGAGACCTTTTCTGCGTTGGCCGTGCACCGTTCCTCACTGGTGTAAATCCGGAAACCTGTGGTGGCGGGACTCTACGTACAGGTCGGGGAGAGGAGTGGTTAGAACGGGGGCGAGGTGTTAGTACTGTTCGTGCTAGCAGGCTTCTTGCACGAGGAGTGGGGGAGAGACTAAGGTGAACAGGGCGGCTGTCCTGGTTTGATGTCGGTTCAGGTTCGTCAGAAGCATCTGCTGCAGTGTCTACTGCAGGTGTTGGATTGTTGGCAGATGACGTTGGGGCGGTGGTGGATGCTGGAGTTGAAACAATTGGAGTTAGTGATACTCCAACGTTGAGTGTTACAAACTCTTGGAGTGATTCCAGCTTCCTGGTGAGGGCGTTGATCTTGTTGTGGGCTTCATCCAATTTTGCTGTCAAATCCTCTCGTTGCTGGCAGAGTCGGCAGACTTGTGGATCGGCAGGAGCAAACATGGAAGCACCAAACCTACCGGCGCAGTTCGTACAGGCACAAGGCATGGTGACGATCACTTTCTTCAGATCACTTCACTCACTTAAAAACACTTAACTCACTTTAAAAACACTAAACTCACTTTAAAAACACTTCACTCCCTTCAGGTCGCTTCACTTACTTAATGTTGAAATACACACAAATAGGTTATCAGCGGTGATAGCCTAACCGAAAATTAAAACAAAACAAAATTAAATTTGAATACGCAGTGATAGCCGAACCGAAAACAATTTTATGTTTATTTAAACAGGTATATAGCCTATCCTAACCGAATACCAAAATAATGAAATACCGGTACGCAGATATAGGCCACCAGCGGTGATAGCCTAACTGAAAATTAAAAAATTGAAGTACGCAGAAATAGGCCACCAGGGATGATAGCCTAGACTAACCGAAAACAAAAATAACCGAAAACAAAAATTATGAAATTATGAAATTAATTATTATGAAATTAATTATTATGAAATTAATTATTATGAAATTATATTAGTAGTGGACATACCCTTCCGGAACCCAAACTGTCTATGGTTAAGCTGTATTTTGTCTTCTAGGATATTTAAAAGAGTTATTTCAAATATTTTGAACAAGCAAGAAGATTGCATTATGGGTCTATAATTGTCCGATTGAGTTACGTTACCCTTTTTTATTTTTAATGATTGGTGTCATAATTCCTTTTAATAATTCATGAGGCAGATAACAATGGCTGAAACAAATATTAAAGAAATACATTAACTTAATCAAGACACGTTCGGAGGCATTTTTAAGAAATAGAGCATGTATACCATCATGACCTACACCAGATTTCAATTGACTAATCATCTTTCTTAAGCTGACACTTGATACTGTTATATGCATTTTGCGACTATCATTACATGTGTTTTTAAATTCCTCAATAAAAATGGTAGTGGTGGATAAAGTGGTAGTAGTATATAAAGTGGTAGTGGTGGATAAAGTGGTAGTGTTAGATAAAGTGGTATTAGTGAATAAGTGGTAGTGTTGGATAAAGAGGTAATGTTGGATAAAGTGGTAGTGGTGGATAAAGTGGTAGTGGTGGATTAAGGGGTAGTTGTGGATAAAGTGACTGGTAGATAAAATGGTAGTGGTGGATAAAGTGGTAGTGGTAGATAGAGTGGTAGTGGTGGATAAAGAGGTAGTTGTGTATAAAGTGGTAGTGGTAGATAAAGTGGTAGTGGTAGATAAAGTGGTAGTGGTGAATAAAATGGTAGTAGTAGATAAAGTGGTAGTGGTGGATAAAGTGGTAATGGTGGATACAGTGGTAGTAGTAGGTAAAGTGGTAGTGGTGGATAAAGTGGTAGTGATGGATAAACTGGTAGTGGTGGATAGAGTGGTAGTTGTGGATAAAGTGACAGTGGTAGATAGCATGGTAGTGGTGGATAAAGTGGTAGTGGTAGATAAAGTGGTAGTAGTAGATAAAGTGGTACTAGTGGATGAAGTGGTAGTGGTGGATAAAGTGGTAGTGTTAGATAAAGCTGTATTAGTGGATAAGTGGTAATGGTTGATAAAGTGGTAATGGTGGATACAGTCGTAGTGGTGGATAAAGTGGTAGTTGTGGATAAAGTGACTGGTAGATAAAATGGTTGTGGTGGATAAAGTGGTAGTGGTAGATAAAGTGGTAGTGGTGGATAAAGTGGCAGTTGTGTATAAAGTTGTAGTTACAGTGGTAGATAAAGTGGTAGTGGTGGATAAAGTGGTAGTGGTGAATAAAGTAGCCTACTTACAGCGAATAGACTATATCAAGTAACTAAATAACGTCCGCGAGTCATACAAATTGTCCACGAATCATGTTAGAATCATTTACGAATCATCGGGAGTCAATGGGACGAGAATGGAGTCACCGCGAGTCACCAGGCCTCACTGTGAGTCAATGGGAGTGGTCCGATTCGCGGCCAAATTTTCAACACGATGAACAATTTTTCGGACATGGCCAATTGGCCGTGACTGGCCGGGAAGCACTGGGAGTCTAACAAGAGTAGCTAGGAGTCACTAGGGTCACTAGGAGTCATCGATTTTCACCGCGAATAGGCCTGCGAGTCCGAATTTTCCCCTACCCCTAGTGACTCTAGCTCGCATTGCTGACTGTGTGAAGGGCCTTTTAGTCTTCCTCTGCCAGTATACAGCCTCTC
Source organism: Paralithodes platypus (assembly GCA_032716605.1). Lineage (NCBI taxonomy): Eukaryota > Metazoa > Arthropoda > Malacostraca > Decapoda > Lithodidae > Paralithodes > Paralithodes platypus. The sequence goes on along the minus strand of CM064505.1, from coordinate 24,178,611 downwards.
AATCATCAAGACTCCTACTGTGCCTCCTTGCGGTCACACATGGTAACTGAGTAGTCTTGCAACTTCAGGCTGAACCAGTAGGGGATCTCGGAGCAGCAGTGGGCCCCAGAGGTACGGCGTGCAGGCCCACAGGCGTGTGGATATGCCCTAGCATCTACCAACCACTGCATCCCTCATCCTCTGCCTTGTGGGTTAATACAGTAAGACAAAGGCTAGGGAAACACACCCTGATGGAAAAGTAGGTGTGAAGGGCACTCCTAGGCGGGCTCCGACAAACGGGAGTATCGGAATCCCCTGCAATGCTGAGCAGGTGCTGATTGTCCTGGGCCTCCCCCTTGCCATCAACTTCTCCTGCTTAGCACTAAGATAGTGCTCCAGGAGAAGTGCGTCTCCTGGGGCACTCTAAACTCTTCTTTGCGCTGGTTTTTCTCTCACCCGTCACAAAATCTTCTATATCCTTAACATGACAAAAGTCCGGCGGCGATAAGGTGTTGAGTGACGGAAGTAGGAACAGGATGGTTCTGCGAGCTCTTAGCTCGACCCCTGCACGTCGGCGGCACAGGGCTATTATGGTCGCTGGCGGCTGGGATGGAGTAGCAGTCACCTTTGGCAGACCCCTGTGTGTCTGAGCAGGATCTGTGCTGCTCACCCTTGTAAGGGGAAAGATCTAGAATAGGTGGTTCAAACATCGCCTACTCCACCTTATCTTGGGTAGGTCACCGCTCCTACCGAGTCATCCCAACCGTGGTCGCAATCTCAAAAAGAAGCAACTATCACTGAAAATAGCTACATGGAATGTGAGAACACTACTTGACATACAAAACCAATCAGACAGACCCCAGATAAGAACAGTTCTCGTCGCAACAAAACTCAAAAGATACAAGATTGACATCGCAGTGCTCAGTGAGACATGCCGGTTAAAGGAAGGGTCACTCTGTGAACAAGGTGGAGGGTACACATTTTTCTGGAAGGGTTACCCTCAGGGAGGTCAGCATTTGCATGGGGTAAGATTTGCCATCAACAATGAAATCATGAAAAAACTCCCAGAGTCACCCGTTGGAATTAACGATAGACTGATGACAGTCAGAGTCTCACTCACAAACAACAGTTATGCCACCATAATCAGTGCCTATGCGCCTAACGTAAATGCAACAGAAGAAGATAAAGACCGTTTGTACCTTGCTTTGGATGAAACCCTATGCAGAATTCCCAGGAATGACAAAATACTATTTATGGGAGATTTTAATGCAAGAGTTGGAAAGGACAGCAACATATGGGATAATGTTATCGGAAAGCACGATGTGGGGAAGATGAACGCCAATGGACTCAGGTTGCTGACACTCTGAGCTGCACATGACCTCACCAACACCAACACCATCTTCCAACAAAAAGACAAATATAAATTATCCTGGATGCACCCATGGTGAAAACATTAGCATTTGATCGATTATATAATAGGAAGAAGAAAAGATCTACAAGATGTCCTACATACACGAGCAATGAGGAATGCAGATTGCTGGACAGCCCACCGGCTGATAAAGTCCACTCTCAAACCATCAATTCGTCCACCTGTATGGTGCCATAGGATTTTTACAGAATGAATTGTGGAAAATGAAGGGTCAAGAAATACAAACATATGCTGATTCCCATGACATGCACAACTTCTATGATTCTGTGAAACGAATCTATACTCCTCAAAATTGTACATTCACATCACTGAGAACAGCTGATGGGACTACATTACTGAGAGACCAGAGACAAATAGTGCAAAGATGGGATTAACATTACAATGCCTTACTTAACCAAGCAACCCCCATAGAACACACTGTGTTGCAAGAATTTGAAGCGAGCACCAGTACATGAACACGACCTCCCACCAACTTTCAGTGAATTACTTAGGGCAGTTAAGACACTCAAAGACAACAAGTCCCCTGGCCCCAACGGCATGCCAGCAGAGGTCCTAAAACAGGGTGGCTACTTACTTATACTCGACCTTTATCATTACATTCTAGAGGTATGGGACAGGGAGTTGGTGCCTCAACAGTGGAAAGATGCGAACATTAAACAATATACAAGAACAAGGGCGACATATCTACTGTATATGTGGCAATAGCAGGGGTACCTCTCTACTTGCGGTTGCTGGGAAACTCCTCGCCAAAATACTGATTCAGATATCAACTACCAACATTACTGAAGAGTTATTGCCAGAATCACAGTGTGCCTTCCGCACAGATCGCGGAACAGTGGACATGATATTCACAGCTGTCAACTACAGGAAAAATCAAGAGAGCTAAACAAAGATCTTTTTGTGGCTTTCATTGATCTTATGAAAGCCTTCGATACTGTGAATAGAGAATCCCTGTGGTAGGTGCTACGTATCTCTGGCTGCCCACCAAAGTTTGTAAGCATAATACGACAGTTCAATGAAAGCATGAAGGCCAGAAGTTACTATGGGGGAACAGGAGTCAGAACCATTTGAAGTTGGCTCTGGGGTCAGACAAGGATGTGTGATGGCACCAGTGTTATTTAACATGTACTTGGTATGAGACACAACACTCCTTCATCGAGCCCTCCAAGAAAGAAGTGGGATCAACATAACTTATAGATTGGATGGCAACCTATTCAACATCAGAAGATTGCAGGCAAGAACTAAAATATCACTAGACCATGTCCTAGACCTCAATATGAAGATGATTGTGCTCTTGTGGCACACTCTCCAGAGGCACTGCAGGCTGCCCTAACAGCCGTTGCAGAGGCCTACGCCAGATTAACATCAGAAAGACATATATAATCTCCCAAGGTCAGCTGACAAGCCCCCTGAACCACCAATATTCAGAATAGATAAAGAGGAGCTAACAACTGTTAAATCTTTCAAGTACCTCGGCAGCTATCTCTCAAGTAACACCAGCCTAGACGAGGAGATACAACACCACCTCAAACAAGCAGCAGCATCCTTTGGCTGCCTCTGCACAACAGTCTTCAAAAACAAAGACCTTACAATATCACCAAAATTACTGTTTACAACTCAGTGTGCATACCCACCCTACTTTACGCCTGTGAAACGTGGACAATATACCGACGAAACATAAAAACTCTGGAGGCGTGCCTTACAAAGATCCTAGCCATTACATGGCAAGACAGAATCCCACATATCACAATATTGGAGAGAACCAAAAGCACCAGTATAGAGGCAATCATTGCTAAACAACAACTTCGCGGGGTGGGCCACGTCACCTGTATGCCAGAGGAAAGACTTTCATATAGAGTGCTGTACAGCCAACTTCACAAAGGCAGGAGGGCAGCGGGTAGACCCAAGCTGCGATATAAAGACCACCTGAAGAATACACTCAAATGGTGCAGGCCCACGAGCCCTGAGCAATTTACATCCAATAGGGTAGACTGGAGCATACACATCCATCAAGGAGTGAACGTCTTTGAAGAGGACCGTAAAAAAAACCCAACATGAGAAGCGTGCTCGTGCTCATAGGCACGCCAGGCTGGAACACCCACCACCACCACCACCTGCCCAAAGCTTTCAATGTGCTGACTGTGGCAGGCGATGCTGATCGAGGATTGGCCTCTACAGTCACCAGAGAACCCATAGAAGATGAAGACAGGAGAGAACGTCATCATCGGATAACGATGAACTACCATAAGTGTGTGTATGTGGGCGGGTGCCCGACCCCGAAAGGTGTTGAAATAGGGGAGCTATCCCCCCGCCAAAGGCGGCTTTCTAGGGCCTTTCCTAGCTGATGCTGAGAGGATTGGGTTCTAGTCATGTGGTGATGGGCTGGTCTATCAGAGTGAGAACTGAGCGATCTCTGCCATACCCATAGCTTACTCTGACTGTTCCTTTAACCCTTAAAAAGCGGCTCACCACATAAGTCGTATTTAATAAAGCTGGACTATGTGGCGGCGCTCGACATAGGTCGAGTGGCAATTTCAGCACGTAATGTTGCTGAGAGAGAGAGACAAGTGGTGGCAGGAGACTAGCGAGCGTATGACTGCTCCAGACCACCGCGGCGAACCTACTGACACGAATCTCAGCTCCCTCCTCCCTCTCTCACTCGCTATATACGGAATTGTATCGGGAAAGTGGCTAATTACCTGCTTTTTGCACTCGCGTTGCACGGTTATTGCAAGAAAACTAGCCATCATAAAAGGATCGTTATGGTGTCATTCGAAAGCTCTGTTTATGCCCTTTCAGGGATAGATACTTGTTTTACGTTCTGGGTCTTATTTAGGCATGAAAATGATCACGTAAACAGCCCTATTTTGGCTAAAAACACCCCGCTGGGCGGTAAATATAAATAAACCGCATAGGCCGCTAAAGAAGGGTTAACTTATATATTTTCTAGATCTCAAGTGACGGCGTCTTTTCCGTGGATTGACCTCCCAATCTACCAAAATTGGAAGCCAAAGCGTCACATTTTTCCCTTGCCCCTCAACTTTCTCTTCATAATTGCTGAGGGGCACAGGGCCCTGGGTGGGGCTTTGGTTTCCCGGGCGTTTCCGCACCCTCCTCAGCTCCCCGCCATGGAGTGGCTTCGGTCACCCAGGCTTTATTGTGGTCGGCGGGGAGGGTTCTGTGGGGGCGCTCGGTTATGGCCTTGGAATTGCTCGGGGCCTTGGGGCTGTTCGGCCAGGAAGCTTGGGGAACAACAACAACAACAACAAGTGTGTGTATGTGTGGGTGTGTTAAATAATGTATGCATCTTGAGGGATAAATTAATCCCCTACACTCCTTGCCATTACTTGACTAGTTAGTGGCATATACTGTATATAATAAAGTGACAAGGAAGAGAAGGATAACTAAAAGACGAAGACAATACACAATAATAATGGGTAGAAGGGGACGCAAATAAATTATGTAGGTGAAAATAAATCTCAAGTGAGGAAGTGGGAAGGGGGGGGGGGGGTTCTGCACTTAATTCTCCCTCATGTTTAGCTCCTTTAGTTCTGAAATTCTAAGACGTTCGCCCACCAATTTTTAGCCCTTTCTTGTTTTTTAGGTGTCTGACGAGCAATAACGAGCCTGTCCCGGGACACATTTATATCGACAAATTTACAAATATGTCTTGAGGGTGTTTTATAAGCTTGTTGGAGGTTTAGGGAGCACATTTTGTTTTGTTTTTATAAATAAACTACCCTTAAAAAATACAATAGGAAGTGTGTGAGGAAAGGAATAGAAGGAAAATGAGAGAGAGGGAACAAGGAAGGAACTGCAATGTTTATTAAGTATCTAAGTTTAACTAGAACTAGATATCTATCTCGATATAATCTAATACATTATTTTCACTCCCAACACCATACATCTCCCAATGAAATTAATGAAAGTATGTGATCCTCCCAGGATTCGAACCTGGGATACCGCATACAGATTTTAAACACTCTAACCATTACACCATCAAGACAGTTATATAAGAGATGAATAATGTGGGTGTATACGTATACATAATAATCAGATTCAAATATTGTTTTTCTTGTATGTATTTATTTATGTATATATTTATTATATAAATTATATATATACATTATATATTGTTTTTAAGTTTGCTCCCTAGACCTTCATCAAGCTGTAAAGCAAACCATCAGACCCCCCTTCGAGATAAATGTGTATATTTTTCGGTAGAACATTTTCTATTTTATATTACAGGGTCGCTATTGCTCACTAGGAAAAAATCGAAACCCAAATGGCACGAAAGGTCTTACAATTGACTTAAGAAATGGGTCAATAGGGCTTAAGGGGAGGCAGACCATTTGTTTGGTCTATTAATTCATTTATTCATATATTTTTTTTAGTTTCCTCCCTAGACCTACATTAAGCTTAGAAAAACACTCCCTAGATCCCCCTTCAAGATAAATTTGTACATTTATCGGTAAAAAAAAAATCCCTGCCAAAGGCCAATTCCTCTTCAAATTGCCGGCTCGCTATCGCTCGCCAGTAAATAATCGGCACCTAAATGGCACGAAAGGTCATAAAATTGACAACAAAATGGGACGAAAGGAGTTAAAATTGCCAAACTAATGGGCCAAGCATCTTATAATCTCAAAACTAGTGGGGCTAATCATTAGGGAGAAGGGGGTCCAGAAAAACGGTCTGCCTCCCCTTAAAATAACCAAACTAATGGTGCGAACGTTTTAAAGCTAATGAGGCTAAGTATGAAGGACAAGTGGGTACAGATAACAAACTTAAATGTAATCTCCAAGGGTAAAAACAAAACGAAAATAATAACAAAATATGAAATAAAAAAATAGTTTGGATTTGGGGAAGAACCTACTATAAATATACATGTATGTGTATATTGTCAATATCTATCTATTTCAGATACACACAAGTTAAAATATACATGTGTGTGTATATTGTCAATATCTATCTATTTCAGATACACACAAGTTAAAATATACATGTGTGTGTATATTGTCAATATCTATCTATTTCAGATACACACAAGTTAAAATATACATGTGTGTGTATATTGTCAATATCTATCTATTTCAGATACACACAAGTTAAAATATACATGTATGTGTATATTGTCAATATCTATCTATTTCAGATACACACAAGTTAAAATATACATGTGTGTGTATATTGTCAATATCTATCTATTTCAGATACACACAAGTTAAAATAGCTGAATTATCAGGCTCATTGGCGTCACCTGCTTTAAAAGCTGATAACTTAACTTAACCTAACCTAGTTAGGTTAGTAACCAGTCATTTAACATACTGACTATAATATATCGTCATTTCACGAAATGACTCGTTTCACAGTCTGACTGTAACATATAGGTCAGGTGAATAAGGGAATGAGGGATAAGCCTTTACAACGGCACCTCGTATCCACTTTCCAAAGAGTGTTGGAGAGAGAGGAAGCTGTTGGAGTGGCTTTGTTGTGTTATTAGCCTGTATACGTCGTCGAAGTGTCCCCCGACTGGGTGCAAGCATGTGAAACAAGCTAGGGCATACTACCACACCCACTAATATGTCCGCCTTGGCTAGGATCGAACCCAGGTCAAGCAGATTGACACATGAGCGTGCTATCCACTTAACCGTCACGGCTCCTATATACGAGTATTCATAATTTTCTTACACATACTATTTGAAGCACACTTGATATACACACTTCATAGGATCAATAGATTAGGTTTGATCTGAAGGGATGAGAGAACACCTAATATTTATAAGTGACCCCTCCATCAATGACGTACTGCCAATAATTATACTTGGCGCCTGGCAGGCATGCTAGCCCTCTATAGGGACACACCATTCACCAGAGCTGCTAAATACTTTACATCATAAGTGGCATGATTAATTTTCTATGGGATATCAATTGAATCAGATGTGGCATCTGATTCAATTATGAACAATATAATATAAACAAATTAAGAAAGATATTAAGCTTCAGTGTTATGCTTACCATCCCTTACAAGTTCGACTTCGTTGCCAGAATCTCTTGATTATTTCGGTCTAATGATATCTGATGGCTGGAGACACAGAGGGATGGGAAGGGGCTGGCGGGAGGGTAATTTCGTCATTGATTGCGGGGTTTCTTATTAATATTAGTATTTGTTCTCATCCCTTCGGGGATCAAACCTATAATTTAAACAGTGACCCCTCCATCAATGACATACTGCCGAACTCTAAGTCTAACGGTGGGACATTCCTATGTCAAAATAACCAATGCAAATCAGGGAAAGAACAACATAATTCTTGCTTAATATATATATATAGGTATTTTAAGCCTAAAATAAAAAAATCTTGCTTAATATATATATAGGTATTTTAAGCCTATAATAACAAAAACGAAAAAAGGAATCAGTGATGTGACGTCTACCAGCGTTGGCAGAATCGCCTCTCGTTAGCCACTAGCGCTCGCCAGGGACATCGAAATGGGCTACAGTTATCAGAGAATGTTGTTCTTTCTTTCCTAGTACTCGCATTATCACAGACAGTCCAGTGGTGGTCTTTATTTTCGTCTGTGACAACGGGAAGTATTTTATATCATTAATAGAATATAAGATGCATTGTGTAAAGTTAAGGAGAAAGAGAGATATAGGCAGCGTGGTGGTAATATGTGCGTGTGTATGTATGTGCTGCCTCGCTCGGAGGAGTTTTCCCGCTCGCGCGGGCTTTCCCTCGCCTTTGATTGGCTGGTGGATCCTGGCGCATCCTAGGGGCCTGCTGCCTTGTGACGTCTCGGCCCGTGATTGGCCGACCATCGCGCCCTTGCGGGCTCCTGTGTAACTAACCTCCTCCATGAGGGTTCCCAGGAGCTGCCCTCCTCAGGACAGGCTTGGCGTGCATGCTTCTAATATCCCTTTGCATACTCTCTCCCGATCACCCCCTTTACCACTGTCTCTCTCTCTGACCTTCTTCTTTTCCATTACTTCTCGTCTTTATTCAATTACTTGTCCCCTTGGGTTCTGCATACGGTTTCCATAGCCGGCCCATTGTATTGCATGCGCCGTCCTCTGAGATATTTACATGTACTTAGAATAGGTTTGAGGGTTCTTAGTTAGTATAGGTTAAGAACTCTGTGTGTGTCTCCATTATTGATTTAGTGTTTCTGCTCTTTTATTTAATGCTAGACTGGCATAGGGTAACTGTAGTCGTTGTCTCCGATGTGTGTACGGTTTGCTTATACCTACACGACTTCGACCGGTCCTGTGGTAGCCTGGGTTGTCTTTTCGGCTGCATCTTTTGTGAGTGCAGCATTGTGTTGACTGAGGGCTTTGGCCTGTTCCAGTTCCACACTTTGCTGCCTCTTTGCTTGTCTTTTGAGGGTCGCCAGGATAGAACCAGATACTTGTGATCTGGATCTATCAAGAGAGAACCCCAGTCAATTAACGTAACTTAAAGGATGCAGTCTTAAGGACATCGCTAGGCTATGAGCCTGTCTTGCTCAACCCCAGTTCCTTACCTAGAGTATCCCAGCTAGACATTATTAACCGAGTAGACACTTGTTAGTATTTAATATAAACTCTTTGATATGTACGCATTATTATTCACAGCATTTATTAGTCTAGGTTGTTGCTGAGCCACACAACCATAGCAGACTGTTTCGTTGATGAGAAAGTACTTCTTTTAGTGTCGAGCATTACTACCGTTGCACATTTATAGTATTGTCGTGTCAGTTAACATTATATGTCCTATCTTTTAGTGTATTCAGTCTACACGTGTGGTGTCCTGCCTTCTGCCTTTATATAATTTAAGATACGAGCATCTTATGAGCATCAGACTTTCTTCAGAAGTTTCCAGGTCTATGCTGTAGGACTATACTTCACTTTCTTTCAGATAGGAGTGATGAGTTTATTGTTGTTTAGAGTAACTGTATTGAAGCATCTTTTTATTGTATTAAATCTTGCAGTGATTTAATTGATCTTTCCATAGATTCCTTTTTATGCATTTTAACGTAACTTGCATCTTGTTTGTTATCAGGCTATACCAGTGTGGGTTAGCCTGAAGTAGAGTACATTTATGCCCAGTTAAGGATACCCCGTTATCTCAGATTAACTCTGGAGGGTATAGGTGTTTTTGTTCGCCGGCATATATAAGTTCGAGGGTTTGGATCTAGCGTACCGTTGTTGCATAGTGCCCTATTACTAGTCCAATCATTAAGTGCCCTTGTTTTATTCGTAGCCCCGGTCGTAACAGTGATCAAGTGAAATATTCCATAGGGCGGACATGGTGGGTGGTGGGATTAAAAGGAAGATATTAAATACACACTTCAAGTATTATATACATGGGAATTATGTCCATCGATAACTAGCATAAAACGTAAGTAGGAAGTATACTGATATATATGACCAAAAGAGTCTCTATAATAATGAAGAGTAAAAAATCACAACCTTTTTATGTTTTAAAATAATCATATTCCAAATACCCCTACAAAAGAACAATGAAACGATACACAGCTGTAACACTTTAAATATTAAGTTAATTAACTCCCGCGACACCTTGCATATATGGCAAGTGTCTGAGAGGAATGGTGTGAGTGTGGGCCAAGATTGCTATGTGATTCAATAAGGTACCAGCTGAGACTATAGCGCGTATTGGTAGTCTGAGAGAGAGAGAGTGTGTGTCAAGCAGTTACAAGGAATAGTTAGTATCTCAGAGACCTTTCCGGTCCATTCCGGGGAGATAATCGAAGTAGAAGGAAAGAGAGCGTTTAGCGCACTACAGTCATTACAGTGTGCAAAATATTATCTACTCTCTTCTTGAACTGCTACACTGAAGAACTGTTTACAACTTCTAAATGAAGTATGTTCCAGGTAAAACAGATCTGATATGTTAAAAGGCTTCCACAAATAAAGCGCTGAACTTTTTCAATTCTAACTTCCAGTCATGGTTGCGTGTTGTATTCATATTGAACCTAAACATTTTACTATAATCCATATTTTTTTTAGGACTCCCTTCTCTCTCATGCTTAGCTTCATTAGTTTTGAGATTTTAAGATCTTTCACTCCATTTTTGTTGTCAATATTAGGACCTTCCTGCCCTATAAGTGTTGATTTTTTTTCCTGGCGCGCAATAGCGAGCCGGTAATCTTAGGAGGCCGGAACATTTTTCTACCAAAAAATGTACATATTTATCTTGAAGGGGGTTCTAGTTTTTGTTGTTTTTCTTAAGCTTGAAACTAAAAAAAGAAACTAAAAAATGAATACATATATAAATTAATAGAACAAAAAAACTACCCCCTTAAGTATTTTAAAACCTTCAATGAGCTGACCTCGTACTCTGTGTATTTCCAACGGAAAGAGATCAAGAGATCTCTACCGGTCCTCCTGGCTCCGTCTTCTAACCAATGGAATAAGTTTTGTAGCCCTAACTTGTACTCTTTCCAGTCGCTCTATATTTTTACTGAGTGCTGGATACCAGGATTGAACAGCATACTCCAGGAGAGACCCTATCAAAGCGTTGTATAGTGTGAGGACTATTTCCTTATTTATATACAATAATTGGCTCTTAACCCGGGAATGGCACCGATACTCTTAAGAAGTTTTAATGGGCGAAGGCGACGGGACTCTTAACCCTTAAAAAGCGGCTCACCACATAAGTCGAGTTAAATAAAGCTGGACTATGTGGCGGCGCTCGACATAACTCGAGTGGCAATTTCAGCACGTAATGTTGCTGAGAGAGAGAGACAAGTGGTGGCAGGAGAGTAGCGAGTGTATGACTGCTCCAGACCACCGCGGCGAACCTACTGACACGAATCTCACCTCCCTCCTACCTCTCTCACTCGCTATATACGGAATTGTATCGGGAAAGTGGCTAATTACATGCTTTTTGCACTCGCGTTGCACGGTTATTGCAAGAAAACTAGCCATCATAAAAGGATCGTTATGGTGTCATTCGAAAGCTCTGTTTATGCCCTTTCAGGGATAGATACTTGTTTTACGTTCTGGGTCTTATTTAGGCATGAAAATGATCACGTAAACAGCCCTATTTTGGCTAAAAACACCCCGCTGGGCGGTACATATAAATAAACCGCATAGGCCGCTCGTAAAGGGTTAAGATCCAAGGCCTAAAAAAAGCCTTTTAAAAGACCCAAGTGGCCCTCAAAAAAAAAGAATATATGATTAAGTGAGATAATTCCCCTCCATACCTTCTATCACTCCTCCACATGTGTCCAAACCCCCCCCCTTCAATTATCACTTATTTTTCCTCTTATTCCCTTGTTTATCGGTTTATTTTCCGCGCCAATATCACCCACCCGGTTTCAAGGTCGAAGGGGACCCATATAGAGATCGTAGAAAGAGAGAGACTTCACTAGCAAGACATCAGTGTCGATCGATAAGAGAGAGAGGGAGGGTGTGTGCCGCGCCGGTTCTCCTCTCATGAATGAACCGGTCAGCAATATTTTGTTTTTCACCCCCCAAATACTATTCCCACTTGTTTTATTGCTGTTACATGTTAATATTGCTGTTAATATTGCTGTTACATGTTAATATTTTCATATTAAACGTAAAATAGGCGCATATGAATAAGTAATAACGATATTTATCGGATAATGACGATTTTAGTCGGAAATGAACCTCAATATGTTTGCCTGGCGGGCACTTTCAAATACCATAGCTTCGCCGTTTAAAGGTTAATATAGCCCAATAATGTCTGAGCTATCTTCTCTACTTTATTGCACTGCTTGGTAAACTTTAGGTCACTGCTGATCAGAACACCCAAATTATTTTCCAAATCAGTCACTTCCCAATAGACTATTCCCAATAGCGAATAATCTGACATGGGGTTTGCTTGGCCGATATGCATCACCTGCCTAGCAATATTATAGACTGTAGCACTGTTGAAACCTTCCAAAATCACATAGACAAATATTTCGCCCTTAACCCGTACAATCCCAGCGATGGCTGCCAGCCGTCAGTAGATAAATCACTCCCCAGTCCCAGCGACGGCTGCAAGCCGTCAGTAATATACGGTCCTTGTAACTGCAAGTATCAGGCAGTGGCTTTTACCATTTACTTTTTACTTGTAAAAACTTTTCTAAGGAATTGGCAACACTTCTTAGGTTGGCTGAAAGCTTCCACAGGCTGTGTGGGTCAGTGTTTCATCAACTTTTGAGGTGGGAGGTTGTGATATCTTGACTCTGAAGCCATTTTGGCCACATTGCTTGGTACTGGGGGGTACATTTATGGTAGTACCGTATGGTACAGTAGGGGTTAATCCCCAACTGACTGCATTTACAGATGAATAACAAGACATGCCAAATTACCTCTTTTGGTAGACTAGATACAGTAAAATAGTTTTATTTTCATATTTTCCTGTCCAGTACCATGTCGGTTTACCCATTCTGCATGAAACAAAAATAATCCTGTCCCTTCTAAGCTATCTTTTCTTTCCTATGTAATAGGCTAGGTAGTTTAGATACAAACGGCCTCGTAAGGATCAGTAGATCTGTTGTTGTTGTTGTTGTTTGCTCTCCTTTGTACCTTGCACTTTTCCAGGTTTAGAGGTATCTGCCATGTCTCCGTCCATGCACCCAGTCTCTTAAGGTCCATCCTGAGCTGTGCAAACCCTTTGGCGTCCTTCACATTCATTCCAAGCTTTATGTCATCTGCAAACTTGGAGATCACACTCAACAGACCAATATCAATGTCATTGACATACAGTATATAATAAACAGAAGAAGGTCAAGGACAGATCCCTGTGCAACTCCGGACGTGACTGGAATCCACTCAGAAGAAACACCGTTGATTACCACTCGTTGATGTCTACCTGTTAGCCAACTGTCTATTCACTTTGTGACCTTAGTGCAATCACTGTTGACATTAGCCTGCAATGAGACACTTTTTCAAAAGCTTTTTGAAAATCTAAGTAAAGGATGTCTATGGCTTTACTTTTGTCATACTTTCTCAGCATTTCATCGGAAAATTCCAGCAAACTGATAAAAACATGATCGGTGTCGCCTGAATCCATGTTGAGAGAGTGAGAGAGAGAGAGTGTGTGGGTGTGTGTGAGAGTGAGAGAGAGAGAGAGAGATTTGTGTGTGTGTGTGTGTGTGTCCAAAGCAGTACAAAGTAAAACAAGAAACAACATATATATTGATCTTTACGAGGCTGCTTGTAACTAACCCATGTGAACCGAGTAAACGGTAGCACAGTAAAGAGTGGTGCTATGCGCTTGTAAATACAGTTAATTGGGGGCTAAAAGTAAGATATCTATCTAAGCGAAATTTTAAAGTTTCAACAGTACACTCAATGACACTACATGGTAGTCCATTTCACATGCTTACTACTCGATTGCAAAACAAATGCTTCGTCTCGTCTGAGCTAAAAGAATTTCCAATTATCTTACAACCATTTCCTTCAGTGTAATTTGAATGGCCAATTGTGAAGTATTTGCTAACATCCATATTGTTAATACCTTTAATAATTTTAAACACTTGAATTAGGTCTTCTCCTACCCTGCGCTTTGTTAAACTAACCCGATTTACCTCTTTTAGACGTTCTTCATATGATTTTGTTCTTAGTCTAGGAATATTTGTTTGTTTCTCCGTTTTTTCTGTCCAGTTTATGTATGTTCAAAATTGTGTGAGAGAGAGTTTAGATCGAGAGAGAGGATAGGGACAGATGGTGGAGAAAGACAAGTTATCTTTCATTCCTATCTAAATCCACCCCCTCCTCCCCAAAGGGGCTTACACCACCGCTTTCTAGTTATCTCTTTTAACGATCTTCATTTTCTATCTACCTCTTTTTATTTCTCACTATATTTGTGTATTTATGTATCTCCTAATTTGCTTTATTATGAACTAAGAATGAGAGAGAGAGAGAAAGAGAGAGTGAGAGTGAGAGTGAGTGAGAGAGTTAGTAGGGGGTATTTTTCTTTCATATGTATAACCTCCCGAGGATGGTCATATTACTCATTCATATACAAAGACTCACCCCACTGCTCTTTACTTCTAGCTTTACCATTCTTTATTTATATTTATGGGGAAATATATCTATTTGTTTATTGACATACTTATTTATTTATTTAGTGTCTTCCATAACCCTCCATCAAGCTTGAAAAATACCCTAAGATTCCCCTTTGAGATAAATTGCACATTGTTCGGTAGAAAACTGCCCCGGCCGAACACTGCTAACTCATAAATTGCAGGCTCGCTCTAACTCGCCAGGAATAAATCGACAGCTCAATGGTACGAAAGGTCATAAAATCACCAAACTAATGAGTCGAATATCATAAGATCTCAAATTAATTGGGCCAAACATAAAGGAGAAGGAGGTCCATATTCCCCCCCCCCCCCCCTTTAGAAGTTGTATATTCTGTATGGCTTAGCATTTTTCTTACCGGCTTGTCAATCACCTTTACCTCTCTTTATCGCTGTTCAGTAATTGACTCGTAGGCTCACCATCACCTCTCTTTATTTCTCTCACTAATCGCTCTATGCTTCTGTCTTTACTTCGTTCAGTTACGCTAAAGGGGAGGTTTGGTCTTTCTCGACCCCCTTCTCCCTCATATTTAGCCCAATTAGTTTTGAGATTTTAAGACATTCGCTCTATTAGTTTGTGCCTTTCAGGTATCTATTTGTTCCTGGCAAGTAAATGTGAGCCTATAGTTTAGGAGGGATAGGCCTTCGGCCAGGATATTCCTTTACCCAAAAATTAAAAATTTATCTCGATGGGGGATTTTGGGGGTATTATTTTAAGGTTGATGGAGGTCTTGGGAGAAAACTAAAAAACATAATATATACATTTATCAAATAAACAAATATTTACAAATTTCCCCTTAACATCTCTTTGAACTATATTATTAGCTTTTGGTCGCTCTTTAACCCTCTGTATTTTTCTGTTCATTATTTACTGAATCTGTTCCATTTCTGCATAGTAGCTCTGTAACTCCCTTGATTCTCTCTTCATCTGTTAATTAACTCTTGGTTTCTGTCTTATTTAACTTATTTCTATTTTTGTAATCGCCTTTTGCCTCTCTTTATTCCTCTCTTTAAATAAATGCCTTATCAATATATCTCTGTATCATGTCATTACATTATCTTTTAGTCCTCCCCCTCTTTTCTTCATCTACACACCCTCCTCTTTATCATCTATTTGTTTTGTTCAAATTGTCCTCTTCATTTAAATTAGTATCGTAACTCCTTAAGTTGCATTGAAATTTAATAAATTACATTAAGCTTTACAAGATATTATGACACATTTATTTTATTTTATGTGTTTTTTTTTTTTTTTTTTTTGGGGGGGGGGCTATTATAAGACGGTTTTATTCAGATTAGGAGGGGTATATAGAAGTCGGAGGGTTAATGGAGATGGTCTTTAACCCTTTAATTCCTAAAGATCATTCGTAAACTGTATAAAATCGTCTAGTGATAGCCTGGATAAACTGTAAAAATGCACCATAATTTTGAAAGTGTTAAGGGGTATCACACGAGTGGTTCCCTCGGTAACTTTGGATGGTCAACATGTTTCGGCCAACATTAGTGGAATCTTCTGCACTTGTATCGGAAGCTAAACAAAACATACCAATAATTAGGTGACAGAACTACTAAGCTGCCAGACCAGTGTTGACAACTAAAGCTGAGGGAAAACGTGCCCATGTAATACCGTCATTAGGTCAACAAAAAAAGTATTGAACTGGACCGGCTGAATAACCGAATCCCACTGTATGTCTTGAGTTTTGGGATAGGTTATGCTCAAGTTCTGTACTGGAGTTAGGAAAGGTGTTTATGTAGCAGGCTGGTGGGCTTATTCTAAAGAAATCAAAGTAAATACAGCATACGGTGAATCTCAATAATATGGATTCCAACCTGTGTTCATTTGGATACCAGTCCACTACTATAACCAGCGAGCCACAACTACTATAACCAGCGAGCCACAACTACTATAACCAGCGAGCCACAACTACTATAACCAGCGAGCCACAACTACTATAACCAGCGAGCCACAACTACTATAACCAGCGAGCCACAACTACTATAACCAGCGAGCCACAACTACTATAACCAGCGAGCCACAACTACTATAACCAGCGAGCCACAACTACTATAACCAGCGAGCCACAACTACTATAACCAGCGAGCCACAACTACTATAACCAGCGAGCCACAACTACTATAACCAGCGAGCCACAACTACTATAACCAGCGAGCCACAACTACTATAACCAGCGAGCCACAACTACTATAACCAGCGAGCCACAACTACTATAACCAGCGAGCCACAACTACTATAACCAACGAGCCACAACTACTATAACCAGCTAGCCACAACTACTATAACCAGCGAGCCACAACTACTATAACCAGCGAGCCACAACTACTATAACCAGCGAGCCACAACTACTATAACCAGCGAGCCACAACTACTATAACCAGCGAGCCACAACTACTATAACCAGCGAGCCACAACTACTATAACCAGCGAGCCACAACTACTATAACCAGCGAGCCACAACTACTATAACCCGCGAGCCACAAACTACTATAACCAGCGAGCCACAACTACTATAACCAGCGAGCCACAACTACTATAACCAGCGAGCCACAACTACTATAACCAGCGAGCCACAACTACTATAACCAGCGAGCCACAACTACTATAACCAGCGAGCCACAACTACTATAACCAGCGAGCCACAACTACTATAACCAGCGAGCCACAACTACTATAACCAGCGAGCCACAACTACTATAACCAGCGAGCCACAACTACTATAACCAGCGAGCCACAACTACTATAACCAGCGAGCCACAACTACTATAACCAGCGAGCCACAACTACTATAACCAGCGAGCCACAACTACTATAACCAGCGAGCCACAACTACTATAACCAGCGAGCCACAACTACTATAACCAGCGAGCCACAACTACTATAACCAGCGAGCCACAACTACTATAACCAGCGAGCCACAACTACTATAACCAGCGAGCCACAACTACTATAACCAGCGAGCCACAACTACTATAACCAGCGAGCCACAACTACTATAACCAGCGAGCCACAACTACTATAACCAGCGAGCCACAACTACTATAACCAGCGAGCCACAACTACTATAACCAGCGAGCCACAACTACTATAACCAGCGAGCCACAACTACTATAACCAGCGAGCCACAACTACTATAACCAGCGAGCCACAACTACTATAACCAGCGAGCCACAACTACTAAACCAGCGAGCCACAACTACTATAACCAGCGAGCCACAACTACTATAACCAGCGAGCCACAACTACTATAACCAGCGAGCCACAACTACTATAACCAGCGAGCCACAACTACTATAACCAGCGAGCCACAACTACTATAACCAGCGAGCCACAACTACTATAACCAGCGAGCCACAACTACTATAACCAGCGAGCCACAACTACTATAACCAGCGAGCCACAACTACTATAACCAGCGAGCCACAACTACTATAACCAGCGAGCCACAACTACTATAACCAGCGAGCCACAACTACTATAACCAGCGAGCCACAACTACTATAACCAGCGAGCCACAACTACTATAACCAGCGAGCCACAACTACTATAACCAGCGAGCCACAACTACTATAACCAGCGAGCCACAACTACTATAACCAGCGAGCCACAACTACTATAACCAGCGAGCCACAACTACTATAACCAGCGAGCCACAACTACTATAACCAGCGAGCCACAACTACTATAACCAGCGAGCCACAACTACTATAACCAGCGAGCCACAACTACTATAACCAGCGAGCCACAACTACTATAACCAGCGAGCCACAACTACTATAACCAGCGAGCCACAACTACTATAACCAGCGAGCCACAACTACTATAACCAGCGAGCCACAACTACTATAACCAGCGAGCCACAACTACTATAACCAGCGAGCCACAACTACTATAACCAGCGAGCCACAACTACTATAACCAGCGAGCCACAACTACTATAACCAGCGAGCCACAACTACTATAACCAGCGAGCCACAACTACTATAACCAGCGAGCCACAACTACTATAACCAGCGAGCCACAACTACTATAACCAGCGAGCCACAACTACTATAACCAGCGAGCCACAACTACTATAACCAGCGAGCCACAACTACTATAACCAGCGAGCCACAACTACTATAACCAGCGAGCCACAACTACTATAACCAGCGAGCCACAACTCCCTTGGCTGATACTGGTATAGTGTACGTGTGGCTGAGGTGTGGGGGGAGGGGGCTGCGGTCAGCTCCCTATTCCTTCATGTTTAGTCCCATTAGTTGACAAATTTAAGACCATTCATGCCATTTATCTGTTGATATTTCCCTGGCGAGCAAAAGTGAGCCTGTAATTTAGGGGGCACCGGCCTTTGGCCAGGACATTTTTCTACCGAAAAAAATATAAATTTATCTCGAAATGGGATGTTCTTTGTTGCATGCTTGATACAAAAAAAAATACAAAACAGCCCTTAAGTTATTAACAGCAGGGAATTATGTCTGTTATGCCAGGTTGTAATCCAACTCGCTTTGTTATGTATTCTTTAATAATCCGGGTTTCGGATACTCAGAATTAGATAATGCTCAACAGGAACATATCTCGCTTGATCAATGTTACTTTTAGATTACTCAATCACTCTCCCAAAACACAATAAATACACGGAATAATTACACTCGTATTTATTACGTAAACATAGGTACAGGAAATGGGGTATCAAAACCTCTACTAAAATGAATAGGATTCCAATATAAACACAATGTGACTTATAAAGAGTTGAATAAGTTTGAAATAATGTTGTCACTTACAAAGCATCAAATATGAAATACACAATTACATAAAACAAATACATAAATACAAATACTGATGACAATATATATATACGGGTCAAGTGTATAACGCGAGGTATAATAATACTGATGACAATATATATACGGGTCAAGTGTATAACGCGAGGTATAATAATTGCTAGGTATGGCAACTGAGGTCAACTACTCAGCTACGCATAGGTCTGCGCGGCGTGAAAAACAAATAATGCCGTGCTCGGGTGTACGCTCAAAGGTACCGCTCACGGGGGTACGGGTCAGTCGGACTGAGGTCAGGTTAAATAAAGTTTCGATTTAGTACAACGGTAAATCGAGTTTAGAAGATATGAACTTCGCTTTATTGTAGGGGGAATGATAATTTATATCTGAATGTAACTATAAAAGGATTATTGTGAATAATCTCTCACACGATACACGAAAAATAAATTCAATCGTAAATGAGTTAAAATTACACGGAATAAGGAAATCAGATTCACAGTAAATATAGTGAATAAATTATAGCGGCACAATAGCTATAGAAAAGTAAGTTTGAATAAATTAACAAACTACTGAAGGTAATGCAGAACGAATTAGTGCTTTATTATAGATTTAATAAGAGCTATAATGACTTAGATACAGAACAAAGTAGTAACTTAATAAATAGCCAAAAAATGATGGCATCAGAAGGAGTTTGAATAAATTAACAAACTGCTGAATGGAACGCAGAACTAAGTAGCGCTTTACTATAACTTTAATAATCGTTATAATGATTTAATTACAGAACAAAGTAGTAACATATCAATAACCAGAAATACAGGCTTGATGAATATAGGAATGTATAATCTGAATTCCTAAATCGGTGGTGAATGAATTATATAGCCCGGGTAACGTATATGATTATATAATTCACAAGAACTAATACAACTTAGATATCTTGAACACAGATTAATTCTAACTCAACGGACGGGTTCTTTACTGTC
Source organism: Paralithodes platypus (assembly GCA_032716605.1). Classification (NCBI taxonomy): domain Eukaryota; kingdom Metazoa; phylum Arthropoda; class Malacostraca; order Decapoda; family Lithodidae; genus Paralithodes; species Paralithodes platypus. Next base: position 24,158,394 of record CM064505.1, on the reverse strand, counting down.
AGCGGTGGCGACTTTATACACTAAGTATTCTCTTGTTATAATTGGACGTAATACGGTCCTGAGTTTAGGAGTTAAGTTTAGGATTTAAGTTTTAAGAAGGAAAATAGCCCTCATTATACACTTCACTTCGACTTGGACACGCAATGAATAATAACACAATACAATATAATCTGAGAGCATTCACTAAGTATCACGTATAATATCGGCTATGTAACGTAGGTAAAAATAATTGAACAAATGCTTGAACAAGAATTACATAGACAATACACCGTACTTATAAAAAATCACTACACGGATCAAAGTTTGATAAATCTCACACGTGTACTAAACTGACAAGGAGAGTCCTAGAAGCGGATCTCTACGAAATAGTTAAATTGAACACTCGCATATTTTATATTACCTTACAATAATTCCCAAAACTTATAAACAGAGAGACACGTAGGGTATGGGTGTAGAGGGGAAGTAATTTCCATGAGGGAGAATCTGGACGATGTAGGGCTCGTAGTTCTTCCTCCGGCTGGACGTCAAAGGGAGCTGCCTCTCTCATGGACACCAGAGAAGGTTGCTCCTGGCTCTTCTAACACACTCGTTCGCCACCCTAGTTGAACTTTACTATAGGGACAGGCTTGTCCTATAGAAAAGTATAGCCAACACTGTTCTCTACCAACTAAAAGCTGAACCAGTGGAAGGTATTACCCGTGTTTGCATACCTTCCCTCAATTTCAGTCAGGCTATATTTGGATGATAGTTTGAACTCAATTTGACCTATCTCAGAATAGTAGGGACATGGGAATTTCCTTATTTTCCTTATTGTGAAGGCAATCATTATTCTAAAAATACACTTACCCTAATAATACATGTACAAGGTTATTCTCTATATCTTAAGATTATACTCTTTATATAAAAGGCTTGCATGGCTGAATGATAAATGTTTTTCTTTGATGCACTCTTCCTGACTTTTTCTATAATGCAGGCCATGCTTTTGTTCCTCCTAATTCTTTTTCTATTATTTCCACTCCTCAAGTGAGGTACTGTAGAGGTGATTCTCTTGGTTCCATCTATAGAGGTATTGTACTGGATCTTTATGCGGAAGTAGTATAAATTCTTCTTCGTCGTATTCCAAATCCGGCTGCTGTTGAGTGCCTGCCTTTTGTGCTTGTCTCAGGCTCTGCAAATGGCTGGACAGGGATCTCTGTGATTGGTCCGGGTTCGAACTTCTGGTAGGCCCCGGATGTGATGACCTTTGTCGGGTAGACTCAAAGTATATACACTCTAACAAGTAAACCTATCAAAACAATATTGGAACCTGTGACGTCACGAAGTAGGCTCCACGCTTGCTACCTCCTTAGTTACTAACGGTGGTTCTGGTAAAATCAAAGCATATGGAATACTGGTATATACGGTTGTGTAATAATGGTTTTAATGAGTTGATAAAAGACTAAACAACTTAATTCTAGTATATAACTGGTCCTAAAGTGTTCATATATATCGATAATGTTGGTGTTAATGAAGCCTTTCTCAGCATCTTCTGGGCTTTTGTTACATATATTATCGAAATTATAGCTTCTGAAGTAGTTTGTATATTATGCTATCATAAGTAGGGATATTACATAAGTAATTGACTTCATATGAGTATGCAGTTTACCCCTATATTACTGCAATTTTTCAATAAATATGGTCAAAACACCGAGAGGGGAAAAATACACTCGGTAATCATATTATTTTCCTTATTTACACTTGAGTAAGAGTCTCGATATTCTGGTAAGCTATCTTGCGCAGGTTTATGTGTGTATGTATGGTTTCAATTATATACTGGAACCAACTTCACTTGTGTCATTGCTGTTAAACATACATTATTTACATAGAAAATCCTTTGCCTCCATCTTCCTTAGCCGTAGATAATTAACGTTTTTTTTTGGTTAATTTAGTAAAGAAAACCGAAAATGTATCATTTTAGGACTGACTAATAGTTAGATAAAAATGTATTTCGTAGGCAATTAATAGCCTACGGTTGCAAACACACACCTTCATCAACAAAGCTCCCCATAGTGTTGGACCTGTAGCCCTACCAAAGGGTCAGTTCGAATTATATGTACATACAGAATGTATTATATATGCCGAAATACTCAGTGGATTAATATAATGATGTCGGTAGCCAAGTGGCATTTTTCGAACTGAATTATTGACTATAATACAGCACTAAATGGGGCCTAAGATACAAACAATATAAGATATTTGGTCAAATTATAAAATTTTATCCATTATCCAAATGATATAATGGTGAACAAATGAGAATTTTTTTTTTTTTTCTGAATAAATAGTTCACCATTATTTTCTGTATAAATTAATATTGATAGGTCTTAGTTGATGTTGTTTTTAATTTGAAATATTTGTTTTATATTTATATAAGCATATTAATTAAATAACCACGAATCAAGCTAGATGTCGATCGTTTTGGGGAAAGAGGCTGTGGCCGCAGCCGCCATGCCCATACATTTGCGCCTGATCACACTTGTATTTGAAGTGCTTTACTTAATTTGATTGTAATAACTAACTTAACCAGCTGAACCTAACCTAATGCAATACAATTCAGTACAAAATATGTAAAAATACATCGAAATACAATGATGATTAAGTACGAATGTAGAGGCATAGTGGCTACGGCTAAGGTCTCCCGCTCCCACTTCTACAGTAATAATACTCCAGATTTTGGAGCGAAATATGTTGCTGGTTATGAAAACGTGACAATAAGAGGATGCAGAGACATATTAGTTTTTTAAGTTTTCATAAAGTATCGAGGAATCAGCTGCTAAATGATTTAATTTGCCATCAGGTAGAAATAACCCTAAACTATAGCCGCAGATGCTTTGTGTGTGACGTCACCATTTTACAAGACTTACACAGTTCGGCACCCTTCAAGAAATTCGAGTATACAGTAGGTTTACTTGTTAGTGTCTATATACTTTGGGTAGACTGTCCTATACCTGTAGGGATTAGAGCATGGGTATGTCTCCCTTGTTGGATAGACTGTATTATCTCTGCAGGTATTAGAGCACGGGAAACTCGGGGAAACTGTGTGGTTTCTCTTTCCACCCTCTGCTGTGCCTTCTTCCTTGTCCTTTTGCTCTCCTTCACTGCAGCAATTTTGACTCTTGTAGGTTGTTCATTTCCCTGCATTGTTAGGACCTCGGCGGGGGTTGCTTTGCCCATGGTTTGCAACCCCGTCATCACAGTCTCCTTCGTCACTATTATCTGACTTTTTTATTCCCGTTTTTATATTCCCTTGTGTACTTTTTCGAATCTGCCGTTCTGTTTTCTCCCCCACGCTTTCTTTCATTCACTTTGTTCAGATTATCTAATAGTTCTCCTTATCCGTCTACCGTTTTATCTACACGTATCTTCTCTACTATCTACTAGTGCTTTTCTTGTACAGGTATTTTCCTTTTCCTAATATATTCTCTCATTCAACTTCCTCTTATTTTCCATACTATGTTATCTTCTTCTTGTTTTCTCTTTCTCTCTCTTCTACTCACCTCTCCACTCGTCTACTTCTTCTTATCTTCCACAGTACTTTCTCTTCTTCTTTCCTCTTTTTCTCCCTCTCTTCTACTCACATCTCCACTTCCTCTTATCTTCCCTACTATTTTATCGTCTTCTTTCTTCTATTTGTCTCTCTCTCTTCTACTCACCTCTCCACTCGTCTACTTCCTCTTATCTACCAAACTACTTTCTCTCCTTCTGTCTCTTCTACTGACCTGTCTACCTCTATCTACCTTTGTTTACTGTCTGTAGGTGAGGTGAGGGCGGACAAAATACACCCTTGATTGATCATGACCATACAACGCAGTAGTGTAACAAAAGAACAAAGCCACCGCCACCACCACCAACAACACAACTCCTCTCTACTCATGTATTGTCTCTCTTCTCTCTTATTATTCTCATTTATTAACTCAATTAGTCTCTTATATACTTCCTTATGTCTTCTCTTTTACATGCTGTTCATGGTTTGTTCTTAAGAAATATGTAGCTTCTCTTTTCTAATGTGTTTATACTTTTATTTTGTTTTGTTTCATATTATTTACTTGCATGTTTTAGCTTATATTCTTTCAATTTCTCTTATTTTCTACACTCTATTAATTTCTTAAATACATTCGTTTATCTTCATTCTTCTCTTCTATCTGTTTTTACTATAGTTTATTCGTTGTAAGTAGGCGATAAATCATGACCTCTATCCTCTGTAACTCAAAGGGCTAGAGCAAATTGGCTGTAAATTTCCACATCTATTTCTTGACTGACTCTTCCCAAATGGTAGAAATATTATCTTGATTACTCAAACACTTCTTGAGTTACAGAGGTTAAAGGTCATGAATTCTCGCCTACTTACAGCGAATATACTAGTCTCTCGCCTTTTGCTTTTCTTCTTATATAATTTTTCATATAATACTTTTCCTATTGTCTTCTTTTGAACTACTCATTTGTTTCTGTTCTCACTTATATCGTCTTTCTTAAACGTTGTTATTCTGTACCATCCACCTCTATATTTCTTATATTGTATTGACTCTTCCTGTTTTATACTTGTTTAAATAATCCAACATCCATTTATTTTACGTTTACATTTTCGTCTTCCTTTTCCTCTCCCCATTTCATATATTTTTTTATACTTTCTATTATCCACCTCCTCTTCTTTACTTTCTCTCTTTCTCTCTCTCTCTCTCTCTCTCTCTCTCTCTCTCTCTCTCTCTCTCTCTCTCTCTCTCTCTCTCTCTCTCTCTCTCTCACTGTATTTCTACTTTAATGTATATTTTAACGTATCTCTTCCATTCTTTACTTCTTATCGATCAATATAGTTCGTTCTTGTCTGTTTCCCCTTTATTCTCACTATTCTGTATTACATGTACAATCGGCCTAATAAGTGATGTCTCGGCAACAATATGTTTTAATCAATACTTCGTATCAGTATCATTTACACATGATTTGTTTCTATTTGAGTGAAATATAAACATTTTCCTACACTTGTCCAAGCCATTGCACTTCTGACAGACATTAATACAGCACAGAGCTAGCCAAACTTAATGACAGCTGAGACTAACTTATTTGCGCCACCGTACCGTACTATCTTAATTGGTTTTATTCCTATTCCATTTCGTTACTCTTGCCTACAATAGTTTGTCTTGTCTAAAGTTGTTTTATTATTATTATTATTACTTTTATTATTATTATTATTATTATTATTATTATTATTATTATTATTATTATTATTATTGTTAGGGGTTCGACCCCTACGGGAAACCCCTATTGTAATCATTAAATCATCTTATTCATCCAAATTATTTTTCCACGCCGGTTTTTACGCAATAACTCCAAAACCGCTGTTTGGATCGGGATCAAACTTTCACAAGAGGTACGTTTTTGTATTGGACAACTTTTGATATGCTAAACATCTGACATGGCGGCCAAACAGGTCCGTGGCAGCCGATTTCCCGAAACATTTGATACCTAAATACCGTCTCTCCCACTCATAGGAAATTATTGGGCTTTGGTATATAGATACGTTAAAATATACATTAAAGTAGAAATACAGTGAGAGAGAGAGAGAGAGAGAGAGAGAGAGAGAGAGAGAGAGAGAGAGAGAGAGAGAGAAAGAGAGAAAGTAAAGAAGAGGAGGTGGATAATAGAAAGTATAAAAAATTATATGAAATGGGGAGAGGAAAAGGAAGACGAAAATGTAAACGTAAAATAAGTGGATGTTGGATTATTTAAACAAGTATAAAACAGGAAGAGTCAATACAATATAATAAAGAATAATAAAGGTACAACAATAATACTTGCATTAATATACAGACCTCCAGCTCAATCAGTGCAAACTGACCGAGAAATTTACGAACATATTGCAGATGTAAGTAACTCACAAGATACTGTAATTTTTGGCGACTTTAATTTACCTGTGACCAAGTGGGGCAATACTCTTACTTCACACTCCGGACATGACTTGTATACGAACTTGCAAGAGAGTTCGCTTTATCAATTTGTTCGAACGCCGACCCGTGGTAATAACGTTCTTGACATTGTACTTGCAACAAAAGAAGAATTAATAGAGAATTTGAATGTTGGTGATGAATTCAGTAACAGCGACCATCGTACGATAACTTTCACTTTAAAGTTTACTAGTAACGAACCAAATAGTAGCATCGAAAAAGTCCCTAATTTCAAGAAAGCAAACTTCCATAAACTTAGAGCTATGTTTAAAGGAACTGACTGGAGCTTTTTAATTCACAATAACGACATAAATACATCTTGGAAGTTATTCGAAGCCACTTACCTAAAAGCAGTGCAAGACTGCATACCATCAAAAATACGGCGTCCAGGCCATAATGATAAGCCCAAATGGTGGAATAAAGATATTTCAAACTGCCTGCTTGCTAAAAAAATTTGCTAATGATAGATTAAAATCCTCACAAAATGGCGAAGAACGGGTGAAATTTGTAGAGCTACGACGCAAAGCCAAAAAGTAAATTAAGCAAAGTAAAAAGACCTTAGAGTTACATATTGTGAATCAAAGTAAAACAAACCCGAAAGAATTCTATAGTTATATCAGAAAGAAAAAAGTAGTTACTTCAACTGTTGGACCGTTAGTCGATGAAAATGGAGAATACACCAAAGACGAAGTACAAATGAGTAATGCCCTCAATACCTTCTTTGCATCAGTTTTTACAACAGAAGACCTCAGTGATATCCCTACACCATCGCCGATTCAGATTGATAATTCAGATGTTCTAAGCAATATCACCGTTACAGAGAGAGAAGTATTGAATTGTTTAGATAAACTCAAGGTAAATAAAACGCCTGGACCTGATACAATCTCGCCTAGAGTTCTAAAGGAAGCTAAGTATGAGCTCTCCAAACCACTGACATTACTATTCAATAAATCTTTGCAGTCTGGAACTATGCCCGATCAGTGGAAGCTAGCCAACGTAACACCGATATTCAAAAAAGGCAGCAAATCCCTACCCAGTAACTATCGTCCAATTAGCTTAACCTCAGTTGTATGTAAAAGGCTAGAAACGGTCATACGAGACAGACTCGTAAATCACTTAGAGGAAAATAACATACTTAAAGATACTCAACACGGCTTTCGTAAAAAACGTTCCTGTTTAACAAACCTCTTAGACTTCTTCCACGATATCCTCAACCTCTACGATGAGAGTAAAGCTGTAGATATTATATACCTTATATAGAGGCAGATCCCTTACACACCCAGTCTCTCTCTGTCGCTCGTTTGTTTGCACACCGGTACAAATGAGGCAGATCCCCTACACATGCAACTAAGATGAACATGGGAATCTGTAGAGAGACAAGTGGCCCACAAAAGGCAGATCCCTTTCACATCCAACCCATTTCGTCCATATGACTATCTGATTTTATCTTGAAATTCTCTATTGTTCTTGATCCCACTATAGCACTAGGTAGCCTATTTCACATATCTACGACTCTGTTACGAGAGCGGCAGATCCCTTACACAGCCAATCTCTCTCTCTCTTATTTGCACACTGGTACAAATGAGGCAGATCCTTACACATGCTACCAAGATGAAAATGGGAGTCTGCAGAGAGCCGATTGGCCCACACACGGCAGATCCCTTTCACACCCAATCCATCTCGTCCTATCAAATTTTATGTTGAAGCTCTATTGTTATTGATCCCACTATAGCACTCGGTAGCCTATTCCACATATCAACAACTCTTTTACCAAGCGAATAGAGGCAGATCCCTTACACAGCCAATCTCTTTCTCTCTCGCTCTTGTTTGTTTGCACACCGGTACAAATGAGGCAGATCCCTTACACATGCAACCAAGATGAAAATGAGAGTCTGCAGAGAGCCAAGTGGCCCACATAAGGCAGATCCCTTTCACACTCAACCCCTCTCATAAACGTTACCTGTTATTTACACTACTTACTATACACCCATGTTATCATATACCTGCTACCAAAACACAATTGTAAGAAATAGGAACATAAGAAAATGGGAGTCTGTAGAGAGCCAATTGGCCCACACAAGATAGATCCTTTTCACACCCAACCGATCTCATAACAACTCTCTCTCATTTATCTCTGTCTTCCTTACATTTATGACATCCTAGTCTCTCTCTCTCTCACACAAATGAGAACATAAGAAAACCGGAGTCTGCAGAGAGCCGATTGGCCAACACATGCCAGATCCCTTTCACACCCAACCCATCCCGCACTCTCTCTCTCTCTCTCATATTTATCGCTATCTTCCTTACGTCTACGATATCCTATCTCTCTCGCCATACTCTCTCTCTCCCTCACAAATGAGAACAAAACAAAAATAAGAAAATGGGAGTCTGCAGAGAGCTGATTGACCTGCACATGGCAGATCCCTTTCACACCCAACCCATCTCGTTCTATCTAATTTCAAGTTGAAGCTCTATTGTTCTTGATCCCATTATAGCACTCGGTATAGATTATTCCACATATCTACAACTCTCTTACTAAACGAATAGAGGCAGATCCCTTACAGCCAATCTCTCCCTCTCTCGCTCTTGTTTGTTTGCACAATCTGTTCCTTCTGTAGTTTCTCCATGCCTGATAAGTTAAATTATCTTTTGATATCTGTGACACAGCTTTTGTATCCCCTCAAATAGCAAGCAACGTCTTCAGGGGTTCAAGAGTATTGCATTCTTCCATAAAAATATATATAGTCCGGTTTTTACGCAATAACTCCGGAACTGCTTGTCGGATCGGGACCAAACTTTGACACAAGGTGCATTTTTGTATTGGGCAACTTTTGATATGATATCCAAAATGGTGGCCAGACACGCCCGTGGCAGCCTTTCGCAGCCAACCCATCTCGTCCTATCTAATTTTATGTTGAACTCTATTGTTCTTGATCCCACTATAGGACTCGGTAGCCTATTCCACATATCTACAACTCTGTTACTAAACGAATGGAGGCAGATCCCTTACACACCCAGTCTCTCTCTGTCGCTCGTTTGTTTGCACACCGGTACAAATGAGGCAGATCCCTTGCACATGCAACTAAGATGAACATGGAAATCTGCAGAGACAAGTGGCTCACAAAAGGCAGATCCCTTTCACATCCAACCCATTTCGTCCATATGACTCTGATTTTATCTTGAAATTCTCTATTGTTCTTGATCCCACTATAGCACTAGGTAGCCTATTTCACATATCTATGACTCTGTCACGAGAGATCCCTTACACAGCCAATCTCTCTCTCTCTCTCTCTCTCTTATTTGCACACTGGTACAAATGAGGCAGATCCCTTACACATGCTACCAAGATGAAAATGGGAGTCTGCAGAGAGCCGATTGGCCCACACATGGCAGATCCCTTTCACACCCAACCCATCTCGTCCTATCAAATTTCATGTTGAAGCTCTATTGTTATTGATCCCACTATAGTACTCTGTAGCCTATTCCACATATCAACAACTCTTTTACCAAGCGAATAGAGGCAGATCCCTTACACAGCCAATCTCTTTCTCTCTCGCTCTTGTTTGTTTGCACACCGGTACAAATGAGGCAGATCCCTTACACATGCAACCAAGATGAAAATGGGAGTCTGCAGAGAGCCAAGTGACCCACATAAGGCAGATCCCTTTCACACTCAACCCATCTCATAAACGTTACCTGTTATTTACACTACTTACTATACACCCATGTTATCATATACCTGCAACCAAAACACAATTGTAAGAAATAGGAACATAAGAAAATGGGAGTCTGTAGAGAGCCAATTGGCCCACACAAGATAGATTCTTTTCACACCCATCCGATCTCATAACAACTCTCTCTCATTTTCTCTGTCTTCCTTACATTTATGACATCCTAGTCTCTTTCTCTCTCACACAAATGAGAACATAAGAAAACCGGGGTCTGCAGAGAGCCGATTGGCCCACACATGTCAGATACCTTTCACACCCAACCCATCCCGCGTTCTCTCTCTCTCTCTCTCATATTTATCGCTATCTTCCTTACGTTTGCGACATCCTATTCTCTCTTGCCATACTCTCTCTCTCTCTCCCTCACAAATGAGAACATAAAAAAATAAGAAAACGGGAATATGCAGAGAGCCGATTGACCTACACATGACAGATCCCTTTCACACCCAACCCATCTCGTTCTATCTAATTTCAAATTGAAGCTCTATTGTTCTTGATCCCATTATAGCACTCGGTAGCCTATTCCACATATCTACAACTCTGTTACTAAACGAATAGAGGCAGATCCCTTATACAGCCAATCTCTCCCTCTCTCACTCTTGTTTGTTTGCACAATCTGTTCCTTCTGTAGTTTCTCCATGCCCGATAAGTTAAATGATCTTTTGATATCTGTGACACAGCTTTTGTATCCAACACAATACCCTGCTTGCAAAACCGCTCGAACCCCGGACAACGTTGCTTGCAACTTTAATTATTATTATTATTATTATTGTTAGTAGCAGTAGTAGTAGTAGTAGTAGTAGTAGTAGTAGTAGTAGTAGTAGTAGTAGAAGTAGTAGTATCATTCTTTCATGCCTATCCTAGTGGTTTTTTTGTTTTCTTTTTTCCCATATTCCAACTACTCCCTCACGGGCATAGGCTGAGAGCATGTACATTCAACCGTTATGAACGGTGAAGCCCGTGAGTTCTCGTTCCAGTCTAGGAGGTGAGACACGTGAAACTCCTTTTAGCTGCAACCAGCCCCTGCCACCTTGCCTTCACAGGATGCATGGGGCTTAGGTGCTCACTCACGACTCAAAGCAGCCCCATCTCTGAAGCTGCCTCGCTCCATGCTTCACTGTCTTGCCTCCTAGATTCGGACCCTCACTCTCAGAACGCCACCTATTGAACAATGAACTCACCAGGCAATGTCCCCCTGTAGCATATTTTGAATATGGGGATATTCATACAGTGCTATTTAATCAGGGAACAATTTATTTAGCAATTCGGTGAGCTTTGTGGTAATGCACTGATACTAGGTACAGCACAAATTCCATCCCAATAATATCTTCCCATTGACATATGGTGATTTGAACCCGGGTTCATTGGATTACCAGTCCAGTGGCAAGACCACTCCACCACACCTCCCCTCTTCTCTATATCTCTACCTAGCACTCTTGCGCCTACGTGTGCTAAATGAGTATATAAGGAAAACCTGCACCGCCAGAAACTTATGATATACCGTACTGTATATACCCAGCTTATGATATACCGTACTGTATATACCCAGCTTATGATATACCGTACTGTATATACCCAGCTTCCCAGTTATGATATACCGTACTGTATATACCCAGCTTCCCAGTTATGATACGTACTGTATATACCCAGCTTCCAGTTATGATATACCGTACTGTATATACCCAGCTTCCCAGTTATGATATACCGTACTGTATATACCCAGCTTCCCAGTTATGATATACCGTACTGTATATACCCAGCTTCCCAGTTATGATATACCGTACTGTATATACCCAGCTTCCCAGTATATGATATACCGTACTGTATATACCCAGCTTCCCAGTTATGATATACCGTACTGTATATACCCAGCTTCCCAGTTATGATATACCGTACTGTATATACCCAGCTTCCCAGTTTATGATATACCGTACTGTATATACCCAGCTTCCCAGTTTATGATACCGTACTGTATATACCCAGCTTCCCAGTTATGATATACCGTACTGTATATACCCAGCTTCCCAGTTATGATATACCATACTGTATATACCCAGCTTCCCAGTTATGATATACCGTACTGTATATACCCAGCTTCCCAGTTATGATATACCGTACTGTATATACCCAGCTTCCCAGTTATGATATACCGTACTGTATATACCCAGCTTCCCAGTTATGATATACCGTACTGTATATACCCAGCTTCCCAGTTATGATATACCGTACTGTATATACCCAGCTTCCCAGTTATGATATACCGTACTGTATATACCCAGCTTCCCAGTTATGATATACCGTACTGTATATACCCAGCTTCCCAGTTTATGATATACCGTACTGTATATACCCAGCTTCCCAGTTTATGATATACCGTACTGTATATACCCAGCTTCCCAGTTATGATATACCGTACTGTATATACCCAGCTTCCCAGTTATGATATACCGTACTGTATATACCCAGCTTCCCAGTTATGATATACCGTACTGTATATACCCAGCTTCCCAGTTATGATATACCGTACTGTATATACCCAGCTTCCCAGTTATGATATACCGTACTGTATATACCCAGCTTCCCAGTTTATGATATACCGTACTGTATATACCCAGCTTCCCAGTTTATGATATACCGTACTGTATATACCCAGCTTCCCAGTTATGATATACCGTACTGTATATACCCAGCTTCCCAGTTATGATATACCGTACTGTATATACCCAGCTTCCCAGTTATGATATACCGTACTGTATATACCCAGCTTCCCAGTTTATGATATATCGTACTGTATATACCCAGCTTCCCAGTTTTCCGTCTTCTGTTCCTTTGCTTCCATATTATCTTTCCTTCTTTCATCGCTAGTGCCTCCTATTAGCTTTTCTGTTTTTATCCCAACTATTCCTCTTCTTCCCTTTCTTCCCTACTTCCTCCTATTCTCCATTCCTCCCTACTACTGCCAATTATGTTCTCCATTCCTCCCTACTACTGCCAATTATCTGTTCTCCATTCCTCCCTACTGCCTCCTACTATCTGTTCTCCATTCCACTCTACTACTGCCAATTATCTGTTCTCCATTCCTCCCTACTGCCTCCTACTATCTGTTCTCCATTCCACTCTACTGCCTCCTACTATCTGTTCTCCATTCCTCCCTACTGCCTCCTACTATCTGTTCTCCATTCCACTCTACTGCCTCCTACTATCTGTTCTCCATTCCACTCTACTACTGCCAATTATCTGTTCTCCATTCCTCCCTACTGCCTCCTACTATCTGTTCTCCATTCCACTCTACTGCCTCCTACTATCTGTTCTCCATTCCTCCCTACTGCCTCCTACTATCTGTTCTCCATTCCACTCTACTACTGCCAATTATCTGTTCTCCATTCCTCCCTACTGCCTCCTACTATCTGTTCTCCATTCCTCCCTACTGCCTCCTACTATCTGTTCTCCATTCCACTCTACTACTGCCAATTATCTGTTCTCCATTCCTCCCTACTGCCTCCTACTATCTGTTCTCCATTCCACTCTACTGCCTCCTACTATCTGTTCTCCATTCCTCCCTACTGCCTCCTACTATCTGTTCTCCATTCCACTCTACTGCCTCCTACTATCTGTTCTCCATTCCACTCTACTACTGCCAATTATCTGTTCTCCATTCCTCCCTACTGCCTCCTACTATCTGTTCTCCATTCCACTCTACTGCCTCCTACTATCTGTTCTCCATTCCTCCCTACTGCCTCCTACTATCTGTTCTCCATTCCACTCTACTACTGCCAATTATCTGTTCTCCATTCCTCCCTACTGCCTCCTACTATCTGTTCTCCATTCCTCCCTACTGCCTCCTACTATCTGTTCTCCATTCCTCCCTACTGCCTCCTACTATCTGTTCTCCATTCCACTCTACTGCCTCCTACTATATGTTCTCCATTCCACTCTACTGCCTCCTACTATCTGTTCTCCATTCCACTCTACTGCCTCCTACTATCTGTTCTCCATTCCTCCCTACTGCCTCCTACTATCTGTTCTCCATTCCACTCTACTGCCTCCTACTATCTGTTCTCCATTCCACTCTACTGCCTCCTACTATCTGTTCTCCATTCCACTCTACTGCCTCCTACTATCTGTTCTCCATTCCTCCCTACTGCCTCCTACTATCTTTTCTCCATTCCACTCTACTGCCTCCTACTATCTGTTCTCCATTCCACTCTACTGCCTCCTACTATCTGTTCTCCATTCCACTCTACTGCCTCCTACTATCTGTTCTCCATTCCACTCTACTGCCTCCTACTATCTGTTCTCCATTCCTCCCTACTGCCTCCTACTATCTTTTCTCCATTCCACTCTACTGCCTCCTACTATCTGTTCTCCATTCCTCCCTACTGCCTCCTACTATCTGTTCTCCATTCCACTCTACTGCCTCCTACTATCTGTTCTCCATTCCTCCCTACTGCCTCCTACTATCTGTTTTCCATTCCACTCTACTGCCTCCTACTATCTGTTTTCCATTCCACTCTACTGCCTCCTATTATAAATTTGTTTTTCTATGTGTATTAAGGAGACAAAAGGCAGGCTGCCTGTAATAAAGTGTCTCCCCCAAAGTCAAAAGAGCGACAGAGAGCTAAATTCAAGAGATGTTGGGGTCAAAATGCCTGGACACACGAAGTTTAAAGCAGTTTAAGTCATAGGATGAAGGAAATATAGATTGAGGAAGAGAGTTCCAGAGTTTACTAGTTGAGTAGAAAAAAGACTGAGAAAATTGACTATTCTTGGGTTGGAGACTTGGACAGAATAGGAGTGGAACTGTGCTGAAAGGCGGGTGCTTCACACTCGCTGCACTGATAGAGCTCTGAAGAACACATATTGTTGTAATAGCGATAGAAGAGTGAAAGATATGTAACATTGTGGCAATTAGACGGAGATTATAGGAAACTAGTAAGAGGAAGTGAGTTGATGAGGCGAACTGCTTTTGACTCGACTCTTTTGAGAAGTGTGGTATGGGTGGAACCTCCCCACACATGCGAACAATACTCAATACATAGGTACACTGTGCCTTTATACATAGCAAGAAACTGTGCGGGGGTGAGGAGGCCACAGATACAGTTTTGCACACATAACTTCTGAGAAGCTGTTTTAGCAAGAATGGTAATATAATATCTCCAAGAAAAGTCGGGTGAAAAAGATACACCAGGAATATTGAGAGAAAATGAAAAGCTGATTTGCGTATTATTGAAGAGCAATAGATAGTCTTATGGAAGATTGCAATGGGTGGATAGAGGGAGAAATTGAGTTTTGAAGGCATTGAAAGTAACAAGAATTTCTCTGCCCCAATCAGAAATAATTGATAGATCAGAAGATAGGTGTGCTATGGCCTTGTCATGTGACTTTTGGAATGATTGCATGCTGGGCTATTGTGAAAAACTAGTTAAATAGTGTAAGGTAGAGTCATCAGCATATGAGTGGATGGGACTAGAGGTACAGTTGAGGAGATTATTAATGAATATTTGAAAGAGAACTGGAGACATGGCAGAACCCTGAGGAACACCTGAGCTGATAGGTTATGGAAGTGAGCAATGGCCATCCACAACCGCAGCTATGGAACGATCAGAAAGGAAATTAGCGACAAAGACACAGATAGAGGGATAGAAATCGAAGGAGGGTAGGTTGGAAATTAAAGATTTGT
This sequence comes from Paralithodes platypus, assembly GCA_032716605.1. Classification (NCBI taxonomy): domain Eukaryota; kingdom Metazoa; phylum Arthropoda; class Malacostraca; order Decapoda; family Lithodidae; genus Paralithodes; species Paralithodes platypus. The sequence goes on along the minus strand of CM064505.1, from coordinate 24,143,011 downwards.
GTCAGACTCTGTCGAAGGCTTTCGATATGTCTAGCGCAATAGAAAAATTCTCACTAAATGCTTAAGAAATTTTGAGTTAAGAATAGTTTTTAAAACTTTAGAGATACAAGAAATTAGAGCAACTGGACAATAGTTGGATGGTTGAGAGCATTTACCCTTCTTTGGGACAGGTTGATTGAAAGCAAACTTCTAGCATGAAGGAAAGATGTTAAAAGAATGACAGAGGTGAAAGAGTTTGCCTAGGCAGGGAGTCAGCACAAGAAAAGTTGTTGAGTACAACAGAAATAACACCACGATCCGGTCCATACGCCTTCTTAGTATTAATCCCAGAGAGGGCAGAAAGTACATCCTTAGAAGATTTTATGATATTAGGCAATCCATTCTTCATTCCTCCCTACTGCCACCTAATACCTGTTCTCCATTCCTCCCTACTGCCTCCTATTATAATTTTGTTGTTCTATGTATATGGAGGAGACAAAAGGCAGCCCGTTGAGCCCCGGCTAGTTATAATATTTTGTTCACCCAAGTCCCAAGCCATTTTCACTTCTTTTTTTTTTTTTGCTAAAATGGAAGACAAGGATGAGAAATGAAAAAAAAAAAAAAAAATCACCTCGGATATTTTTTTTTTTTTTTGGGGGGGAGCCTCAAACAAATGTGTTGAGCCAAAATGGAAGAGAATGGTGAGAAATGAAGAAACAAATAAAACAAACTCACCTCGGTCATTTGGGGGGCGGGGGGGGGGGGATCGAAAGTTCGTCTCCCCCGCATGACCACCCGCCCGGGAGCACTAGGGTAAAAACTGAGTATGGCATTGTACGGCATACATCCTAAGGAGTGTCTCACATAAATCTCAAGCCTCTAGCTCCCATACGACCGGAGTAATGAAGGTTCAAAGTGGCGGTGAACTAAGGGTGTAAAGTATCCCCACTAAGCCCACCACCACCGGCCGCGCGGCTGTCTTGGCCCGCTCACACCTACCAGCCCGGCTCCCACACACACTACGGTACCTCCCCCTCCTATTCTCCCGCCATTTCCTACCTTACGAGCCACGTAAATGATTTTAATATGCCGGACGCACGTGATGCGTCGCTGGGAGTTGGTGATAACAAACTGCCGACGCATCACGTGCGACGCTGGGTCTCACTGGGTTAACTAAAAAAAAACCGATTATCAAATACCCCCACAACACATAAAAGGAAGAACACAGAAGAAAGTGAAGTTAAAACAAACCAACTACAGAGCCAACCCCAATAGATAAAACGAAATAGGAGAGAAGAAGGAGTAACTAAAACAAAAACAATTAACAGCAAAGGCAGGAACTACGAATAATAAAATCAACATGATGCCCCGAATACCCAAATTGCCCAACATCATCAACAGAGGAGACGGAAATAAACACACCAGACCAGACCTGCACGCGAAGAAGGACAACACATCTCCAGCACCGAAGGACAGCAAACAACCAAAACCACGTGTATGAGATAACCAACAAGACAAAATCTACACACCCCATCAAACAACTAAATTCCATACACCAGCTATTAACACCAGACGAGACGCCAGAATTGCCACCATCACACCGGAGATACCAGTAACACCAGGCAAGACCATCACCGAAATACCACAACACCACGAGGCTCCCAGAAAGAAGATAGTGTTCAGTCAGGGACAAAAGGACCAACATCGCCATATTAAGAGAGGACACTTGCGCCCTTCTTTCGCCCAGAAGCCGACTCATCTGCCCGCAAACTTCTATGGGGTCCTCCTAATCCCCCCTGGATACGCCCCCCCTGGACTTATGACCTTTTGACATAAGAACATAAGAAAACATAAGAAAATGGGAGTCTGCAAAAAGCCGATCGGCCCACACAAGGCACATCCGCACACCTGCCCTGGGACATCTCAGCTGAAGTCGTCACTACTCCAACGAAACCTGAATAAGGCAAGCAATTCTAGGGCTTGTTGAACTGTCATGTCAGCAATCTAGCCCTAAAATTACCCTCCCATTCAAAGAAAGAATTGAAGCCATGGTGATTATCTTTCAAGGTCTGAGGAGTTCTTTTCCCTATTGAGGAATTATTGTTGTCACATATCATGGTATAGGGAATGATAATAACATCCCCAATAGGCTGCTCTTTTAGTATTAGAAGTATAAACTCGCGGATATGTCCCCACCTTATTTCTCTTACTAAATCCGCACTCTAAAAACTATAGAAAGATACTTGCCATGGTAAGGTCATTCGACTAGTTCAGGGTATTGCGAGATACCGTTAATATCGGCACTTAACATAAAAAAGTCCTTAGTTTATCTGTCCAACGCCATAGTAGCGGACACTTGCAATTAAAAGGTTTCAACACTGCCCCCGAGTTCTTTGAACCTCTTATAACGGTCAGTGGCAGATCGAATGAAATTAGTAAGGTCATGATCTTACTATGTCCTCGCGTTAGCCCGATACGTTGTCACTGTGTCATGACACTACAGACATCATATTATTATGTTCTCTCCACTAACCCAACTTGACCCAAGTCAAGAGTACCGAACGGAACTTCATCAACGATTAGCATAACGATCAGGATAGACGAGTAGCTCTAGCCCCAGGACATGTCCAAGCTAAATTATTTGAGTTAGTCCGATGAAAGTGTCCAATGTCATGACATCTAGGAACTATCATTTAAGATCCAAAACCATCTGTATCCCAAACAACTCATCCACACGGCAGGCCCACCTGAACGGCCCAAGGGAGAACTAGAAGACCAAGCAGTTGTCATCACATCTCTACAGCTACTTCAACTTCAAAGTGTTGATTAAATATTGAAAACTCACACAAATGATACACCAGTGGAAGAAGGTGACATTAACTAGAAACAACAGAGTTCCCAAGTATCGACTCTGCCTAAATTACACCAGTGCAAAGGTGCCAAAAAATAAGTTAGAGTCCATCGATATTAACTCTGTTATTTTTCTCGCCAAGTATATCCTAGCGAGTAACCAGAAACGATAGAGTCCCCAAGTATTGACTCTGCCTAAATCATACCAGTGCGACGGTGTCAAAATACGTTAGAGTCCATCAATATTAACTCTGTCTATATTCCTTCGATAAAAGACCACCAGTGTATCATTAACAAATAAATCGAGTCCCACCTTTTTTACTCTGATATTAATACAGGTTCTTATGAGAGTTCCTGATTATATTGTGTGAATAACTTCAAGAGAGATACAGCTCATACATATATATATTCCTAGTCCCATTGCGGATCCTCGCCGTGCTTGGCATTTATATTTTGTTAACCATTTATCCACATATAACCATTAGTATTGTTAACCTTAGGAGTGTATTAATAAAAACTGTTTCATAAATGTACTCAGTGTTATATGTACCCTTGATTTCCTCTATGCATGTGTTGTGTGATTTTGACTTCTCTAGTTCAGTAGAGCCTACCAAATCCAATCTCAAAACCTGGTAAAAACACGAGCATAACAGTAACATTGTGGCAATTAGACAAATTATAGGGAACTAGTAAGAGGAAGTGAGTTGATGAGGCGAAATGCTTTTGTCTCTACTCTTTTGAGAAGTGTGGTATGGGTGAAACCTCCCCACACATGCGAACAATACTCGATACATGGGCACACTGTGCCATTATACATAGCAAGAAGCTGTGAAGCAGTACATGTTATTGGGAAGCAGATGAATATAGCAGAGTGTACTGGTCAGCCCTGAGGTGGCGAGAAGACTCGTTACTGGGGAAGGATATCCAAAGAAGCTGATATTTTTATTAAGGGACCATATTGGCCCAGCAAGACATTAATGAAAAGATTGTGATGTTTGACTGATGGTACCGGAGAATTAAATAGATGGTACTTTCTTGGGCAAGACACAAAGATTTACACAATAACCGCATAATTGATGAAATATATATACCTAGAGTTGACTATTGGCTTTATTTAGTTAGTGAAGCAAAAGCTATTAGTTTATTATAGTATAGCCTAGGCATTGTTAGAAATAACAAGAGTAATTGAAATGTGAAGCTTGAACTCCATAGAGCTTATTTGAGCATATATAACCGGAGGTAAAGGTTCAATCCTAAGCCTACCAAAGGAGACTCGGTTTATCAAAGGAGCAGATACAAAGGTGGAACCTTATGCAACTCTGTCTCCAAGAAAAGGGATAGACAAGTACAGTACTATTACCTGCACAGTTATATGGGTTTGCTGAATAGGTTTGTGTTAGAATAATATTGTCTGAGTTTTAGTCAGGATAAATGGAATCAGGGCTGCAATTTGGAAACTCTTTCAGTTAAAAAGGAAACTGCAATGTACAGTAATTTATAGATATACATACCTCGTCAATAGCATGCTATCAATCGCGCGTATTAAAGAAGGAGTAAGATATTGCCATACTCCATGCAAACATTTTCCTTAAAGTTAATGGTTAGTGGTCCTTGAAACCGAAGTCGAATCAAGTCAACCTTTGAATAACGATTGTACAGACAAGTTGTAATGGGAACTAATCCTACTGAAGAACAAGCTAATGCTGTATAGTCGTAGAATATTCAAACTCTTCTAGCTTCAATTTTTCTTGACCCGGGCTGAAAAACACCAATCATACGGAATATTGCCTTTTTGAAGTTTATTAAATAAAGTACAAGTTACTGATCAACTATCGGATTATTCCTATCCTATTAGTAAAATATTTTTGAAATATGTACTACAATAATAATAATAATAATAATTAAAGTTGCAAGCAACGTTGTGCGGGGTTCGAGCGGGGTTGCACGCAGGGTATTGTGTTGGATACAAGGGCTGTTCCACATAATGTATCAAAATATCATGTATCTTATCGGGCATGGAGAAAGTACAGAAGGAATATAGTGTAGCCATTTTGGCTATGGCCACTTAGACCATTAAGGAGTGTGACCATTTTAGTTAAAGCTATTAATCCTGTACGAGTTGTTGTTGTTGTTCCCTAAGCAGCCTGGCCGAACAGCCCCGAGTCCCTGAGGAAGGCCATGGCCATGATCGGGCTTACCCACAGAGCTCTCATTGAGTGTAGATTGTGTTGTTGGCGTAAATGGTTGTGTGAAATGCAGTCTTCTATGATGTGTTTAATGGTATGGGGTGCTGTGTTACATCCCGGGCAGGCGTCGACAACGGAGTCATCCAGTCTCTTCTGATAGCTCAGGAGAGCTGGATGGTGTCCGCATCTCAGCCTGGCCAGGTGGACTCTGTCCTCGCGAGGAAGGGAGGATTCGGAAGGATGGATTTCGGGAGGTCGTGCTTGCAGCTGCGTGTTGTCTGTGAGTGAGTGGATGGATCGGCGAGAGATATGAGTATGGATGTGCTTTTGGAAGTTGGTTCGGGGTGGCCAGGGAGGGAGAGAGGACAGTAATTATGTGTGATACCGTGTGCTGGGTGTGTTTTGATATTTCTTGGTGTCTGTGGGTGTGTTGCCATGTAGTTTAGTGGGTGGTCTTGGTTCGTGGAGGCTGCTGCCAGGAATTGAGTGCCTCTCATGTCCAGATGGTCTTTGACTTTGAGGATTTTGGTTTCTTGATGTAGGTGATCTGTGGGTGCAGTAGCTGTGCAGCCGGTAATGATCTTCAGGGCTTTGTTTTGAATAGTCTGTAAGGTCTTATGATGTGTTTCAGCTAGGTTAAAAGCCCAGGCTGGGCTTGCGTATTCCATCACTGATCTTATGTATTGTTTATATACTGTGGTGGTAGTTTCTTTGTTGCGTCCAAATTTTGTGTGAGCAAGTGACCTGAGGGCGTTAAGTCTGGGTGTCAGTTTCTTTTTAATGTTTGTGGTGTGCTGTTTGAATGTCATATGAGTATCATATGTTACTCCTAGGATTTTGGGTGTGTGTGTATGTGTTAGGGGTGTGTTGTTTATGGTGAGTTGAGGGATGTAATCGTGTTCTCCTGTCCAGCTTGTGAGCAGGGTTGCGGTGGATTTGGCTGGGGCTAGATTAAGTCTGTTTGTAGTGCACCAGCCATGTAGTGTGTTGAGATAGGGTTGAAGGAGATCTGTTGCTCTTTTTGGGTCATGGTGTGTGCATGTGAGTGTTATGTCATCTGCATGGGAGGCTAAGTTTATTTGGGGCGTATTGGGTGTAGTTATATCGTGCATGTACAGATTGAAGAGTGCTGGCGATAGGACGGATCCTTGTGGGACTCCGTTTGGAAAGTTTCTGATATTAGATGACTGACCGGCAAAAGATACGTGTGCACATCTTCCTGCTAGGAAGTTGGCCAGCCACCTTTTTGTGTTGTTGTGCATGTTTGTGTTGTAGATTTTGTTTGTTAGGTTGTGGCGGGGGATGGCATCGAAGGCTTTACTAATGTCGAGTGTGGCTAATAGTGATCTGTGTGGTGGTCTAGCTGAGTTGATGCCGTCAAAAGTTCTTTGTGTAAGGTCTGTGAGAAGTGTGTTTGTGGAGTGCAGTTGCCTAAAGCCATGTTGTGTTGGAGCTAGGGGTAGGTCGGGTGTAATTAGTTGTAATACTAGGCGTTCCATGACTTTGGAGGGGGAGCAAAGGAGTGTGATGGGGCGGTGCGAGGAGGGTAGCGTGGGATCTTTGTTGGATTTGGGGAATGTGGTGATGAGACCATGCTTCCAAATGTCTGGTATTGTGTTGTGTGAATAACTGTAGTTTGATATGTTAGTGAGTGCTTGTATGCCTTGTGGTCCCAGGTGTCTGAGGTGTATGTTACTTATGTTGTCTAGGCCACAAGTGTGTGAGTGCTTGAGATTGTTGATGATATGCTTTGTCTGGTGATTGGTGAAGGGTGTATAGTCAGGGTCTGTGGGGAATTGTCTCTTACGTCGGATGACAGTCGGTCGTCTTTGTGAGGTTTTAGGTGGCTGACATGTGAGAAGTGATTGATGAGAATGTTTGCTTGTTGTTTACATGAAGGAGTAGAGTCTGTTGTTGTGATTGCAGCATGTGATTGTGTTGTGTTGCTGTTGGAAAGTGTGATGCTGTTTAGTGTTTTGTAGAGTTTCTTGGGGTTTGTTTTGTGATCAAGTGTTTGTAGGAAGTTATTCCAATCTAGTTTTTGTTGTTGTTGTTGTTGTTGTTGTTCCCTAAGCTGCCTGGCCGAACAGCCCCGAGTCCCTGAGGAAGGCCATGGCCACGATCGGGCTTTCCCACAGAGCTCTAATTGAGTGTAGGTTGTGTTGTTGGCGTAAGTGGTTGTGTGAAATGCAGTCTTCTATGATGTGTTTAATGGTATGGGGTGCTGTGTTACATCCCGGGCAGGCGTCGACAACGGAGTCATCCAGTCTCTTCTGATAGCTCAGGAGAGCTGGATGGTGTCCGCATCTCAGCCTGGCCAGGTGGACTCTGTCCTCGCGAGGGAGGGAGGATTCGGAAGGATGGATTTCGGGAGGTCGTGCATGCAGCTGCGTGTTGTCTGTGAGTGAGTGGATGGATTGGCGAGAGATATGAGTATGGATGTGCTTCTGGAAGTTGGTTCGGGGTGGGCAGGGAGGGAGAGAGGACAATAATTGTGTGTGATACCGTGTGCTGGGTGTTGTTTTGATATTTCTTGGTGTCTGTGGGTGTGTTGCCATGTAGTTTAGTGGGTGGTCTTGGTTCGTGGAGGCTGCTGCCAGGAATTGAGTGCCTCTCATGTTCAGATGGTCTTTGACTTTGAGGATTTTTGTTTCTTGATGTAGATGATCTGTGGGTGTAGTAGCTGTGCAGCCTGTAATGATCTTCAGGGCTTTGTTTTGAATAGTCTGTAAGGTCTTATGATGTGTTTCAGCTAGGTTAGAAGCCCAGGCTGGGCTTGCGTATTCCATTACTGATCTTATGTATTGTTTATATACTGTGGTGGTAGTTTCTTTGTTGTGTCCAAATTTTGTGTGAGCAAGTGACCTGAGGGCGTTAAGTCTGGGTGTCAGTTTCTTTTTAATGTTTGTGGTGTGCTGTTAAATGTCATATGAGTATCATATGTTACTCCTAGGATTTTGGGTGTGTGTGTATGTGTTAGGGATGTGTTGTTTATGGTGAGTTGAGGGATGTATTCGTGTTCACCTGTCCAGCTTGTGAGCAGGGTTGCGGTGGATTTGGCTGGGGGTAGATTAAGTCTGTTTGTAGTGCACCAGCCATGTAGTGTGTTGAGATAGGGTTGAAGGAGATCTGTTGCTCTTCTTGGGTCATGGTGTGTGCATGTGAGTGTTATGTCATCTGCATAGGAGGCTAAGTTTATTTGGGGAGTATTGGGTGTAGTTATATTGTGCATGTACAGATTGAAGAGTGCGGGCGATAGGACGGATCCTTGTGGGACTCCGTTTGGAAAGTTTCTGATTTTAGATGACTGACCGGCAAAAGATACGTGTGCACATCTGCCTGCTAGGAAGTTGGCCAGCCACCTTTTTGTGTTGTTGTGCATGTTTGTGTTGTAGATTTTGTTTGGTAGGTTGTGGCGTGGGATGGCATCGAAGGCTTTACTAATGTCGAGTGTGGCTAATAGTGATCTGTGTGGTGGTCTAGCTGAGTTGATGCCGTCAAAAGCTCTTTGTGTAAGGTCTGTGAGAAGAGTGTTTGTGGAGTGCAGTGGCCTAAAGCCATGTTGTGTTGGAGCTAGGGGTAGGTCGGGTGTAATTAGTTGTAATACTAAGCGTTCCATAACTTTGGAGGGGGAGCAAAGGAGTGTGATGGGGCGGTGCGAGGAGGGTAGCATGGGGTCTTTGTTGGGTTTGGGGAATGTGATGATGATACCATGCTTCCAAATGTCTGGTATTGTGTTGTGTGAATAGCTGTAGTTTGATATGTTAGTGAGTGTTTGTATGCCTTGTGGTCCCAGGTGTCTGAGGTGTATGTTGCTTATGTTGCCTAGGCCACAAGCGGGTGAGTGCTTGAGATTGTTGATGATATGCTTTGTCTGGTGATTGGTGAAGGGTGTATAGTCAGGGTCTGTGGGGAATTGTCTCTTACGTCGGATGACACGTCGGTCGTCTTTGTGAGGTTTTAGGTGGCTGACATGTGAGAAGTGATTGATGAGAGTGTTTGCTTGTTGTTTACATGAAGGAGTAGAGTCTGTTGTTGTGATTGCAGCATGTGATTGTGTTGTGTTGCTGTTGGAAAGTGTGATGCTGTTTAGTGTTTTGTAGAGTTTTTTGAGGTTTGTTTTGTGATCAAGTGTTTGTAGGAAGTTATTCCAATTTAGTTTTTGTTATTCTTGTATTTTGTTGTTAGTTTGGGTGTTGAGTGCTTGAATTTGTTGTGTGATGTCTTGTGTGTGGGGTGCTGGGGAGTGTTTCAGTGTGTCGCGTTGTCTGATGAGGTTTTGAATTTCTGGTGTGAAGTTGGGGTTGTGTCTTTTTCTGTTACCTTTTGGAATGTGTTTCTTGTCAGCGTTTTGGATAGTTTTATTGAGTATGTGTACAGCATTGTTGATGTTAGTGATGGGTGTACTGTTTAGAGTTGTGAAGTGTTGTTCTGTCTCATTTGTAAATGCTTCCCAGTTAGCTCTTTTATAATTGGTGTATGTGTGTTTGTGGCTAGCTGGGGTGAGTCTGGTTTTGGTGGTGATAATGATCGGGAGGTGGTCAGAGCCTAAGGTTCTGACCACTCTCCAGGATGTTGTGGGGGCGAGTTCTGGGGAGCAAAAGGTGATGTCTGGAGATGATGGGTTATAGAGGGCTTGGTGAGGAATATGGGTATGTTGATGGATGTCGTTAAGGATGATGAGTTTATCTGTTTGGTTTTGTAGTACCAGCCCTCTGTCTGTGTCGGGGTTGTCGACAAACCAGGCCGACGTCTTGGCGTTGAAGTCACCACCCAGGATGATGTGTGGGGTGTTTGTGATGTGTTGTAAGTGTGGTCTGTATTCATTTGGTACTGTAGGGGATGTTTGGGGAGGGATGTATGTGTTTATGATGGTTATGTTGGATTTGTTGCCAGTGCGTATTTTAATTGATTGTATTTCTGTTGTGTTATCATTTGGGGGGAGGAGGGATTTGGTTTGTACACTGGTTACTATGTATGATATTTCATTGTGTACCAGGGTGATGAGTCCACCGCCCCCGCCGACAGCCCGGTCTTGTCTGATGGTGGTGAAATTATGAAATGTGGGTGTTTTTTGTGTGATGTGCGGAGTTTTGTTTCTTGTAAGATGGCAATGTGTATGTTGTGTTGTTTGATGAAGTGTGAGAGTTCGTGTTTCTTTGTGTTAATGCCATCTATGTTCAATTGGAGAATGTTAATGTTATGTGCACGATGTATGTTGGGTGCTGCTGCACGAGGATGGGGTGGGGGTGAGGGAGGGACTGGAGGTTGGGATGGGTGAGGTGGGGGTGGGGATTGGGGAGTAGGAGATGGGGGTTGGAATGGATTAGGATGGGGTGTGGTGTTTGAGTTGAGGATGTGGATAGTATGGGAAGGTTAGGTGGGTTAGGGAGGAGAGGTGGACGGGTTTTAGGGGGGGGGAGTGGATGATATGGGAAGGCTAGGTGGATTGGGGAGGAGAGGTGGACGGGTTTTAGGCGAGGGATTTGACTGGGAGAGGGAGGGGCATGAGGAACAGGTCCAGGTGTTCGTGTAGTGTTTCTTGGAGGCAAGTGTTGTACAGGTGAAGTGGGTCCAGTTCCTGCATGAATTGCAGAGAACTGAACCCTTAGTGTGGCGACTCGAAGTGATGGGTTTTGAGCAAGTTGGACATATGTATGTGTACGTGGGTCCTGGGTTGCTCTCAATGTCTCCGGTTAGAAGAAGTCTTCGAGAAATGACAGCCGGAGAGTCATTTCTCGGTGCAGGAAAAACTGTGTGATGTGTGTGTGTGGTGTGAGAGGTGTGGAAATTCCCGGCGCGACCGAAGCCACTCCAAGGACCCGTGCCCCCAGGGGGGGGGGGCAGGGGATAGTTGTGACGGTTTGGCTCCCGAAACTGCTCCCCGCGGCCGGCATCCGGTTTGTCCTCCACTGGTCGATTGATCTTGTCTCCGGCCGTGGAGGGTCGGCAGCCATCCGCGGTTGGCAGCTCCGGGAGGTGGTCCCACGGCGTAGACGCCGCCACATCAGGACCAGTACTCAATAAATACTCAGTTTTTGTTGTTCTTGTATTTTGTTGTTAGTTTGGGTGTTGAGTGCTTGAATTTGTTGTGTGATGTCTTGTGTGTGGGGTGCTGGGGAGTGTTTCAGTATGTCGCGTTGTCTGATGAGGTTTTGAATTTCTGGTGTGAAGTTGGGGTTGTGTCTTTTTCTGTTACCTCTTGGAATGTGTCACTTGACAGCGTTTTGGATAGTTTTATTGAGTATGTGTACAGCATTGTTTGTAGTGATGGGTGTACTGTTTAGAGTTGTGAAGGTTGTTCTGTCTCATTTGTGAATGCTTCCAGTTAGCTCTTTTATAATTGGTGTATGTGTGTTTGTGGCTAGCTGGGGTGAGTCGGTTTTGGTGGTGATGATCGGGTGGTGGTAAGGGCCTAAGGTTCTGCCCACCCTCCAGGATGTTGTGGGGACGTGCTCTGGGGAGCAAGAGGAGATGTCTGGAGATGATGGGATATAGAGGGCTTGGTGAGGATATGGGTATGTTGATGGATGTCGTTAAGGATGATGAGTTATCAGTTTGGTTTTGTAGTACCAGCCCTCAGTCTGTGTCGGGGTTGTCGACAAACCAGGCCGACGTCTTGGTTGAAGTCACCACCCAGGATGATGTGTGGGTGTTTGTGATGTGTTGTAAGTGTGGTCTGTATTCATTTGGTACTGTAGGGGATGTATGTGTTATGATGGTTATGTTGGAGTTGTTGCCAGTGCATATTATAATTGATTGTATTTCTGTTGTGTTATCATTTGGGGAGGAGGTATTTGGTTTGTACACTGGTAATATGTATGATATTTCTTTGTGTACTAGGGGTGATGATTCCCACCGCCTCCGCCGACAGCCCGGTCTTGTCTGATGGTGGTGAAATCATGAAATGTGGGTGTTTTTTGTGTTGTGCGGAGTTTTGTTTCTTGTAAGATGGCAATGTGTAATGTGTGTTGTTTGATGAAGTGTGAGAGTTTGTGTTTCTTTGTGTTGATGCCATCTATGTTCAATTGGAGAATGTTAATGTTGTGCACGATGTATGTTGGGTGCTGCTGCACGAGGAGGGGATGGGGGTGTGGGTGAGGGAGGGCTGGGGGTTGGGATGGGTGAGGTGGTGGTGGATTGGGGAGCAGGAGATGGGGGTTGGAATGGATTAGGATGGGGTGTGGTGTGTTGAGTTGAGGATGTGGATGGTATGGGAAGGTTAGGGGGGTTAGGGAGGAGAGGTGGACGGGTTTTAGGGGGGAGTGGATGATATGGGAAGGTTAGGTGGGTTGGGAGGAGAGGTGGACGAGTTTTAGGCGAGGATTTACTGGGAGAGGGAGGGCATGAGGACAGTCCAGGTGTTCGTAGTGTTTCTTGGGGCCAAGTGTTGGCAAGGTGAAGTGGGTCCAGTTCCTGCATGAATTGCAGAGAACTGAACCCTTAGTGTGGCGTGAAGTGATGGGTTTTGAGCAAGTTGGACATATGTATGTGTAGCGGGGTCCTGGGTTGCTCTCAATGTCTCCAGCTAGAAGAAGTCTTTGAGAAATGACAGCCGGAGAGTCATTTCTCGGTGTAGGAAAACTGTGTGATGTGTGTGTGTGTGGTGTGAGAGGTGTGGAAATTCCCGGCGCGACCGAAGCCGCTCCAAGGACTCCTGTACGAGTAGGCATAATTGCCCGAAATTGCCTTCATTCCCTGCTCATTTTCATGCATAAGCAAAAGCCAGAGCGTAATACAATTATGTATTCGTGAAAGTACGGTAATAGCTTTCAAATTACTCCTGAATCATCCCTGTACGACATCTGGGTTTCTTGTAAGGATCTTGCAAACGAAGGGCAAAATTTCTAAAAATTACCAAATCCGATTGGCGAAATCACTAAAAATTACCAACTATTTTCTGTTTTCGCTATGTGTGACGCTGCACATAAGTGAGCTCTCTCACACAAACCTCAGTGTTGTGGCAGGGCCTGTAGGCTCCGGCTGACGTCCATCCGTGCTGCTTGCAAAAGCTGGCCTGGCTCACAGGCTACAAAATAGCCGGAAAATTGTCTCCGTCATATGAGGGGGCGGAATTGGGTTAAGAAGTGTGGTTGTTTTGATTATTTGATAGGGTCACCATAAGGGTAATGGTGTGGCATTTTTTCTGTACAGAAGCTTGGCCTTTTTGGTTGGGGCTTCTTAGGAATGCGACCTTTTTCGTTAGCCATGGAGAAACTGCAGAGGTACAAATTATATAGCAACCTCATGTTAAAAATACTTATATATTTTTGTTTAGCTTTACTTGGCATTCCTCTTCCTCTATGTATCTAGCAATTTAACCCCCTCAAACTCCTTATGACGCGATGGTGTGGTAATTACCCCGGGCCAAAAAGCTCTAAAAGACGATCGAGTGATAACTCAAGCGAGCTTGAAATACGCAGGCGTTTCGTTCATGGTCACCCCTTCGGGGATCAAGGTGTCCGGCAATATGTACCGGTAGGCTATAGATAAATTCATTTTGGGCTATTTCTTCCATTTTATTTATCCTGTAACCCTCCAGCCCCGGCTATGTAATATATATATATTCCCCGAAACCGGGTGTTTTGGCCGAAAAATGTCTACGCCTAGGCTACCATATCTTTGTTATTCTGACTGCTTCCGCATTCCCCGCGCATCCCCAGCGTAGATGTTTTTATTACCTGTAGAATGGCGTTAAGTAGAGCTCTCTAAGTCAAGTGGTTGAGTTGTGATGATGTTCAGTGGAGATAACTTTTATGGCAAAACAGACACTTTACACTACTTTTCGATACTTAACAACAACATACAGGCACACACGAACAAGTGACGCTTTCCTTCTTGTGGCCGGAGATGCGTCGTCGGTCCAGCCGGCTGTTGTTTACATGCGTCGGACCGACGCCTCGCACACCAAGCTCACAGGCTTTCAACCACTGGGCGTTAAAGAGTCCTTCCGGGCAGCTCGTGTATGCTTTTTTATGGGCGTTCAAGAGCCCTTCCGGGAACGAAGGTTAAAGTGCTTGATTGATTTTTGTGCTAATGTAGTTAGTATTGGTGTAATTTTTACATATTTCAGCTAATCTGAAGAGCACATGCAATTTATTTGTGCATGTTCAGTAAGTATTGCTGGGGAAAGGGTTAACATATTCATCTTTTGGGGTATTTATTCTATGTTTTTATCCTGTTTCTGTGATTGATTGAGTTTTGTGCTAATGTAGTTGGTATTTGGTATAATTTTACATATTGTAGATAAATCAGAAGAGCACATGCAATATATTTGGGCATTTTCAGTCAGTATTGCTGGGGAAACGGTTAACATACAGTATTCATCATAGGAAGGGAAGAGGATGTGTAGCTCAGATCTTTGCCCTGAAATATGTTGTGGAGAAATATCTTGAGAAGGGACAAAAGTTGTATGCTGCCTTCATGGACTTGGAGAAGGCCTATGACAGAGTTGATAGAGAAGGTACCGGTATGTAGAAAGTATGTGGAATATACGGAGCAGAGAGCAAGTTGCTGAAAGCAGTGAAAAGCATGTATGTGGGTGCAAAGGTGTCAGTATGTGTTGAGAATTAGCAGAGCGAGTTCTTTGATCTGAATTTTGGTTAAAGAAAGGGTGTGTGATGTCCCCGTGGTTGTTCAATATATACTGAACTGTATATGGATGGAGTCATAAAAGAAATGCAAGGATGAGCAGTGGAAGTTGGTGTACCACTAATAAGGGAAGGCAACGAGTGGAATGACAGAGTTGATAGAGAAGGTATGTGGAAAGTACTGAGAATATATGGAGTACCGGTAGATGGCAAGTTGCTGAAAGCAGTGAAGAGTATGTATGAGAGTGCAAAGGTATCAGTACGTGTGAAGAATGAACAGAGGGAGTTCTTTGATCTGAATGTTTGGTAAAGCAAGGGTGTGGTGATGTCCCGATGGTTGTTCTATATATACAGTATATGGATGGAGTCATAAAAGAAATACAAGGAAGAGCAGTGTATGTTTGTGTACTGCTGTTTGCTGACGATATGAATGGGAGTTGCAGGGTCTGGTAAATATGTTTGGAACAGTGTGCGAAAAATGGAATCTGAAGGTAAATGCGGGGAAGAGCAAGGTTATGGTCTTCGAAAGGGTGAAGCCACAGAGTGTGAGGTGAAGTTGAACGGTCAGGCTATGGAGATTGTCAGCTCATTTAAGTATCTTGGCAGTGTACAGAGTAAAGATGGGAGTATGGATGAAGAAGTGTGGGAGAGGGTGCAACAGGGGAAGAGGGTTGTAGGAATGCTGAAAGCAGTAACATGAAATAGGGTGGTCAGCATGGAACTGAAGAAGTCATTGCATGACAGTGTGATAATCCCGACACTGACTTACGGAAGCGAAGCATGGACGTTGTTGGAGAGATTCAAACCAAGAGTGAAAGGGATGGAAATGAGTTACTTGAGAAGTGGGTGCAGAGTTACATGGAGGGATAGACAGACGAATGAGGAAGTACGAGAGAGGTGTGGTGTGAATGGACTGGAAAGTGCGAAAAAGAACACTTTGAGATGGTTAAGCCATGTGGAACGTATGGGAAGCGAGAGAATGACTAAGAGCGTGTACGAGTGAGGTGGAAGGACAGAGGGAGAAATAAACCGAGAGAGAGGTGGAAGGATGGAGTTAAGAAGTATACGCGTGAAAGCGGTGCTGGATGGGAGGAGGGGCGTCGACTGACTGGGGACAGAGGTGCATAGGGGTGTTTCGTTCGTGGCCAATCCTTCGGGGATCAAGGCGTCCGTCAATAGATAGATAGATAAATTCATCTTTAGGGCTATTTCTTACATTTTCTTTATCCTGTTAGTGTACTTTATTACATTTTTTGGTAATGTAGTTGGTAATTGGTGTAATTTTACATATTTCAGATAAAGGATAACAAATGATGAGCTGAAGAGACGTTTAGGTATAAAGAGTATTAGCGAGGAGATGCGTACAAGTAAACTGGGATGGTATCGACATGTGGAGAGAATGGATGAACAAAATTGGGTGAAAAGATGCAGGTCTGCGATTGTGGAGGGAGCTGCACCAAGTAAGACCTGGGATCGGACTATACGTGCCGATCTCAAATCCAAAAACTTGACAAGTAAAGCATCCCTTAACAGGGTTGCCTGGAACGCCGCCA
This sequence comes from Paralithodes platypus, assembly GCA_032716605.1. NCBI lineage: Eukaryota > Metazoa > Arthropoda > Malacostraca > Decapoda > Lithodidae > Paralithodes > Paralithodes platypus. The sequence goes on along the minus strand of CM064505.1, from coordinate 24,126,853 downwards.
TTAGGAAAAGAGACAAACTGCACATCTGTGTGGAGCAATCAGTCTTAAAATGTTATGTACATGTATGTATAAATCTGAAGAGCAAATGCAATCTATTTAAGGAATTTTCAGTCAGTATTGCTGGGTAAAGGGTTAACATATTAATCTTTTGGAGTATTTCTTCCATTTATTTATCCTGTTAGTGAGTTTTATTGATTTCAGTGCTACTGTAGTGGTATTTGGTGTAATTTTACATATTTTACATAAATCTGAAGAGGACATGCAATATATTTGGGCATTTTCAGTCAGTATTGCTGGGGAAACAGTTAGCATACTGTAGTCATCTTAGGAAGGGAAGAGGATGTGTAGCTCAGATTTTTGCCCGGAAATGTGTTGTGGAGAAATATCTGGAGAAGCGACATTTATGGAGTTGGAGAAGGCCTATGACAGAATTGATAGAGAAGGTATGTGGAAAGTACCGGTACTGAGAATATACGGAGTAGATGGCAAGTTGCTGAAAGCAATGAAGAGCATGTATGAGGGTGCAAAGGTGTCAGTATGTGTGGATAATTAACAGAGCGAGTTCTTTAATCTGAATGTTGGGTTAAAGCAAGGGTGTGTGTGATGTCCCCATGGTTGTTCAATATATACCGGTACAGTATATGGATGGAGTCATGAAAGAAATACAAGGAAGAGCAGCGGATGTTGGTGTACCGCTGATAAGGAAGGAAACGAGTGGAAGTTGCCTCAACAGTACAGTACCGGTACTACTGTTGCTGACAACACAGTTCTGATGAGCGATAGTGAATGGGAGTTGCAGGGTCAGGTAAATATGTTTGGAACAGTGTGTGAAAAACGGAATCTGGAGGTAAATGCTAGGAAGAGCAATATTATGGTCATTGAAAGGGGTGCAACCATAGAGTGTGAAGTGAGGTTGAACGGCTATGAAGAATGTCAGCTCATTTAAGTATTTGGGCAGTGTGTTGAGTAAAGATCTGAGTAGGCCTATGGATGAAGAAGTGTGGGAGAAAGTGTAACAGGGGAAGAGCGTTGTAGGAACTCTGAAAGCAGTGAGAAGAAATAGGGTGGTCAGCATGGAAGTAAAGAAGTCCTTGCATGACAGTGTGGTAATCCCGACATTGACTTATGGGAGGGAAGCATGGACGTTTCTGACTGGGATTGATCATTGATAATCATCAGTTATGCTAGTTGGAAAATTAGTGGGGTAGAATGTAGAGTTCGGGTGTACCGCCAGCCTTGTTTACACTACGCGGAGTGGCGGCGGACGCTGGCCATCATGTTCCCGTCTATTTGACTGCTTTTGGATACAATAATAGGTTGAGAGGGGTCACCCCCCCATGACATATTGTCATCATGATATATATTGCCAGCAGGAGGCAAATAACGGATAAAAACGCCTTCAAAATAGACGCGAACTAAAGGCTGGTTCACACATAGCCGAGTCGGTGTGCGAGTCCAACACGAGTGATGAAATTTTGCTATTCAGCAATGACTCGTCGATACTCCTCAACACTCGTATAGACTCGTGCTACGCTCGTGTATACTCTTTGTTTACTCGACACACTCGTGGGTACTCGCCACAGGGTCCAAAAATGTCTATGCATGCATGAAATTTTGGGGTCCCGTGGCGATTAGCCTACCCACGAGTGTGGCCTAAATACGTGTAGACTCGTGCATATGTGTTCACTCGTGTTTGACTCTGAATAATTTCGTTATTCGTGTTAACTCGTGTTGACTCGTGTAAATCCGTGTAACACTCTTTGGTGATTCGTCGCTTTTCGTCATCATTTCGATGTTGACGAAGCAACACGTGTCTACACGCAACAACACGTATGTAACACACATGCAACACGTATCAACAAGAGTAGAAAGCACGAATGTGAGTGCCAAAATTTGGTGCCTCCATGATGCCAGAGTTTACACGATTCAAACACGAGTGAAAACACGAGTAAACAAGAGTAAACACGATCCACTGAGAAAAAACATGAGTGTAACACGAAAAAGCAAGTGTCATTTGAAATACCGTTATTTAAAAAATGTAGGACGAATCAACGAGAGTTTACACGGATGTAACACGAGTCAACACGTGTGCAACAGAGATCCAACGAGAGTCAACGCCTTGTCTTTCGTGTTGATCCGTATAACAATCGTGTTGATCCGTGTAACAATCGCGTTGACTTGTGTTAGACTCGTCCATACTCATTGTTTACGTGCCCTGGAATGTGGCCATTATTTTTCAAATTTTTGACACTCGTGTTGGGTTCGTGATACACTCGTTTTGACTCTCAGTTACTCGTATAGACTCTTGCATGAACACGTGTTGACTCGTATTGACTCGAGTTAATTCGTGTTACACTCTCCTTGACTCGGGAGCAATTGCTACTCGCGGCCGACTCTGACTCCAGCGACGGCGATAATCGACGAGTGTGACTCGTGTTGGACTCGCGCACCGACTCGGCTATGTGTGAACCAGCCTTTAACTACGGTGATCGACATATGTAAACATGACGGCGGCGGTGTCGGCGTCGGACACTTGCGATAATGTTCCCGTCTATTTTGAATGCCATTGGATACAATAATATGTTGAGGGGGGGCTTTGCCCCCATGACGTGTTGTCATTATCATATATATTGCCAGTAGGGGGAAAACAACCAAAAAAATTGCCGCAAAGCCCTCCCCTCAACATATTATTGTATCCAATGGCAGTCAAAGTAGACGGGAACATGATCGCAAGCGTCCACCGCCACCGTCGCCGTCATGTTTACATGGTCGATCGCCGCAGTTACTGTAAGTTCGCGTTTATTTTGAGTTTTTGACGACGATTTTCTTTGGTTAGGCCTATTTGCCCCCTGCTGGCAAATTATATGATGATGACAATATGTCATGGGGGGTGTTTGCCCCCCTCAACATATTATCGTATCCAACGGCATTCAAAATGGACGGGAACATGATGGCAAGCTTCCGTCGCCGCTCTGCGCAGTGTAAACAATGGTCGCGGTACGCCCGAACTCTACATTCTACCCGGCTAGGCCTATATTATAGGCTACAGTAAATAAGTAGGCTAGGCTATTTTATCTATAGGCTATGCCTAGTCTAATATTACAATTTAAGGTAGCATTTAAATTGACTAGGTATAGGCTATCCTAGTGTTTACTAGGCCTATACCCCTTTGAAAGGACATTAGCCTAGCCTAACCTAACAACCTTACCTAACCTATTATAGTAGGCTATTATGGGTGGGGGCTGCCGCCCCCACACCCCGATATTTGGTGTATTTGTCTATTTTGTCTGTGAAGTGGGAATTTTTTCAATTTGTCGATAACGAAAATCCTCCATGCGGACTATAGCCTATGGAGAAAAATATGGCGAATCTATTGTTGCCTATTATCTCTAATAAATTGTTTCTCATAATGCTGCAGTAGTGTCGTTTAAAATACCAACCATTTAATTGTGTGCCTTTAAAAATGACCTAAATTAGGCTATAGGCTACTGGAAGATTAGAAGAATCTTTAAGAAAGACTGGGTAAGGGTTATTGTCGTGCCAAAGCTAGATTATAGCCAAAATATAAAAGGAAGTGAATAAAATGAAATATGCCGAAAAAAATCGCCGTCAAAATAGACGCGAAGTTAACCACGGCGATCGCCCTATGTAAACATGACGACCGTACACCCGGTAACTACATCCATCGCATTAAAAGTTACTGTGGGACACAAAATATGTTGAGGGGGTCTCTGTGGCTCTGCCCCCCCACGTCGGCCCGTCACGTATTATGATGTATGGTAAGTCATCATCATCTGTGCTAATTCATAGGATCCCCAATTAAGGACAAAGTCAATCAACAGACGAAATAAGCTCCCAAATTACAATAACATAGTGGCCCGCCGTTTATGGGCGACTTTTTACACGTCATTTTAAATGTTACTTTCCTGCCCTGGTCTAGGCCTAATAGATTTTTCCAAAGAATCAAACTTAAATTAAAAGGAAGTAGCCTAGCCTACAGTTTATAGGAAGGCTATTCCAACATGCATTCCAGAACTTAGGCTAGCCTAGGCCTAGGCTATATGAAAATTTGTGGGTGGTCTGCCAAAAAAGAATCACTAGGCCTATTAGGCTATGGGTAGGCTAGTATGGGGTGCATTTTGCAAATCTTCTGAACTCTTAGGCCTAGGCTAGGCTAAATTAAAACTCACATAATCTGAGTAAAACCAGCACTAGAATTTTGTCTTGTCTTGCCTTGGGGGTTAAGGGCAACCTCAGGCGAATACTCGCCCGCTCCGGCCCTACCGTAGTCGTGGAGATCCTATGTCATAATTTAAATTAGTTTATAGTTAAGGTTAAAATTCACCACCGTGTCACTTTCACTCTAGGTCATTCGTAGAACCGTAACACTGTAAAGGCAACAACCCAATAGCAGGTCATCAGGTGGCGAACCAGAGACCTACAAACCGCGGTACTAGGGACAGAGCAATGTCTTGAAGCGAGGTGCCCTTATCAACCAACCCCATACAATCCAGTAGGAGCTGTCGGAAGGAATCCATCTTTGAAGCCAGAAAGGGACGCCCATCCACATTTCTTACAGTTTCTTACAGTAGATCCTCTGGAAAAAGGCAAACTATGCCTGTGTATCCAGCTCAGTACCAGTACTTGCACTGCTGCGGTCGTTCACGGTGTTGGCGGCGGCGGTAGCACATGCTCATGCTCAGTGACGGGACGAGGCGAGGCTTAGGAGGCATATGTAGGACGACCAGATGTAGGATGTGGAGGGGAAGAGGTACCGTACGACGATACATGGGATGCGGAGACTGCGGAGGGAAGAGCTCGTCAAAGTCATACGGTTCCTCAGGACCTCAACAATAACCGGGGGACGGCCGGTGCAGGCAATGGTCGATCGCCGTAGTTAATATTATTTTTATTAATCTCACCACCACACCCCCAATGAAATTAATTAAAGTATATATGATCCACCGGGATTCGAACCCGGGTTATCACACACATATTTTTGCCACCTTAACCATTACACCACCAGGACGGTTATATAAGTTCGCGTCTATTTTGACGGCGATTTTTGTTGTAGTTAGGCTAGGCCTAGGCTATTTGCCCCCTGCTGGCAATATATATGATGATGACAATATGTCATGGGGGATGATTGACCCCCTCAACATATTATTGTATCCAACGATCTCTAACCTCTGTATCTCAAAAAGGGCTAGAGCAAATTGGCTGTAAATTTCCACATCTAGGCTATTCCTTGACAGATTTGCGCCCTCCAATTAATATTTATTAGCATAAATTCAGCCTAGTTTAGCCTATAAAACAAAAACTAACATTTGTTTAGCCTAGGCCTACATATAAAAAGAAAAAACCCACTCGTACTGCAATTATAAGCATAAATATGAGTATCTAAGTTACAAAGCAAATGTTTTTGTATAGCCTAAAATAAACCATAAAATTGTCATCTTTCAACTGTTGAGGTCATAAATATAAAAAAATCTAATACATTAGGAAAAAATGCGTTAAGAGTTGTGTTAGCGTGTCTATCGTCCCCTTTACTTACGTAGTCGCACGCTCGCAGTTACATTCGCGTCTAATTTGACTGTGGTTATTTGCCCCTGCTGGTGATATATATGATGATGACAATAAGTCATAGGGGGATAAAGCCCCTTCAACCCATTATTGTATCTCACGGCCAGGCGTTGGGTAAATTGTTTTGTTACCGGCCGGCGGATTGAGGTGGCTTTACCAAGTTTACCCCAGCAGTTAAATTAGAAGCGAATGTAGGCCTAACTGCGAGCGTGCGACTAGGCTATATAAACAAAGCTTTTGGTATGCCCACAACTACAACTCTTACCAAAACTGCAATTAGCCTATTTTTGTTTGTTTTTTCAGTCTAGGCTAAATTGTGGAGGCTAGGCTAAATTATTTAGCTGCAATTAGCCTAGCCTATTTTTGTTTGTTCTTTCAGTCTTGGCTAAATTGTGGTAGGCTAGGCTAAATTCTTTAACATGTGTACTATTGTGTAGGCCTGTGCTTTCCAATAGAAGTAAAAATATGTAGCCTAGCCTAATTCAATTTTACTAAAACCCAAGCCTACCTGAATATAGCCCTATGCAGAGCTCAACAGCAAAAACAAAAACAAATATGTTGAGCAGTAAAATAAAATTAAGCTAAGCCTGTTTTCTCATAGGCCTAATAACCTAATGAAGTATCTTATAGCCTAACCTAATTTAAGTTATTTCACAAAATACTAATAGGCCTACCCAGCCCTCCTCATGCATTATTTTCCATTGTTGTTGTTGTTGTTCCCCAAGCTGCATGGCCGAACAGCCCCAAGGCCCCGAGCAATTTCAAGGCCAGAACCGAGCGCCCCCACAGAACCCTCCCTGCCGACCACAATAAAGCCTGGGTGACCGAAGCCACTCCATGGCGGGGAGCTGAGGAGGGTGCAGAAACGCCCGGGAAACCAAAGCCCCACCCAGGGCCCTGTGCCCCTCAGCAATTATGAAGAGAAAGTTGAGGGGCAAGGGAAAAATGTGATGCTTTGGCTTCCAATCTTGGTAGATTGGGAGGTCAATCCACGGAAAAGACGCCGTCACTTGAGATCTAGAAAATATATAAATTAAAGGAACAGTCAGAGTAAGCTATGGGTATGGCAGATCGCTCAGTTCTCACTCTGATAGACCAGCCCATCACCACATGACTAGACCCCAATCCTCTCAGCATCAGCTAGGAAAGGCCCTAGAAAGCCGCCTTTGGCGGGGGGATAGCTCCCCTATTCCAACCCCTTTCGGGGTCGGGCACCCGCCCGATTTTCCATTGTAAAATAAGTTTGTGCTTAACTGCAGTAATGAAAGGTAGCCTATAAATAGGCGAGCCTATGCTGGCTGTGCAATTGTCTCGATTTGACCATTTTTACCTAATTAGGCCTAAAGCAGCCTGAGCCTATTCCCAACCCCCAAACAGTATCCCATGTTAAGCCAAGCTAGGCCTAGTCTAGTATTACAATTTAAGGTAGCATTGAAGGAGCCTACAGCAGGACTTACCTTTGACCGGGTATAGGCTATCCTAGTGTTTACTAGGCCTATACCCCTTTGAAAGGACATTAGCCTAGCCTAACCTTACCTAACCTATCATAGTAGGCTATTATGGGTGGGGGCTGCCGCCCCCACACCCCGATTTTTGGTGTATTTGTCTATTTTGCCCCCTGCTGGCAATATGACGATGACATGACAAGTTTTTCATTCCTCTTTCTATGTTTTTCCCCTTCAGTTCTTATTCTGTCTCATTCGGTTGTCCTCCGGACGGCCTATATCATATGCCACCCTGGCCTGGCTAGGTTATTAGCTCCTGACCTGATTTGTGTCGGTCGCTGATGCGGTCGAGCTGACTCGATTTCCCTCGGTGTGTGTATTTTTGTTGCATTTCGGTGCGATATTTTTTTTTCATAGACCTGATCTCTCATTCTTCGCTTTTGATCACTTCTTAATTGGTGCTGTGCTGCAGTGTAGCAGTTCTTGCCTCATCTTTCGGCTCTACCCTATAAGAGTTCTGCTGTGGAACTCATGTGGTGCGGCTGAATTGGTGAAATGGCGAGAAATGTCTGCGTATCTTCACCATCTTAGATATGTTCACCTGCCCTTCCCTACCTATCATGTCTTGATTGGTTGTCCATCTTGATCTAATTCTTCAGGCCAGCCCTATTAGAGTATTTTGGGAGAACTCAGTGGTGTGGTTAAACTATTTTTAATATATATTTGTTTAAATATGTAAGATATGGAATAAATTATGTAAAATATATTGTTTTTACTTTATACCTATACATATAATTGTCATTATTAACCTGACAAGCACGATATAGACCTAGGTGCTAGGGTAGTTATTTGTGCATTTCTAGCCCTGGATTCTGACAGAATTCGTTATATTTACAATATAAAGCATTATTTGTTTTCGGTATGCTTTTATTTTACATATATGATGTATATATGAACCTTCAAGAGTGCTAAAATAAGTGGGAAAAGCATTTGGGTGGTGAAAAACGAAGATATTGGCCACCCGGTCATAATCTCAGGCGAAAGAGAGCCACAGGCAGCCCTCCCCTCTCGCTGTCTGGGAGTCATACGAGCGGGGCGGTGTGTGCCGGTGTCTGGGTGTTGCATAACGTTTTATGTAACCCACTTGTCTACATTATCGCGAGAGAAAAATAACCGATAAATGATGATAATAAGAGGATAAATAGGTGATATTGAGGAGGGGGGGAAGGAGGGGAGGGGGAGGGGTGAGAAACACATGGATGAGTACTAGAGGGGAATTATCTCACCTAGAGACAAAATCCTTTGTTTTGATAGGCCCTTTTTTTTTTTTGGAAGGCTTTTTTATGGTCTTGCTTCCGTGAGGCCTATCGCGTTCCCTATAGGAAGCCTTCCGTGAGGCCTATCGCGCTTGCCGGGTTAAGGAAATTCCATTGACTATTTACATCGCTAGGCCTAGCTTCCTTATTTCTATTAATTTCCTCCAGTTCACAATGAAACCTATTGCTAACTTCCTTGTTCTTCAGCAGCCGCGGCGGTGTCGGCGTTGGACGCTTGGGATAATGTTCCCGTCTATTTTACAATGAAACCTATTGCTAACTTCTTTGTTCTTCAGCAGCCGCGGCGGTGTCGGCGTTGAACGCTTGGGATAATGTTCCCGTCTATTTTGAATGCCATTGGATACAATAATATGTTGAAAGCCCCCCCCTCGACATGTTATCATCATCATATATTATATTACCAGTAGGGGGCAAACAACCAAAAAAATTGCCGCAAAGCCCTTCCCTCAACATATTATTGTATCCAATGGCGGTCAAAATAGACGGGAACATGATCGCAAGCGTCCACCGCCGCCGCCGCCGTCATGTTTACATGGTCGATCGCCGCAGTTTGGTTAGGCCTATTTGCCCCCTGCTGGCAAATTATATGATGATGACAATATGTCATGGGGGTGTTTGCCCCCCTCAACATATTATTTTATCCAACGTCATTCAAAATGGACGGGAACATGATGGCAAGCTTTCGTCGCCGCTCTGCATAGTGTAAACATTGGTGGTGGTACGCCTGAACTCTACATTCTGCCCGGCTAGGCCTATATTATAGGCTACAATAAATGAATAGGCTAAGCTATTTTATCTATAGGCTAGACCTAGTCTAATATTACAATTTAAGGTAGCATTCAAGGAGACTACAGCAGGACTTACCTTTGACCGGTCACCGGGTATAGGCTATCCTAGTGTTTACTAGGCCTATACCCCTTTGAAAGGATATTAGCCTAGCCTAACCTAACAACCTTACCTAACCTATCATAGTAGGCTATTATGGGTGGGGGCTGCTGCCCCCACACCCAATTTTTGATGTATTTGTCTATTTTGCCCCCTGCTGGCACCCTCAACATATTATTGTATCCAATGGCATTCAAAATAGACGGGAACATGATTGCAGACGTCCGCCGCCTCCGTCATGTTTACATTTGTCGATCGGCGTTGTTAAGTTTGTGTCTATTTTGACGGAGATTTATTTTGGTTATTTGCCCCCTGCTAGAAATATATATTATGATGACAATATGTCATGGGGGGGTGAAGGGGGGCAAAGCCCAACCTGAACATATTATTGTATCCAAAGGCAGTCTAAATAGACAGGAAAAGGATGGCAAGCGTCCGACGCCACTACGCGTACGCGTAGTGTAAACAAGGCTGGTGATACACCCGGTAACTACATCCTACCCGGCTAATGTCCTTTCAAAGGGGTAGCCTATAAATTAGTAAACACTAGGATAGCCTATACAACGCAACTCTTGCCGATAGGCCTAGCCTAAAGGCTAACCTATTCATAAAGGTGTCTATTTTGACGGCAATTTTTTCGGTTATTTGCCCCCTGCTGGCAATATAAATTATATGATGGTGAAAATATTATGTCATGGTGGGGGGGGGGGGGCAAAGCCCCCCTCAACATATTATTGTATCCAATGGCATTCAAAATAGACAGGAACTTTATTGCAAACGTCCGACACCTCCCCCGCCACCGTCGATCGCCGTGGTTAAGTTCGCGTCTATTTTGACGGCGATTTTTTTCGGTTATTTGCCCCCTGCTGGCAATATATAAGATGATAACAATATGTCATGAGGGGGGGGGAGCCTCAACAATGACCTCTAACCTCTGTATCTCAAATAGGGCTAGAGCAAATTGGCTGCAAAATTCCACATCTAGGCTATTCCTTGACTGACTCTTCCCAAATGGTAGACATATTAGCTTGATCACTCTAGGCCTAGGCTAGTTGTTTTTTAGTTACAGAGGTTATAGCCTAGGTCATGATTTCTTGCCTACTTACAGCGAATAGACTAGGCCTATTGTAGATTGGTAAAATATTTGCTTAATAGCCTAGGCCTAGGCTATGCAATTGTCTCGATTTGATTAATTTTACCTAATTAGGCCTAAAGCAGCCTCAGTCTATTCCCAAACCCCAAACAGTATCCCATGTTAAGCCCTAGGCTAGGCCTAGGCCTAATCCCACTCTCAATCAAAATTCGAACTGATAAATTCGTACCTACCGGTAGCGCTGCCTAGGCTAGGCCTATATTTTTCTTGAATAGGCTAGATATAGAAAATGGTTTAAAGGAAAGAGCATCCTATATTATGTTCAAATAATATGTAATAGCACTGTGTATGGTTGTATTACATTTAAATAGTGATAGATGTGTATATTAATGGGATAAATACTCCGAAGTTCGCATACGTTCAGAAAATTTTGTGCAACACTGTTGCCAGATACTAATCAATCCCATTATCATTATATCATAATGGATTTTACTCATTTGCATAATTTCAAATGCCTAGGACATTAATATAATATTTTCCTATCTTTTTTGTAGTGATATTTGTCTGATTTAGTGGTATATTGGTGTCTGTCTAGGGTTATAATGCATTGTGAAAGTTACCTCTGCATCTCTGACTTGGCTTAAGTGCCCCTGCTTTCTTTGAGTACTACACGGCAAGAGAAGCTTTCGGTTCTGTCTCAGAGTGTCAATTACTGTTCAAGGTAAACACAACTGCTAAATTCGACCTCATGTTCAAATAATATGTAATAGCATTATCTATGGTTGTATTAGACAACAATCGTGATAGGTTTCTATTTTATGTGGATAAATAGTATTAAGCTGAATAAACTAAATACCGAAAGTTCACTAGAGTGGTAGTATCTATGAGGGAGGTAGAATATAGGAGGGAATGGCTAGGCAGTGTTGCCAGTTGTATCGCTAGATATTACCGCTAGATGTAGAGCTATTTACTTCAATTTAGCAGCCATTTTTTCATATCTAGAGAGATTTACTAGGGATAATTTAAAAATGTCAGACATTCTAGTCATATTACATTGTAAAATTTGCAAAACAAACAAACCAAAACTCTTTAGAAATTGCAGCATTATTCTAACATTGTTTGACTATGTAGCAACATGCTAGCGACTTTTGAGAAAGGATCTAGCGGTATTTTGTGGAGACACACTGGGTGGTGGTTGCAGTGGTGCCAGTTGTAAAGCTACATATTACCGCTAAATGTAGAGCTATTTACTTCAATCTAGCAGCCATTTATTTTATATCTAGAGACATTTACTAGGGATAATTTGAAAATTTCAGACATTCTAGTCATACTACATTGTAAAATTTGCAAAACAAACAAACCAAAACTCTTTAGAAATTGCAGCATTATCCTAACATTGTTTGGCTATGTAGCAACATGCTAGCGACTTTTGAGAAAGGATCTAGCGGTATTTCGTGGTAACACTTTAGGAGGGTTAAAATAGGAGTCACACGGGCAATTGCCAAAACTTTAAAGGTCCATATCATTGTTATTAAACTAAGCATTTGGCAAAGGGAGGAATTGTTAAAAACCTTAGCCAATACTCTGTCATTTACCAAAAATAAATTTGAATTTATCATTATTATTTGGTAGGGTAGGTACGTATAGGTAGGTTGGCTAAATAATTGCTGGAATTCGTAGGGACTCCAACGGTTTTGAGAGAGTTCAATAAAAAAACAAAAGTTAGGACTGAATAATAAAGAGATGATGTTATTAAGAAAAACTGGGGGATGCGTGGAAGCCTATAGACTGTAGACGGTAAACTTTGTGTGTGGTAGCGAATTCGGTTTTAAAGTAATTTAAGAATAGACAGTTTTCAATGCTGCGGCCAAACTATTCCACCCATTTATATTTTGTTGGTATCAAAACGTTCGGAATCGCGAGCCTCACCCAACTACGCAAGCATGGCTCTGATCATCGGTGTAGTTTTCAAGATGTGGAATTTTAAGTGGAATTCGAGGTTTTTTCAAGATTGCCGGAAAAAAACCCACGTGCAAAAGCAAAACCTTCTCTATAAAATTAGCGGAGCATTAGTAGGGGAGTGCGTATGCCAAAGCCCAGTCGTTTCCTGTGAGTGGGAGAGACGGTATTTAGGCGTCAAGTTTTTCGGGAAATCGGCTGCCACGGACCTGTTTGGCCACCATGCCGGATGTTTAGCATATCAAAAGTTGCCCAATACAAAAAGGCACCTCTTGTGAAAGTTTGATCCCGATCCAAAAAGCGGTTCTGGAGTTATTGCGTCGAAACCGGCGCGTAAGAAACATTTGGATGAAATTCCAGGTTTAATGATTACAATAGGGGTTCCCCGTAGGGGACGAACCCCTAATAATAATAATAATAATAATAATGTTATTATTATTATTATTATTATAATTATTATACTTAAAAGAGTTGACGATCTCCATAGCCTGACCGTTCAGCTTCACCTCACACTCTGTGACTTCATCCCTTTCGAAGACCATAACCTTGCTCTTCCCCGCATTTACCTTCAAATTCCGTTTTTCGCACACTGTTCCAAACTCATTTACCAGTGTGTTGAGTAAAGATGGGTCTATGGATGAAGAAGTGCGGGAGAGGGTACAACAGGGGAAGAGGGTTGTAGGAACGCTGAAAGCAGTAACAAGAAATAGGGTGGTCAGTATGGAAGTGAAGATGTCCTTGCATGACAGTGTGGTAATCCCGACACTGACTTACTGAAGCGAAGCATGGACGTTGGTTGAGAGACTCAGACCAAGAGTGAGAGCAGTGGAAATGAATTACCTAAGAAGTGCGTGCGGAGTTACATGGAGGGATAGACAGACTAATGAGGAAGTAAGAAGGAGGTGTGGTGTGGAGGTAGATGTGCTGGAAAGTGTGAAAAGGAACAGCTTGAGATGGTTCTGCCATATGGAACGTATGGAAAGCGAGAGAATGACTAAGAGGGTGTACGAGAGCGAGGTGGAGGGACAGAGAGGGAGAGGTAGACCGAAAGAGAGGTGGAAGGATGGAGTGAGGAAGTATATGAACGAAGGCGGTGCTGGTTGGGGGGAGGGGCGTCGACTGACCGGGGCCAGAGGTGCATGGGGGCGGTTCGTTCGTGGCCACTCCTTCGGGGATCACGGCGTCAGGCAATAGATAGATAGATTATTATTATTTTCTTTTTTTTATTCTCGGGTTTCTAAGCGCTATTTCTCTTTAGCCTCTGTTCAGAGATGCAATAGCGCCGTAACGGCCAAAATAGACCATTACATATCTCCTTGCTCAAGGGAGACGGTACCAACCGGCGATAGCGATAGCTGGCGTGAACTACAGACTCCTGCATACGAAGTCAAGACTAAATTAAGATAGTCTTTACCCGCATAGTTCCCGCAGGTCCTTCCTAAACTGTCTAAAGTCGTCTAATGATAGCCATATAAAAAAAAATGCGTCATAATCTTGAGAGGGTTAATATTTAGGTTTATAAATTTATCTCTATCAATATTTATCATCGATAGTTACAACCTTGTGCCGTTCATGAGTTCATATCTTAGTCGGGAAATAAATGTCAGCTATATACAGTAGTTGTTGTTATTATTATCCTACTCATTTATCTCTCTCTCTCTCTCAGTTACTCACTCACCCACTCTCTCTCTCTCTCTCTCTCTCAATTACTCACTCTACCTCTCTCCTACGCTCAGAAACTCTTTATTTCCTCGTCTTATCACCACTAATTTCCTTCCAGCAATCGTTAATCAACCTAATACATTACTTTCCTGCCCCCCCCCCCTCTCTCTCTCTCTCTCTGGCTCTCTTCTCTCTCTCTCTCAATTACCCTAATTTACCCACCCACTCACTCTCTCAATTCTCACTTACCTACTCATTCTCTCTCCTACTCTCAGAAACACTCTCTCTTACTCTCAGAAACTCTTACTTCCTCGTCTTACCACCACTAATTTCCCTCCACCAATATTTAATCAGCCTAATTAATTACTTTCCCTCCTCTCTCGTCTCTTTCATTATCTTTCGGGCTTAATCAAATCCAATTTTTTTCCTTTTCTTGGCTATCTTGAAGAAATAATCTCCTCTCATATGTAAACTCAGTGTTTATTTTACTGAAACATTCCTTAGTCTTTCATTTAATAATCTCCTCTGATATAATTATAAACATAGTATTTATTATACTTAGATATTCATAAGTATGTAATCTTCTTTGATATTTTGATACGTAATGTCCTTCGTATTTCGAATTGACAATTGTATTTAAATTACTTATACGTCCTCTAACCATTGATTTTCTTTGGCATCTTGAAACATAATTTGTTATCGCATGTTAACTTGAGTACTGTTTATTACCTTCCGAAAATATGCATACTCAATTGTTTGTCTCGTCTTAGGCATCTTAATGCATAACGTATTTTTCTTTTTCAAGTTTCCTCCTTAGACCTCCATCAAGCATAACAAATATATATACCCCAAGACACCCCTTCTAGATGAATGTGTGCATTTGTCGGTAGAAAAATGCCGGTTCCTCCGAAATTGCAAGCTTGCTGTCACTCGCCAGGAAATATTCGACTTCTAAATGGCATGAAAGGTTTTAAAATCGCCATTCTAATGTGCCGAATGTCTTGAAATCTCAAGACTAATATGGGACTAAACATGAGGGATAAGGGGGTTCAGAAATCCCCCTTTCCCCCTTCCCCTTAAGATATAAAAGGTACCGGTAGTTCCAATATTGTCCTGAAGCTTTTCCAATGTCTTTATAATTTTGTTGGCAGCGTAAAGCATAATCATATTTCGGATTTCGACTTTACTTTTACTCGTTTCGCATATGTTTTCTTAAATCATTTATGTTTACTATATTTCAAAGTGAGGTTTATTTATTTTACTTTATTTCGTATATTAATCTTTAGTTTTTTACTGCATTACAATATTAGTATTTATAGTTCCTCTCTTTTATTGTTCCTACTAACAAAAGTGTGTATTTTTTACTTTGTATACTACTACTGAGGGTTGCGCCGACTGAGCTGCGTACTTTGAGCAGCTAAACATGTCTGATACTTGGGCAGACAGATTCAACCAGTGACTGACCTGCAGCCACCTGTGCCAAACCCGCCAAAAGGCCAGTCCACACTTAGTACATGTCCGTATTTTTGTGTCCGAGTTATTTGATAGATGGCTTGATACGAACCATAGCGGTCACTCCAAAAATCTTGTCAGGGCCCATCATTCTTATTTAAAAATCTTACTGTTTCTACACGTTAATTTTGGATGATATAATTGAACAAATGTAAGCTCTTAAATGAAGTCAACAAGAATCTGTGCCACATGTTAAGCCACTTATTGCGAAACTCGAACACAAGCTCTGCGAGTCTGCATGTGTGGTATCGCCCATTAGTGAAGATTCGCCCACTGAAGTAAGGAAAGTTGCGGCTGACCAGAAGGGCTAGCGGGTTCCTGTTGTACAGTATGTGTAATTTTTGGAAAGCAGAAAACTGCGGATGCAGCCATGATCCACGGCATACAAACTGTCAGGTCTTCCATTTGGCAAACTGGTACCATTCCCCTTGACAAGAACAGGAACTTAGTTCATCCAAATCTGGAAATGGAGAGGGGATCAACAGGAGTGTAACAACTACCGTGGTGTTACGATGTTCAGCGTGCCAGGTAGAGGTTTGCTTATATTCTACTGATGTTCACTCACTCACTTGTTTGTCAAGGGGAATCCACGCAATGCGAGCTAAGCTCATTATTATCGCGCCTCCTTAACTGGGAATGTATTGCGTGAAATGCATGTTGTGTTTATGTATCGTTGGAATGGCTGTGGATGTGTGTGTAGACTGTATTTTAGCCAATTGGCGACATTTGGAAACGAAGGCTTAGGGTTAATCTGTACGGTACCATTCTCACTACGGAACCAGTCTCACCCGAAGGCTTAGGTTGACCAGTAGCTTAGGTTGACCAGTACGATACCTATCTCAACTTGTAACCGATCACCACCCCCAGATGGGACGTCACAACTTCGTCCACTTATACCAGGTTCCTATTTATACTGCTAGGTGAACAGAGGCTACACCGTTAAGAGACTTGCCCAAATGTCTCTTACCCGCCCGGGTCTCAAACTCGGGACCTTCTGGTTGTGAGCCAGACGCGCTATCCGATACGCCACGGGGAGGTGTGATATCGAGATCATCCGGTAAGAGGTCAGAGGCCTGAGCAATCTGGTAAGGCACCCAAGATGTCAACAATAGACCGTATTCTAATACTCCAGGTTCTCGTGGAACAACGCCCTGGGTTTCAGGTACATTTGCAGTTCATTTTACTCTCAAGAAGGCATCTGATTTAATACATACAGAGACATAATAGGAACTTCTTCAACTTCGCAGGACACCCACGGAGATCGTTTATGTGGTGTTTGGACTAGAGTCGGCCTGTTTTCAGCTGACTGTAAATTCAATCCCTTAGCAGCAGCTTTCTCAATATATAATGGAAACATACGAAACTGCCGTGCCTTTACATCTTATAAATACAAAGTTTTGTCAAATAACAACATATTTCAATTCTAAATCTTCGTAGTAGTAGCCGGGTAATTTAGGGTAGAACATTATAATTTACAGTCAGCTGAAAGTTAACAGATTATATATTCAGAAACTGAAAATACGGTCAACTGTGAAGGCAGAACTCCAGTAAAACCACAGTTCGCATGGCTGAGGCAAGTTGATCAAATATGTAGAGAGGTACTTAGGATGGATAGAGCCACAGCCACGAACCTTGCACAGGTAGGCCCTCGGAAGTGGGGTCAGAGGCTAAGTGCAGCTCCGCGCCATCATGGATTAGGTCCCGTTTGATTGGTTTGATGTTATATGTATATATGGCAGTAACTTTTATCTCTTGAGCTCTGTTCTATCGTTTTAATATTGATAACACACGCGCGCACACACACACACACATACACACACACACAATTTCTCTCATTCAGTTTTTTATTAATGTAAAGGTACACACAAGCGCACATGTCTATTTTCAGAAACCAGAGATTAACTGTGACTGATTACATCTGTTTTAAAGTTCAACCTGCCAATATTTATCCCTACATAATACAGTATATATTTGTTTTGTCTATGTGATTGAGGGAGGCAAAAGGCAGTACTGCCTATAGCGAGTGCCTCCCCCATAGTTGAAAGAGTGACAGGGCCAAAATCAAGGGACGATCGAGCCAAAATGCCTGGACACACGGAGTTTGAAGCAATTTAAGTGATAGGAAGAGGGAAAGACTGATTCTGGGAGAGAGTTCCAGAGCTCAGCTGTTGAGTAGAAGAAAGTTTGAGAGTAACGTTTCACTCTTGGGTTAGACTAACTTTGTATAAAATCATCCAAACACAGCATATCAACTTAAACCTCAATATGTATCTACACTGTATACAGTAATATATATATATATATATATATATATATACTGTGTATACAGTATATATATTTTGTGAATGTTCCATACTGACAGGTAGATGGATTGGGTGGAGGAGAAAACACAGGGAAGAGCTATGAATCTTTATTCTCTAACGTTTCGGGTTATGTTATGTATGTACCCATCTTCAGAGAGACTGACAGATTTTTAGAAAACTCACAGAATATATACAAAGTCAGGAAATTCATTGTGCTACTCATTGACAATAAAAATCATCTACTTAAATGGGAAGCAGCCAAAGAACTAAGAATAGGGTCAGGTAAACGGATGAGAAAAGCGTTAGAAGCTGCTTATATCACCCAAAAAGACGTAACCAACCACAGAGAGGTGTTTGTGAAATGGTCGGGTTACGCCGCTAATATAGCTCTAAAATCAAATGCAGGAGAAATTCGATAGTTTGTATATATATATATGTATGTGTATATATAGGTATTTGTGTATGTATATATACTGTATATGTGTGTATATGTACAGTATGTATGTATATGTAGGTATGTGTATAATCATATGTATATGTATATATGTGTATGTATTGTATGTATGTGTGTATATGTATGTGTATGTTTATATATATTTTTTTTTTATATTCCAACTTACTTCCTCTCGGGCATAGGCTGAGAGCCTTAACATTCACCGCTTTACAATGAACAGTGAAGCCCGTGAGGTCTTGTTCCAGTCTAGGGAGTGAGACATGTGAAGCACGTAGAGTACAACGAGCACCTGTCATCTTGCCTTCACATGAGGCACGGTGCTCACTCATGGCCCGAAACGACCCCATCTCTGAAGCCACCTCGTTCCCGTGCTTCACTGTCTCACCCCCTACACTCGGACTCTCACACTTACACACACACAACGCCACCTGTTGAGCAGATAACTCACTATAACTATATAACTATAACTATAACTATATATGTGTATATATATATATGTATGTATATATATATATATGTATATGTATGTATATATGTATATAATTATATATATTTCTTCAAACCTTTCCTGTTCCCAATAGTGAACAAATAAACAAAAGTCCGTTGCTGGTACCGAAAGGGATAAAAAAGGTAATTAGAGAAAGAGGTGAAGAATATCCCCGTCCCAGAGGGTAGGCTAATCGGATAATTGTTCTACTTATAAGATTTAAAATATCGCCATAAAAATGGCAACACTATTCTAGGATGCCAACAATGAATTTCCTGACTTTGTATATATTCTGTGAGTTTTCTAAAAATCTGTCAGTCTCTCTGAAGATGGGTACATAACATAACCCGAAACGTTAGAGAATAAAGATTCATAGCACTTCCCTGTGTTTTCTCCTCCACCCAATCCATCTATATATATATATATATATGTTAGTAAAGCCAGGTAATAAATTTTCTTTAATACATACGAGGTTGAAAGAAATGGCAATTTCTGCGTTGGAAATTTTATTATTCAAGGTTTCCAGGTCTCTGATGAGTTTTCGCTGGGTGGCAGGAAGTAGATGAATGAGGTTAGCAAAATTCATGATGGTACAGGGTTACATTAATGTACATGATGATACAGGATATACGACGCGTTTCACTGGACAACCAGCATTATCAAGTAAGGATAGAATGATATGAAAGGTAAACAGGAAGGGTATATATAGAGGGTGGAGGATCAGAGGAGGCGAAAATCAGGGGGCAAAAGTCTGCTATTGGTGGAGGGGTATTCTAGGAGTGCTAAAGAGAGATCCGCGTCACGCAGGCGCACTGAATGCGGGAAGGTGGTAGTCGGTTGGCGGGGTCGAAGCAGATTGGCTGCGTGTCGAGGGGCGTGGCCTAAGTTGCGTAGTACGTGTGGCGCCGGCAGAAGACGAAGCTGAAGGAGGTAGCGCGGGGGGCTGCATCAAGGGCACCGGGGGGATGAGGGGGGGCGTTAGGTCCTGTAGGATAGTGCCTTTTGGCAGAAGGAAGGATCTGAAGGTCCAGAGTTTGGTTGTTGATTTTAGGATATAAGGCTTGGATATATAACGCTTCGAGTATTGGTAATCTCCTTGGGTCACTTTCTTTATCGAGTATGGTGGTGTGTTTCTCTAACTCGTTGCGTGTGAGGTGGGGGTGGTTAGGGGTGAGATAGTGGTCTTTGATGGCTCCAGCCTGAAGGTGAAGAGTTAACCGACGTGAAAGACGAGTCTGCGTCATGCCAATATAGGAATGAGGTCCACAGTCCTCATAATTACAGGTATGTTGGTAAATGACGTGATCGTCGGTCATAGGGCTCTTTATCTTGGTGGAAGCTGGTTTGTTGCGGAGAACGAGGTTGGAGGTCTTGGGGGATTTGTAATAAATTATTAATTTGATTTTGATTTCCGGGTTGGTGGGGTGGACATGCTTGGAGATTATTTCTTTTAAGACGGCCTCGTCATTTTTGTGTTCAGAGGACATAAAATTGCGGTAGAAGATCTTGATTTCATTGGGGGGGTCAATGTTGGGAGGGCTTTGGGTGTACCATTTTTCAAGATGGTGGTTGATGGTGTTCGAGACGTCGGAGTTGGAGTATCCGTTATTCACTAAAACTTAGGATAGTCTTTCTAGTTCCTGGTGGGTGTCGGCCCAGGTAGAGCAGTGCGTGAGGGCTCTCCTTACATAAGCGGAGATGGAGGATAGAAGATAACGGCGGGGGCATTCACTATCGCCGTTGAGGCATTTTCCTGTGTTAGTTGGTTTAATGTAGACGGTGGTTTGGAACCCATGGTCGTTCAGAGCTACGAGGATGTCGAGGAAGGGGAGTTGTCCATTGTTTGATTTTTCAAAGGTCGTCTACTGTAGATACGTGGATGACATCTTCGTGCAAATCAAGGACTTCCACGAACTACAGGAACTCCAGCGTTGCTTCATGGTCATGAAGCGACGCTGGAGTTCAATCAACAACCAAACTCTGGACCTTCAGATCCTTCCTTCTGCCAAAAGGCACTATCCTACAGGACCAAACGCCCCCCCTCGCCCCCCGGTGCCCTTGACGCAGCCCCCCGCGCTACCTCCTTCAGCTTCGTCTTCTGCCGGCGCCACACGTACTACGCAACTTAGGCCACACCCCTCGACACGCAGCCAATCAGCTTCGACCCCGCCAACCGACAACCACCTTCCCGCATCCAGTGCGCCTGCGTGACGCGGATCTCTCTTTAACACTCCTAGAATACCCCTCCACCAATAGCAGACTTTTGCCCCCTGATTTTCGCCTCCTCTGATCCTCCACACCCTTCCTGTTTACCTTTCATATCATTCTATCCTTTCTTGATAATGCTGGTTGTCCAGTGAAACGTGTCGCATATCCTGTATCATCATGTACATTAATGTAACCCTGTACCACCATGAATTTTGCTAACCTCATTCATCTACTTCCTGCCACACAGCGAAAACTCATCAGAGACCTGGAAACCTTGAATAATAAAATTTCCAACGCAGAAATTGCCATTTCTTTCAACCTCGTATGCATTAAAGAAAAAAAAAATATATATATATATATATATATACTGTATATGTATCTATCTCTATATATATATACTGTGTATATATATATATATATATATATATATATATATATATATATATATATATATATTGTGACGTTAACCACTCCGTTAGAACCGCATGGCTTGTCCTACAGTGACTCGCTAGGATCGCCAGGGCAGTGGATGTGGCTACAGTTGATGTATTGTTGTGTGCTTTATTTCATATGAAAGCTTGTGTCATGGGCAGTCCAGAAAGGCTCTTTGTTTTCACCCATGTCAAGGCTTTATATATTTAATTGCAAAGTATATGTTTTATCATTAAGTAGTAATGATAGGATTTGAGAGAGAGAGAGAGAGAGAGAGAGAGAGAGAGAGTAGAACAGAGTGGGGGGAGGCGCGCAGTGTTTTGCTATACTCGATGACGTCATAGCTGGCTGGCTGGAGTTTTTACCATGCTTGGGGACGTCAGGTTTAGCTAGCTTCTTTAGTATTGGCTAGAGGACTTGTTACCGTTTTCCTGCGCGGTTCGACCTAGTGCTAGTATATATACAGCTCTCTCGCTACTTTCTCCCTCAGATCTGGTTTCTAGAACGCATCCCTATTATCCCTTTGATACCTGTCTCCCGCCCTGCACCTGAGAACCTTTTCCTCTGCCTATCTCTCTCATTTTCCATATCTTTCACCACCTTTTATTAATATTATACCCCCTCTGGTTAACTCTGCATAATCAGCTTCATGCTGGCCAGTTGTATTGTGCGTTAAGGTCTGATATAACCCATGTATGTTAGTTGTTAAGATAAGTTGATCACGAAGCATTGGTTGGCATTCATATTGTTCAGTACCGCTTCCTATAATTATTAGTGTTCTGCTGGATTAGATAATGCTAGACTAGGAGTCTGATACTATAAGGTATTGTTTCCGATGAGTGCTGGCTTTAGTTAAAAGCTGCACGACATACCTGAGAACTGGAGTTGATTGGGTAAATTCTAGTCTGTGTGCCATTGAGAATAGAGCATGCACGAATGAAGGCTTTTTGCCTATACCATTCTGCACTGTTCTAGGCTCGGTTGTTTTTCTTTGAGGTACGCCAGGAGAACGCTTAATACTTCGTTATTAAGGTTTCTCAAGAGAGCTACCCTTCCCTATAACGTAATATTTGACGCACAGACTTGAGATTTGCACTAGGCTATGCGGCATGCCATGCGCACCAGTATCTCGTATCATTGACTCTAGCTAGACTTTATCAGTCATAGTAGACATTAAGTATATTAAACCAATTACTCTTATTATGCATACCCGTTTATGATTACACAAGCATTTCGCAGCCTAGTTTGATGTATTGAGACACAAACGACTTAGGCTCTTTTTGTTTATAGGAATACTGCATTGTTGTGGCGAGTATTATTATTGTTGTAGCGTTTAGGATATTCTTGGCTCCGACTGCATTATATCTCCTGCCTTTTTGTGTGCATAGCCTGCACGAGCATTGTTCCGCTGCCTGCCTTTTTGGGTTCCATTTCCGATTCGAGCATCTTGATAGCATCTAACATTTAAAGAAGATTCCTTATTGGTGTTGAAGGACTTTAGTGCACTTTCTTTCATGCAGGAGTGTCTGACATTTATTGATTAAAGTAACGTAAGCTGTAACGTCTCTTACCACCTTACTTTGCATACCATAACCAAGCACCTTCGGTTATAGGTAGTAATAGGCTGTTTTCACATAAGATTAAGCCTAGGGTAGACGCACATTTATTGAGAGTTTGATAACCTATTATTGCATATAGAACTCTGGAGAGTATTTGTGTTCTTTGTTCACTGGGAATATACATCAGAGGTTGGATCTAGCGCTTTCCGTTGTAGCATTTATGCCATTACTAGTCCAATGAATAAGAGCCCTGATATATTTAAACCTCAGTCGTAACAAATGGCGACCTTACCTAGGATTTGGTGAACCTACATTTATTAGCAGGGAACATTTGTTGTTTTGGGGAATATTTTGCGGGGATCAGCAAGAATTATTTTTTTTTGCAACATAGTATAGCCCTTGAGTATTTCCGAGAATGTGTGTGTGTATATTGAGGTATAAGAGTTTGGGGTGCTTCTTTTCTGAATATTGAGGTGGGAAATTTTTGTGAGCATCATGTCTTATACCGGAGCAGAGGAGAATGGAGACACAGTACGTAATGTCGAAACTGAGGAACAGCAGTATGATGAAAGGGTTAATCAGGTGAACTGTGAGGAGGATGCTAGGATATTTTTGCAATGGCCTGTTACTGCCGAGCAGTTGGAGGGTATGGATCGGTACGGTCTTCAATGTCTGGCCACAGCTATCGGTCATGCGGGTACTAGCAGCATGACCAGGGATAACTTGATAACATGTGTACTGGGCAGGGTGACTGGTGAGCGAGATTGGTTGAGTGCTCAGAGCCCTTCGGCCATGCTTCCCCTACACTCGACTCGTAGCCATCCCAGTGGTTTGCCGACCCCGGGTACGCTTCCACAGTTGGGTGGTGACTGGCAGGGTGGGTTGCCCCTGGGGGGACCACCGTTAATTTCAAACATTGTAGCACCTTCACCTCCTCCAGGGTTAACTCCAGAATTATTGCTTCAGCTCGAATTAGCTAAGATCGAAGAGAGAAAGGCTATCAGGGCAGGCGAGCTTCAGCAGCAAATAGAATTAGCCAAGATAGAAGAGAGAAAAACTATCAGTCACCAGCACATAGAGCTAGCAAAAATCCAAGCTAATTTAGAGTCGACTAGGTACTGTGCCGACATGGACGTAGAGAAGTCGCGAGTAGAGACAACGGGACAGCGACTTGGGGCTGGTAACCGTGGTCATGATCAATCTCTCTCGCACTTATTGAAACTGGTTCCGGTGTTTGATGAGAGTGGTGTAACATAATTTGTTGCACGCTTTGAGAAGAAGTGCCAGGAACACCAGTGGCCAGAGAATAAATGGGAAGTACTTGTATCCTCTAGATTAATAGGCAAGGGTCTTAAAGCCTACGATGCGTTACCTTTGGAGTCATGTATTGTGTATGAGGATCTCAAGGAGGCTGTTCTGAGGGCTTACGAACTGCAACCAGAAACATACCGTTTGAAGTTCCGGGGTGTAACCAAGGGAAGAGATAGCACCTTTTTGGAACACGCCCGGGACTTGTCCGATGCTATGGGGAACTGGCTCCGATCTGAGAAGGTAACAACGTTTGATGGAGTTAAGCAGTTGATGATGTTGGAGCAGTTCTTTAAGAGCACGGGCGGTGATCTAACTTTGAACTTAAAGGAGAAAAACCCAAGAACTCTAGTCGAAGCAGCAGAAATGGCTGATCGACGGCTGTCGTTGATTCGGGGTTGCGGGTCCTCACAGAAGTACGATGCAAGTGCTAGGGACCGTTATCCTCCCCCTCCCCGTAGCAATGACACATTTAAACATAAGAGCAATGAAACTAAAACTGAATCCAAACCTAACACTGCGCCGTATGAGTAAAGTCAGGGGCTTTTTACATCACAGTATAAGCCGAAACCGAAATTTATGTGTTTTAAGTGCCACCAGGAGGGTCATAAGGCAAATGAGTGCCCTAGTCGACCTCCTCCGGCAGCCGTGTCTTTTGCTCACGACATTGGAGTGTTCAAGAGGACATCGGAGTTTGTTAGAGGCATTTCTTCCGAGGTAAATACACTGCCAGTGCAGAAGGATCCGGAAGGCTTATTCCCTGTCCGTGATGCCTTTAGTGACCACAGGGGACTCGGTTGTGTGGAGTGGGGGGGTAGAAGACATGAGGTGAGAATTTTGCGTGACACTGGGGCATCGCAAACATTGTTGAGGAATTTCACTGGTAAACCTGTAAATACGGCGCGGGTGGTTGTGGTTCAGGGGGTTAATGCAACAAGGTCATACCTGCTTGTAAGAATGAAGATAGAAGTTGATGGTGTGACTCGTGACCTGGATGTAGGAATTGTGGAGAAGTTACCTGTTGGGGGCGTCGACCTCGTTCTCGGCAACGACTTTGCGGGGCCTACTTCTGAGGCTCCACCCTTGGTCGTTGCCGAGAAGCCGGCCGACGTGAGTAGGGAGGAGCAGGAGTGGGTTGAGAAGTGTCCGGTGCAACCTATGGCGTGTGTTGTCACCAGAGATCTTGCATCCAGGGAGTCACATTCTGGTCAACAGTCTTTAGACAAGCGGAGGAAAGGTACCGAGAAGGGGTTGGAAGTTGATGCGGTTGAGAGTTTAGTATCAACGGACATTCTCGGGGACTCATTATTAGGACCAATTTTCGAGTCTGGAGAAGACCCATTAACTGTTAGTAAGAAGGCAGAGGATGGGCTTAAAAAGACGAAGGGACAGCAACGATACACAGAGAGAGAGCAACGGGAGGCTAAATTCAATGTAGGAGGGGGGCATGAGTTGTTTCGCAAACACTTAGATAAGCTTGCTCCTTCGGACATTCGTAAATTGCACTTAGAAGACCCGGAGTTTCTTGAATGTGGTACCGGTGCTGTCGAGTTGAAGGAGGACAGTGATACACAGCCGGGAGATTTGTACAAGTATCCCCTGACCATCATGGAGGTAGCAACAAGGTACCCTGATGCGTACCCTATGAGAAATGGGTCAGCGAAGACGGTGGTCCGAAGCTTGCTAGTGTATTTTTCCCGGTATGGTTACCCGCAGGTAATTCAGTCAGACTAAGGATCCAACTTCACCTCTAGCCTCTTTGTTCAAGCAATGCCGCAGCATGGGATTGTTACGGTTGTGTCATCTGCGTATCATCCGGAGAGCCAGGGTGTGTTAGAGCGATGGCACTCAGCCTTGGAATCTGTGCTTCGTTGTTGTTGCTTTGAGAGTGGGAATGGTTGGGATCTTGGCCTGCCATGTGTTTTATTTGCTGCACGGGAGGTACCTGGGGAAAGTTTGGGATTCAGCCCTAATGAGCTCGTCTTTGGACACTGTGTCAGAGGGCCTCTCCATATGGTTGAAGAAATATGGGAGGGCACAGAAAAACCTTGTTCTAGGCTCAAGTATGTCCTCGACAGTCGAGAACGGATGTTGCGCAGTCTGGAGTTGGCTGGCCGTAATTTGACTAGCTCTCAGGCCCTCATGAAGGACAGGTACGACCTCAAGGTTAAACTCAGGAAGTTTCACGTGGGTCAGGAGGTGTTGATTCTACTGCCCCTTGTAGGTCATCCCTTATCCGCGAAGTACACTGGTCCTTATAGGGTGGTGGAGAAGCTATCGGACCTGGATTGCTTGGTGGCCGCTCCAGACAGACGTATGCGCAATCAGTTATGTCACGTTAATCTCATGAAGGAGTATGTGACGCAACCCCCTGAGCCTCTCACTGTGCCTGTGATGACGTTTAGCAGTCAAGGTGGAGAAGGAGAACGGGACAGTCAAGCTCAGGTGGAGGATAACTGGAAGGATAAGAAAGTCAAGTGGGCGCCTGAGTGTGAGAGGGCGTTTGGAGTGGTGAAGCACCTGTTGTGCACTCACCCGATCCTCAGGGCCCCTGACTTTAGCCTACCTTTCCAACTAGCAACGGATGCTAGTGGTGTGGGGGCTGGTGCCGTCCTTGTGAAAAAGGACGATGATGGGCTGGAGCATCCTGTTAGTTTCTGCTCGGAGAAGTTCAATTCAGCCCAGGGGAGCTGCTCTGTTGTCGAGGAGGAGCTGCTGGCGGTTGTGCTTGCGCTGGGGCATTTCGAGGTCTATGTTCCAGCCTATGGTCCGGTCGTTGTAGTTTACACAGATCATCACCCTCTCAAGTTCTTGGACCAGTTTCACAATCGGAATATGAGGCTGACCAGGTGGTCACTAAGGTTACTGGTATATAACCTAGACATACGCCATATTGCCGGTTGTGACAACGTGGTTGCAGATTGTCTTTCAAGGGTATATGATCCTGGGTAGATTGACACACGGGTAGCCTCCTGCTTTAGTTTGAATAGTATTTTGCGCTTGGTGCTTGTTGGCTCGCGGTTGTAGCCCAGCGTATGGGGTCGTAAAGCAGGAGTTGAGCGTTTGGTATAGAAGAAAAAACTAGGCTTGCCCCTATAGTGCAGCCGAAATAAACTAATTAAAAACATAAAAATCAAATAAAAACTCTTTCTTTGATAGTTGAATTTTTTCAGTATGTTATAGCAGTAATTCTGAGTTGCACTCCTCTCAGAATGCTGGGCTAGAGAAGCTCGCTCTTGAGGAGCATAACTACATATGATTTAACCTATTCTGTTGGGGAGGGTTATAATTTTGTAAAATGTTTTGTTGAGAACTGTGCCAGATATTTTACTGCCGCTGGGTGAGGGGAAGTAGAGATATAGCATGGGTTCTAACAATCAGATTTTTGTGAGCCTTGGGCCTCTGAGAAAAATCTTGGGGGGGTGTGACGTTAACCACTCCGTTAGAACCGCATGGCTTGTCCTACAGTGACTCGCTAGGATCGCCAGGGCAGTGGATGTGGCTACAGTTGATGTATTGTTGTGTGCTTTATTTCATATGAAAGCTCGCGTCATGGGCAGTCCAGAAAGGCTCTTTGTTTTCACCCATGTCAAGGCTTTATATATTTAATTGCAAAGTATATGTTTCATCATTAAGTAGTAATGATAGGATTTGAGAGAGAGAGAGAGAGAGAGAGAGAGAGAGAGAGAGAGAGAGAGAGAGAGAGAGTAGAACAGAGTGGGGGGAGGCACGCAGTGTTTTGCTATACTCGATGACGTCATAGCTGGCTGGCTGGAGTTTTTACCATGCTTGGGGACGTCAGGTTTAGCTAGCTTCTGTGGTAAACTATCAATGGAAGTTAAATAGTACTAAGCTATAATGAATCAAATAAAATCAATCTAAATGAATACTCTATATCTAAATTGAATTCAATCTGAAACAAGCTAATTTATATCCAAAGGTCTCACATAATAAATGTATATAATTATAGGGTAAGGTTATAAGGGTTAATATTAGCCAGGAATTAACTCACCAATAGTTCCACGTGGCAATGAGGCAAGGGAGAACGTTTTACCCAATATGGTGGTGGACAATGGGGAACGAGACTTCGGTCCCGAGACACGAGTCAAGTTAAAGAAAGAATAAATGATTACATGGGAATGGACATGATTATTATAATTTATGCTTATCTATCAGTCAGTCATGATGTCGATGAGAGCGTCGTGATGGTGTAGTTGTGTGTATTGCTGTATGTGTATTGTGATTAGAGGCACAAAAGCACGATCAACTGAGGGCGGAAAATTAGATGTTAACTGGTTGGTGTTCGTGAAGGCTCTGACGTACCTCAAAAGCACACCTTGCTGCCTTGGCAAACCGCCAGGAGCCCAAATTATCGTACCGCATTTAGGTTGCTCTATACGATAAATTATTAATATATACGATAAATTCATATATACTACATAAGACCATGGCAATATTGCTTAATAGCATATTAGGCCTTTTATAACTTAACTTATTTACAATCTTATAATATACGATCTACTCGTCCTACATCGTGCTGTAGGAGAGATCGTGACGTCACAGAGACATACAAGATCACAAAAGAGTCATAGTCTATCGTATTTATACGCTACACTCCCCCCACAAAAAAGACCTGAACCCCACCTTAAACCTAAAGTTGCCCAGAGGCTATCTTCTGACGCCACAAGTCGACAGCGCCAGCAGCAGCGCGTCTGGGACGCGTCCCGGTCCGAGAATGATCACCATCAGTATGAGGTGAGTCGTTCCTTCGAGAATCCTCGGACCCAGCAATAACAGGTGGAGCCTCAGATTGCAATGCGGAATCTAGCTCCAAAGCGTACAAACGTGCGATAGGACGAACAGTAGTTCCAGTGGCTGTCTTTAATAGCGCCACCCGCTCTACAGAGTCTGCCCCCTTGTATACCTCCAATACGCGGCCTAATTTCCAGTATAAACGAGGACTATCTTCTTTAATTAAAACAACGTCACCAACTGGGCCGTTGGTCTACCAGAGGGAGTAACACTCCTTTCCCTCAATGCTAGCAGATATTCACTAATCCACCGTTTCCTAAAATCCTCGATTATCCTGGATATATACTGGTATCTCTTAGACACCGCTACCGCAGAGTACAACGAGGGATCCTCTAACTCTACTATGGACTGAAAATCAGATGGAAACGCAGTCAATGGTTTTCCATATAGCAAGTGAGCTGGCGTTAATGGTAGTGGTTCTTGCAGGTCGGTGTACACATATGTAAGCGGGCGATCATTCACGACTGCCTCTATCTCTGTGAGGACTGTCGTCAACTCACTCTTCTTTAATAGAGTACGTCCTACAACCGCTCTTAGTCCTGACTTTACTATGCCGACACACCGTTCCCACATTCCACCAAACCAAGGTGCCTTAACTGGAATGAACCTCCATTCGCACTTCTTCTCTCCCAAAAAAGTGATGATAGTAGGATCACTACTCATATCCTTTAGATATTTTGATGCTTGGACATAAGTGGGAGCATTGTCGCTAAGAATGAGTTGAGGGAATGAACGACGGGCACAAAACCGTCTAAACGCCAGCATAAATTCCTCGCTAGACATATTATCACATAGTTCTAGGTGTATCGCTCGAGACGTCGCACAGGTAAACAATAATATATAAACCTTCTCATGCTCCCTCGTCTTCAATGCCCCTGTGTAATCTAATCCTACCGCTTGGAAAGGTTCTACGTGCTTTACACGGCATTCAGGTAGAGGTGGAGCTGGTCCAGTTGCATATGGTTTACCCTTTAGTCTCTGGCATATTACACACTTTCTCACTACGCGTCGAGCTACTTGTCGAACTCTGGGTATCCACCATGTGAGACGTAAATTTGATATAATATGACATACCCCGTAGTGTTTTACTTCCCTATGTGCACGTATGATCAATAGATCAGTAACGTGATGTCTTGTTGGCATAAGTATAGGTCGGTTTGTGCCGTCTGGTACACCCGACCACTTCAGGCGACCCTCACACCTGATGAGGCCATTGTCTAGGTGCAACCTTAGTTGACGCACTATATTAGGCATTAATGTCTTATTCGAGCCTTTCAAGGATTCTAATTCATTGGAAAAGGTTTCTACTTGAACCCATTTGATCAAAGTTACTTCAGCTGCTTTAAATTCACGAGCATCAATGTTGTGACCCCTGTTGCAGAGTTGGCCCGTTACTTTAAGCTTAAGATTGGATACATATCGCAACACCCAAGCTACAACTCTGACTAGTTTATTATAGTCACCGAATTTTGCCCACTTTATGATAGGACCCGGTGGCTCATTTGGTTGGGCTGTAACTGCCACTGTTTCCAGTGGCAGAAGTCCCTCACCAACAGCATGCCATATCGTCCATTCACTTTCATGGAGCAGCCACTTTGGACCATGCCACCACAATTCGGACTTCATTAACTGGCTAGCCGTTATACCCCTAGTTATGAGATCACTAGGGTTTTCCTTTGTATTTATATAATGATAAGCAACGTCTGGCAAAAGGGCTCTAATCTCATCTACCCTATTCCGCACATAAACTGGCAGAGACTTCTTGCTATGTATCCAGTTGAGTGCGACCTGACTATCGCACCATACGTGAACGATTTCAATATTTAATTCGCTCTCGTATGCTGCGCGTACATGTTGCACCAGACGTGCTAATAGCAGCATGGCAGTCAATTCCATTTTAGGGATAGTTACCTTCTTAACCGGGGCTACTTTGGCCCGGGCTGTAACTAAATGTGCCCCAAATGAAGTAACAACATATATGGCTACCCCGTATGCCGTGGCGCTAGCATCGCAAAACGTGTGTAACGTAACGTCACCGAACGCCGCCACTTTACGAGGTATAGGTTTAGTACATAGGATGGCATATTCATTCAACAACAATGTCCCTTGGTCATTCAGGTCCTCGGGCAAACTGTCATCCCATCCTATTTTACGTCTCCAAACTTCCTGCATTAGAATCCTAGCTCTTATGGTAACAGGTAATGCTAGACCCAAAGGATCAAAAAATTGCGCAACTTTGCTCAACAGACTTCTTTTTGTGTGCGCTCCTGTCTGCTGAGCAAAAGACCTTGTTTGAAAAGTTAGTATGTCATGTTTAGGTTGCCAGATCATCCCCAAATTTCTGGACTTTTCCTGGTTAAGAGATGCCGTACCATCCACCTGTATTAAACTCTGAAGATCTTCACTATTAGTAACCCACTCGCGGAGAAATAGATGTGCATCCGCAAACAATCTGCGTGCTTGCCAGTATGCATACAACAAATCATCTTGACTATCGCTAGTACCCTGCAAATTGTCAATGTATAATCCGCGAGATAGTTTACTTGTGTCCTCATGAGTGTCAGCTAGATGTTTTCTGATTGTGGCATTTAACAAAAACTGCGAGCAAGTGGCCCCAAAGAGTACAACCCGAAAACGGTATATTATGATGGGACTTTCAGAGTCGCTAATGTCGCTGAACCAAAGAAAGCGGGTAACATCTCTATCTTCCTCCTTTAGCTTGACCATCAAGAATGCTTTCTCGATGTCACTGGTATAGGCGTACTTTCCCAGCCTAAACCGCAATAGATGTTGGGACAGGTCCGACACCATGGACGGACCTGTCAACAGGCAGTCATTCAGACTGGGTTGTTGACCTTGGTGGGCAGAACAGTCATACACCACCCGTATTGGTGTGGTGACGCTGTCTTTCTTTACCCCATGATGGGCCAGATAGTGAACCCTACCCTTCTTACACGGTTCCTTGACATCGACTCTCTCAATAAAACCCCTATCCTCATAACTCCGAAATACATCGTCATACGCCTGGCGCGTGCTCGGTTCGTTAGACAATTTCCGCTGCAATGCGCGCAAGCGACCTAATGCCAAACCATAGTTGGTAGGTAGGCTTATCTCACTGTTCTTCCAAGGTAAACTAACTTTATATTGCTTGTCTGAGGCACAGTAGCACACAGACTCGTCAAACCTTTGTAGCGCAACTTCCGAGTCATAATCAGTCTCCATAGGATTAATGCCTATGTGATCCAATCTCCACAGTCGTTCCAGGTCGAACTCGGCAGCCATCTTAGGGTCACTAGGTTGGGAATCCTCCCTTCCCAACTCCTCTGCCGCGGTTACATTGACTCTATATATCGAGACCGTGTCGACCAGGACCTTTGACTGTGTAGTATGCACCTTTCCGCTCATGCAGTATCCAAATTTAGTGGGGATTAAAATTACACCACACATCTTTTTAAATCCAGGGTATACTACTTCATAATAATGATCCACACCAAGTAGAACATGCACCTCACTCTGATTTCCCATGGGATCTGACAAGTTAACCCCTTTGCTACGTAATGCGTGTTCCACCTTCTTCACACCCACAGATACATATTCTGGTAGGGTGTCTACTACGATACAAGTCATAAAGTACCGGTTTTTACGATAGAAATATGAAATCTCCGCTATCTCGTAGTCTTGTTTATCAGTAACCACTGTGAAGCCCTGTAATCGAAGAGTCTCAGCCCCTACGATTCGGTGCTTCAGTCCCACTAGTACGGACCTCTTTATAAAGGAACGTTGAGACCCTTGATCTAGAAGTACCCGACAAACTTTGTTACTGTCATTACCTTCCATGGGAATCTGTATTGTGGGCAATATAGTGGTGTCTTGCGTGCTACCTAGTGCCACAGTTGTAGTACCCTCATTTTTGACGTCTTTGACTTTATCTGCAGTAGGACACAACTTATCAAAGTGATGTCCTTTGCAGTGCCGACAGGGCCTTAAGTATGTAGCAGTACATTGTCCCTGCTTACCATGTTCCCCACTTAGACAACCTACACATAGCTTCAATCTTCTCGCCTGTGCTAGTTTTGTCTCATTTGTCGGGTATTTTACACAGAAACTCCATTTATGTTTGTTGTTACATAGCTTACATAGAATCTGAGCAGGTTTCTTATACACACCCTCTTTCTTTACTTTAGTCCCCACTGTCATGCTTACTGTTCCCCTCTTCTCCACATTCTCACTCCCTCCCGACTCATACATTCTCCCTTTGTTCAACTGTAGATTATTGATCTCCTTACTGAACTGAGTTTTGAATTCCCCCAGCTCAAATGATCTTACCTTATCAAGTATTGCCATAGGAAGCTTCTGACGCAAGATAATGACTATCATTTCCTGCGTGGTAAGCCCTAGGGTATCTAGCGATCGAGTATGGCACTCCATATTTGCCCTGAAGTTTGTCAACTCATCAACCTTATACTGTGGTTCTGCGAGCCCCAACAAGGCAACGACATGGGCCATCTTCAACTGCTCTCTATCCCCGTATGTGGACTCTAATAAGTGTACCGCTTCAAGATAACTACCACCTACTACTGCAAAACCCTCTATTAAATGTAAGGCCTCTCCTTCCATTTGTCCCTTCAGATAGTGAAACTTGCGGACATTATCCAAAGAGGATTCATGAACCGTAGATCGAAATACGTCCCAAAAAGCTAACCACTCGGTTAACTTGCCCCCAAATGTAGGAAGATTGAGCTTTGGGAGGTGTACAGTATGTTTTGGGTCAGCCCTTCTATGGGCCTCATTATCGCCTCCCTTCTTACTTGCGACAGCACGCTGTAATAGGCGCTTCGCTCTAAAGACAGGTTCGTCATAGAGGGCGCGATTATCACACTCTGTAACTATCTCTTCCTCCTCTATCATGTCAGCCACAATCACCTCACTCAGAGCCGTAATACGACCGTGGGTAGCCTGGACGTTATCTAATCTAGCCTCCAATTCCTCTAGATCAGCAGTAGTGATGAAAGTGTTTAAGTCCACAATTAGCCTATTTAACACTCCCCGAAGTCCCGCCCTTTGATTTTTAGGGGCTTTGCTTAGCACCCCACTAGACGGTGTCTCTTTATGGTCTTTATCCATTTTGCTTGTGAGCCTATAGGCTATGTATCTAAATGTTACGTTACAAGGACAACGGCAAATCAATAGTCTAATTAAGAGACGCCAACCTGCGGACTTCTATGTTATGGAGAAAAAATAGTACACTATATAGCAATACCTACTAATAGATCATATTGAACAAGAAAAAATGTTAGGTCAGGTCATATGTCACAGGAAGAAAAGAAAATTATTGGGGAAAGACGATGGGTGGGATGCAGAACTTGGGCAGGTGCAACGATGTGACCCTGCATTCCGGCTCTAACCATCGCTTGGCTAGCCTTGCCAGTTTACCATAGAGTTGTTCCTGCATCCTGTTATATGTCCCCTTGTTCATTGCCTTAAAATCCCTTACTGGTAGCTAATTCCCGGGTCTGGGCACCAATGTGGTAAACTATCAATGGAAGTTAAATATTACTAAGCTATAATGAATCAAATAAAATCAATCTAAATGAATACTCTATATCTAAATTGAATTCAATCTGAAACAAGCTAATTTATATCCAAAGGTCTCACATAATAAATGTATATAATTATAGGGTAAGGTTATAAGGGTTAATATTAGCCAGGAATTAACTCACCAATAGTTCCACGTGGCAATGAGGCAAGGGAGAACGTTTTACCCAATATGGTGGTGGACAATGGGGAACGAGACTTCGGTCCCGAGACACGAGTCAAGTTAAAGAAAGAATAAATGATTACATGGGAATGGACATGATTATTATAATTTATGCTTATCTATCAGTCAGTCATGATGTCGATGAGAGCGTCGTGATGGTGTAGTTGTGAGTATTGCTGTATGTGTATTGTGATTAGAGGCACAAAAGCACGATCAACTGAGGGCGGAAAATTAGATGTTAACTGGTTGGTGTTCGTGAAGGCTCTGACGTACCTCAAAAGCACACCTTGCTGCCTTGGCAAACCGCCAGGAGCCCAAATTATCGTACCGCATTTAGGTTGCTCTATACGATAAATTATATTAATATATACGATAAATTCATATATACTACATAAGACCATGGCAATATTGCTTAATAGCATATTAGGCCTTTTATAACTTAACTTATTTACAATCTTATAATATACGATCTACTCGTCCTACATCGTGCTGTAGGAGAGATCGTGACGTCACAGAGACATACAAGATCACAAAAGAGTCATAGTCTATCGTATTTATACGATAGAACTGTGCCAGATATTTTACTGCCGCTGGGTGAGGGGAAGTAGAGATATAGCATGGGTTCTAACAATCAGATTTTTGTGAGCCTTGGGCCTCTGAGAAAAATCTTGGGGGGGGTGTGACGTTAACCACTCCGTTAGAACCGCATGGCTTGTCCTACAGTGACTCGCTAGGATCGCCAGGGCAGTGGATGTGGCTACAGTTGATGTATTGTTGTGTGCTTTATTTCATATGAAAGCTCGCGTCATGGGCAGTCCAGAAAGGCTCTTTGTTTTCACCCATGTCAAGGCTTTATATATTTAATTGCAAAGTATATGTTTTATCATTAAGTAGTAATGATAGGATTTGAGAGAGAGAGAGAGAGAGAGAGAGAGAGAGAGAGTAGAACAGAGTGGGGGGAGGCACGCAGTGTTTTGCTATACTCGATGACGTCATAGCTGGCTGGCTGGAGTTTTTACCATGCTTGGGGACGTCAGGTTTAGCTAGCTTCTTTAGTATTGGCTAGAGGACTTGTTACCGTTTTCCTGCGCGGTTCGACCTAGTGCTAGTATATATAGAGCTCTCTCGCTACTTTCTCCCTCAGATCTGGTTTCTAGAACGCATCCCTATTATCCCTTTGATACCTGTCTCCCGCTCTGCACCTGAGAACCTTTTCCTCTGCCTATCTCTCTCATTTTCCATATCTTTCACCACCTTTTATTAACACCTTACGAGCGGCCTATGCGGTTTATTTATGTGTACCGCACAGCGGGGTGTTTTTAGCCAAAATAGGGCTGTTTACGTGATCATTTTCATGCCTAAATAAGACCCAGAACGTAAAACAAGTACCTATCCCTGAAAGGGCATAAACAGAGCTTTCGAATGACACCATAACGATCCTTGTATGATGGATAGTTTTCTTGCAATAACCGTGCAACGCGAGTGCAAAAAGCAGGTAATTCGGTACTTTCGGTACATAATTGAGTATGTAGCGAGTGAGAGAGGGGAGGGAGCTGAGATTTGTGTCAGTAGGTTCGCCGCGGTGGTCTGGAGCAGTCATACGCTCGCTAGTCTCCTGCCACCACTTGTCTCTCTCTCTCAGCCACATTACGTGCTGAAATTGCCACTCGAGTTATGTCGAGCGCCGCCACATAGTCCAGCTTTATTTAACTCGACTTATGTTGCTCGCCGCTAAATAAGGGTTAATATTATACCCCCTCTGGTTAACTCTGCATAATCAGCTTCATGCTGGCCAGTTGTATTGTGCGTTAAGGTCTGATATAACCCATGTATGTTAGTTGTTAAGATAAGTTGATCACGAAGCATTGGTTGGCATTCATATTGTTCAGTACCGCTTCCTATAATTATTAGTGTTCTGGTGGATTAGATAATGCTAGACTAGGAGTCTGATACTATAAGGTATTGTTTCCGATGAGTGCTGGCTTTAGTTAAAAGCTGCACGACATACCTGAGAACTGGAGTTGATTGAGTAAATTCTAGTCTGTGTGCCATTGAGAATAGAGCATGCACGAATGCGGGCTTTTTGCCTATACCATTCTGCACTGTTCTAGGCTCGGTTGTTTTTCTTTGAGGTACGCCAGGAGAACGCTTAATACTTCGGTATTAAGGTTTCTCAAGAGAGCTACCCTTCCCTATAACGTAATATTTGACGCACAGACTTGAGATTTGTACTAGGCTATGCGGCATGCCATGCGCACCAGTATCTCGTATCATTGACTCTAGCTAGACTTTATCAGTCATAGTAGACATTAAGTATAATTATTATTAAACCAATTACTCTTATTATGCATACCCGTTTATGATTACACAAGCATTTCGCAGCCTAGTTTGATGTATTGAGACAAACGACTTAGGCTCTTTTTGTTGATAGGAATACTGCATTGTTGTGGCGAGTATTATTATTGTTGTAGCGTTTAGGATATTCTTGGCTCCGACTGCATTATATCTCCTGCCTTTTTGTGTGCATAGCCTGCATGAGCATTGTTCCGCTGCCTGCCTTTTTGGGTTCCATTTCCGATTCGAGCATCTTGATAGCATCTAACATTTAAAGAAGATTCCTTGTTGGTGTTGAAGGACTTTAGTACACTTTCTTTCATGCAGGAGTGCCTGACCTTTATTGATTAAAGTAACGTAAGCTGTAACTTCCCTTACCACCTTACTTTGCATACCCTAACCAAGCACCTTCGGTTATAGGTAGTAATAGGCTGTTTTCACATAAGATTAAGCCTAGAGTAGACGCACATTTATTGAGAGTTTGATAACCTATTATTGCATATAGAACTCTGGAGAGTATTTGTGTTCATTGTTCACTGGGAATATACATCAGAGGTTGGATCTAACGCTTTCCGTTGTAGCATTTATG
The DNA here is from genome assembly GCA_032716605.1 of Paralithodes platypus. Taxonomy (NCBI): domain Eukaryota; kingdom Metazoa; phylum Arthropoda; class Malacostraca; order Decapoda; family Lithodidae; genus Paralithodes; species Paralithodes platypus. The sequence goes on along the minus strand of CM064505.1, from coordinate 24,089,133 downwards.
CCATTACTAGTCCAATGAATAAGAGCCCTGATATATTTAAACCTCAGTCGTAACAATATATATATATACATTATATATATATATATATATATATATATATATATATCTTATATATATATATATATATATATATACAGGTATATATATATACAGTATATATATATACAGTATATATATATATATATATATATATATATATATATATAGTATATAATTATGTAATTCAGGATATCCGTATCAATCTATCTGGATCTTCCACTAACCTGGTCCCATCTGTCCCTTGTAATATATCTCTGACACAACCTAGCGCTCTCCCTTCCCTGGCTCCCTCTTGATAAGTCCCGCATACTTCATTTATATTAATCCTCTTCTTACACACCCTAGTCTAGTCTAATTCTTCCTCTTCTTCTTCATCTTGCGTCATTCAATTTCACGTTGTTTATTATTGATAATTAGTAATGTGATGCAATTCTATTAAGGCTGGGGTTCACTGCAAGATCAGCTGGATAACACAAACACATGAAAACATAGATATACAATGAGTTTATAAACATAAATAAGGTGGACAATATTATAGGTAAAACAAAGAATGGTACGACAGAAATATACAATATGGTACCTGGTATAAGTACAGTATATACCGACTCTGCTCGCGGCAACAGGCAATATATCAACTTATGTTACAATGGTATCTCAATTTCATAATATATTCATACAACAGGCTTAACTCTTTAGCAATCAAATATATAAATATACAAGCTCTTAGGTATTGGCATGTCTTCGTATTTAGGCTTCTAATACAATCAAGTATTTAATGTTAGTCTTAGTACCTTCAAAGGGACAATGTTAATCTCTCAATTTAAGCATAGGAAACGTTAATCTCTTGTTCATAGTAATTGTCTAATCATTGGTAGCGTGCTTACAGTGAACGGCTAACGGCAACGATAATTAAATCTGATATCGATCTCGTAATGGACTTTGTTGTGTCCCTCACTGTTACGTATGATAACAGTTGCTTAACCCCTGTTTATCGGGGCCCGACTTAAGTCCGTATCGAAAAATCTGGACTATGTGGCGGGGCCCGACTTAGTCTGTGTGCAATTTTGGCGCAATATTGGCTCTGAGAGAGAGACGAGCGACGGGAGGAGCGTAGATTGCCTTATGACCGCTCGCCACGGCTGCCGTGGGCCTACTGACATCTACTCCACACACACCCACCCTCCCTCCCTCGCTACACACGTAATTATGTAACGAAATGACTGTATTTTAGAGATTTTGCCCTTCGGTTGCACGATCGTTGCAAGAAAACCAGTGATTGTAGAAGGATGGTTCTGGTGTCATTGGAAAGCTCAATTAACGCCCTTTCAGGGATACATAATTGTATTACGCTCTGGCTCTTGCTTATGCATGAAAAAGAGCACGGAAACAAGGCCATTTATGGTAAAACCACATGCTGGGCGGTACGTAGAAATTACCGCCTAGGCCGCTCGTAAGGTGTTAATATATGCTCCGTAGAATCAGTTATGTATTTCTCTTTCGGCAGCCTTTATATGCCTGAACATAGGGGGGGGGGTGCAACTAACATGAACCGAGTATATAGGGGTAGCTGTAGGCACCAATCGAACAGAGCTATACCCAGGAGAGGCTGTGGACATTTGATAAGGAATCGCTGGAACTCCTGTTTCATTTGCTTGGCCTCTCTTACTGATTCCCTTTGTGCCTCACTTACACTGAGAGTAGTCCAGCATGCTCTCACAAACCCCTCCTCCTCCTATTTACTTCACTACACTTAACATACACACCACACTTCCTCCTTCATAATTATTTAAAAAAAAAAATATGAACAAAGACGCAGCCTCGGAGTCCCCAGGGGGGGGGACCATAAATGCCCCCACACATGCCCGACCTTCCCCTGACGACCCATCTAAAAATTCTGGACCACGGTCTGTCACTCTTACTATCAACTTTTGCAATATTCGCGGCCTTTCCTCTAATTTTCACTCTATAGAACACCATCTCTCCTCCTTCAAACCTGATCTTCTTTTTCTCACCGAAACTCAGGTGTCTGAAGCAACTGCCAGCAGCCCCTTTTCTGTATCCTCCTACTTTCTCTATCCTAGTTTCAAAGCCAATGGCGGATGTTGTGCATACGTGCACAACAAACTCACTTGCTCTCGTGTTCCCGATTTAGACTCCTCTGAATTCTCAACTTTATGGCTCAAACTATCCTGTCATTCTCATACTAAATATTTCTGTGCTGTCTATCTTTCCCCTAACTCTACCGACTTTCCCAAATTCTTTGACTATCTAAACTCTAAAGTGGAACACATCATATCTATCTCTCCCTTCTCTGAAATCTCCATCTTAGGAGATTTCAATGTTCACCACCGCCAATGGCTCTCCTCTCACTCTACTGATCCACCTGGTGAACAAGCCTACGTCTTTTCTATCATAAATGACCTAGAGCAGCTGGTCCAGCAACCCACCCGTATCCCGGATCGCTTCGGAGATTGGCCCAACAGTCTCGACTTATTTCTGACTTCTAACCCTTCTTCTTATACTGTCAATCTTTTCTTTCCTTTGGGCTCCTACGACCATAAACTTATCTCCGTCACCTGTCCTATCTCTTCAGTATGGCCATCCGATCCTCCCAGCCGGCGGCGCTTGTGGCACTTTGGCGCTGCCGACTGGGAGGCTCTCCGGCAGTACTTCTTTGATTTCCCATGGAATGACTTCTGCTTCCGTGGCCGAGAACCCTCGGAGAGTGCTGAACGCATTACCGAGGTAATCCTCTCGGGCATGGAAGCGTACATTCCATTTTCTTTCTCTCAGTCTAATGCAAAAAAATCTTGGTTTATTCACGCTTGTTCTACTGCTGTCCACAACAAGGAGGAAGCATTCAAACGGTACCGACGCCTTAAACCTCAAGAATCTCATTCTTCCTATGTTTCTGCCCGGAATCAAGCCAAATCTGTTCTTCGACTTGCCAAACACTCTTTCATCAATAATAAATGCACTGAACTATCTAACTCTAGCTCTTCCCAAGCTTTCTGGCATCTAGCCAAAAACCTCTCCAACAACTTTTCTTCCTCGTCTTTCCCTCCCCTTTTCCACTCTGATGGCACAACCATCACTTCTTCCTCTGAAAAAGCTGAACTCTTTGCTCAAACTTTTGCCAGAAAATCTACCTTGGATGATTCCGGTGCTATTCCTCCCTCTCCAACCCCCTCTCTCCTACTTACAGTATGCCTAATATCCTAATCTCTTCTAAAGATGTACTTTCTACCCTCTCTGGGCTTATTAATAAGAAGGCGTACGGTCCGGACGGTGTTCCTCCTGTTGTACTTAAAACTGTGCTTCCGTGCTGACCCCCTGCTTAGGCAAATTCTTTCGTCTCTGTCTCTCCTCTAACGTCTTTCCTTCTTGCTGGAAGTTTGCTCTCATTCAACATGTCCCAAAGAAGGGTGACCGCTCTCAACCCTCCAACTATCGTCCAATTGCTCTCATCTCTTGTATCTCTAAAGTTTTTGAAACTATTCTTGCTTCCAAATTTCTTAAGCATTTCTCTTCTCATAATCTGCTCTCAGATCGCCAGTATGGCTTCCTTAAGGGTCGCTCTGATGGTGATCTTTCTTATCTTACTAACTCTTGGTCATTCAACTTTCGGGACTTCGGTGAGACTTTTTCTGTTGCACTAGACATATCGAAGGCCTTCGATAGAGTTTAGCACAAATCTTTAATTTCCAAAATGCCCTCCTTCGGTTTCTGTCCCTCCATCTGTGCCTTTGTCTCTAATTTCCTTTCCGGCCGTTCCATAGCTGCGGTTGTGGACGGCCATCGCTCAATTCCTCATCCTATCAACTCCGGTGTTCCTCAGGGTTCTGTCCTATCTACTGTTCTCTTTCTAATTTTCATAAATGATCTTCTCAACTGTACATCTAGTCCCATCCATTCATATGCAGACGACTCTACTTTACACCACTCAATTAGTTTTCCAGAATGCCCCAGCCAGCAGTCCCTCAAAAGTAAATGTAATGAAGCCATAAAATACTTATCTTCTGATCTAGCTACTATTTCCAAGTGGGGTAGAGAAAACCTTGTTACATTTAATGCTTCCAAAACTCAATTTATCCACCTTACTACCCATCAGGAACCTCCAGAGGACTATCCCTTATTCTTCAACAATACAAAAATCAACCCTTCATCTTTCCTCAATGTTCTAGGTGTCTCTTTTTCTTCTGCTCTCACTTGGAAAGACCATATTACCAGTCTCGCTAAGGCAGCCTCCCAGAAGCTGGGTGTGCTCAACCGCCTCCAGGGGTTCTTTACCCCTGCTCAGCTACTAGCTCTGTACAGGGGCACAGTGGGTCCTTGTATGGAGTATTGTTCACATGTGTGGGGAGGATCCTCTCACACCGCACTCCTAGATAAAGTAGAAAGGAAAGCTTTTCGTATCATTAACTCCCATCCACTCACCAATTCTCTGCAATCTCTTTCTCTTCGCCGCAATGTTGCATCTCTCTCACTATTCTATCGCTACTACAATAATCAGTGTTCCTCAGAGCTTTCCCAGTGTATACCACCTCCTCTACGTAGGGTACATAGTACCCTCCTTGCAACACAATCCCACCCTTGCTCTGTGCAACTCTCCAACCCAAGAGTGAAATGCTATTCTCAGACTTTCTTCTATTCAACTGCTGAGCCCTGGAACTCTCTCCCAGAATCAGTCTTTCCCTCTTCCTATGACTTAAATTGCTTCAAACTCCGTGTGTCCAGGCATTTTAGCTTGAACGTCCCTTGATTTCGGCCCTGTCACTCTTTGAAATCTGGGGGAGGCACTTGCTGCAGGCATTTATGCCTTTTGTCTCCCTCATTCACATAGAAAACAAAATACAAATATATATTCAAGGCTCTTATCTTTCGATTGACAATTCCTATTATCTTGACCTTATACTTGCAACAAAAGAAAAATTTATAGAAAATTTGAATGTTGGTGATGAATTCAGTAATAGTGACCATTGTACGATTACTTTTCATATAAAATTCAATAGCAACGAACTCAATACCAGCAAAGAGAAAGTCCCAAATTTCAAGAGAGCAAACTTCCGTAAACTTAGAGCAATACTTAAGGAAATCGACTGGAGTTCTATGATTAACAATGATGATCTAAACCAATTGTAGAGATTTTTCACCTCCACTTTCTCGAATGCAGTACATATTTTTTTTTTTTTTTTTTTTTTTAAGAGACAATGAACGGAGGAAGGAAAAACACAGATAAAACAAAAAGGTCCATGTGCCTAAAGGCATCCTCCATTCATAAAATGTTTGTAACAACTGGATTTAAACATTTGTAGATTGTAAGTTTGTGGAAAGCAATTCGAGGGAAGTGAATTCCAAAGAGTAGTAGCTCTGGGGATAAATGAATTCTGATAAGCAGAAGTTCTGCATTGTGGAGGAGAAAGTGTAAATTCATGGGCGCTCTCAGCTGCCCTAGTTCTACGGGGAAAGATGAGGAGAGGCGGCACAATTGAAGCAAGTTCCTCGGAACAATTGCTGTGAAAATATCTGTAGAATAATGCAAGGGATGCAACGTTTCTTCGTATGGATAATGTAGGAAGGTCCTGTGTGATTGCAGGGTTATTGATTAATCTAATAGCTTTATTTTGAATTTTGTCCAACTGCCTCAATGCAACCACTCCACTTCCACCCCACAGAGGTTAACAGTAATCCATCTGAGAACGCACATGACTTTTATATATATCACGGCCAACTGCTCGTCAGTGAAGAATTCTCGAACTCTGTACAGTAGTCCCAGTTTTTTAGAGGCATTCTTAGCAATGCTTCTAACATAATGTGTCCAGCTCAAGTTAGTAGTTAATGTTACACCGAGAATGTCAATACTAGGGGAAGTGGGAATATTTACATCATTAAAAAATATATGGGAGTCAGTGAGATTCTGTCGGTTAGAAAATTGAATGTATTTGGTTTTCTGTGCATTAAAGGAAACTAGATTCTTTTGTCCCCATCCATTAATTCTAGAAAGGTCCTGGTTCAGAGAAATTGCAGTGTTTATTTTTGAATTTATAAGATCGGGTTGGGTGAAAGAATTGGTAAATGTGAAGGAACTGTGGAGTGTTGAGTCATCTGCGTAGGAATGTATTGGATTATGAGTGGTAGATATGAGATCATTGATATGAATGAGGAACAGAATTGGGGCCAAAACTGATCCCTGGGGAACACCAGCATTTATTGAGTGAAATTGAGAATAAAGGCCATCGACCATTACACATATTTTTCTGTTATGAAGATAAGAAGAAATTAGTGGAACTAATGATGCAAGGCCGTAGTGTGACATCTTCGACAATAAGGATTGATGCCATATCAAATGCCTTTGATATATCCAGTGCTATTGTATGTGTTTCACCATGTTGGTCTGTAGCTTGGTTGATTTGATGCGTAAGAAGGCAAAGCATGTCTGCAGTTGATCGACATCGTCTAAAACCATATTGCCTATCACTGATTAATTTATTATTCTCAAGATGCTTAATTATGTGATTATTTAATATAATTTCAAAGACTTTACCAAGAGTGGAAGTTATAGCTATTGGTCTGTAGTTTGATGGATCTGAAGAGGCACCTTTTTTAGGAACTGGATGGATGTTTGCTTCTTTCCAGGGTACTGGGAAGCATGAGGTATGAGTACACAGACGGAAAAATTTGCCAATACAGGAGCGAGCACCAAGGAGCAATTCTTAAGTACTATTGGAGGAATTTCATCTGGACCAGGAGCCTTATCTACTGAGAGATTCTGCAAAATAGTTTTGACATGTCTGGTGTGGATCTTAAGTGAGGGAATTTCAGGCGAATTAAAATTAAGTACAGGGACATCTTGATTTATTTCATCTAAGGTTGAGTTGGTGGAGAAAATATCCGCAAGAAGGTTAGCTTTACCTCGTGGGTCACTTACAAGATTGCCAGTCGGAGATTTTAATGGTGGAATGGATGAAGCAGTAGTGAAGTTGGATTTAAATGAGTTAAGAGTAGACCAAAATATTTTGTTATCATTTGGATTATTTAGAAGTTTATTTGCCTGCTTGTGGAGAAAGTTTGATTTAGTTAGGTTTAATACAGTTTTGGCATGATTTCTGATGTTTCTAAAGTAATTAAAGGCTTCATGAGTTTTTGATCTTGTGTATGCATTGTAGGCTATTGCTTTTTGTTCAGTTACTCTAGCACAATTATGGTCAAACCATTTAGGTGAATTAGATCTTTTACTGTACTTTTGATGAGGAATAAAAGTTTCCATTCCAATTTTTACAAAATCTTGTATGTGGCTCAAGGTTGAGTGTGCATCATTAGAAAAGAAAGAGGTCCAGGGAATATCAATAAAGAAACCTTGAAGACCCTCCCAGTCTGCCCTATCGTAATGCCATTTAGTCACCAAAACAGGTTCAGAGTGGGAAGGTGTGGTAGGTGATAGACAGGTGGCCTGTATCAGACAGTGATCAGAAGATCCAAGCGGGGACCTCACTGTAACATCATAATTTTCTGAATTGGTTGTTAAAAATAAGTCCAGTAGGTGGGAATTATGATTAGGATTATCTGGTACACGGGTGGGTTGGTTGACTAGTTGAGTGAGATTAAATGAGTCTGCAAATAGCTCACATTCAAGACCAGCATCATCAGTCCTGGCTGAATGAGTGAGCCATTCAACATTATGGACATTAAAATCACCCAACACAGTGATTTCAGAAGAAGCATTTAAGTTGAGGACACTGAGTTGTGAGGACAGAGAATCAAAAAGACTTTGCTCTGGAGGAGTATTTGGGGAACGGTAGATGCAACATATGTATTTAAATTTACCAGCAGAAATTAATTTGTATATAGAATAATCAAAATAGGGACAATTGAAACTAGTAACCTCCTCCAGGGCAATTTCAGATTTTGCGAAGCAACATACACCTCCTTTAGGTCTGAAATTTTGGAGCAGTTGATAACCTGGAAAATTAAATCTAGACGTGTCAGATGTGGATGTTACTTGAGTCTCTGTCAAAAAAAGGAGAGTAGGGGATTCTGCTTGAAGAAATTGGTGTACAGAATTGATGTTAGAGTGAAGTCCCCTTATATTGCTAAAGAAAAAGCTGCACCGACGAGCAGCTTTGGGACGTTGCAATGCTCTTGACACAGTCGCATGATGACGACCGGGAGGGCCCTGTGTCAATGACCCAACCCTGCCGGGGGTGGATATCCGAGGGACCACCAGGTTTGCTCTTAACAATTGTACTGCCATATTTATTGGGTAAGGTGTATGGTGTTACATGTATGATATGTAGTGGGAAGAGTAGTGTTTTATGGATAGAGGATAGCAATGTAGGGCAATGTCGTGAAGTTGGATGTGTATGTTATATAAAGAGGGTTTTCCTGATACCCCTGATGTGTGAGGCAGAAAGATATGTATCCAGCTACCAAGGCCTGGGAGAGAAAATGGAATTCAGGCTATTCCCTGAGTCTCCCGAAACCTTGGCGGTAGTACTTCCCTGGGCGGGGCTGCCTACCCCTACTACCTACACATGAGTGTATACCATTAAAACACTGAAGATCAATATAAAATAATAGGCCTAAGTGGTGGAATAAAGACATTGCGGATTGTCTGCTTGCTAAAAAGAATGCTCATGATACATTAAGAATCTATCATGTGTAACCGCGCCTTAATCACTCGGCAAAGCTAGCTTATTTACTAAATGACCCCTAAGCGCCTAACTCATCAATCTCATTGTGACTACTGCGAACAAGGGCTCTACCTGCTAAATGCTGAACTCTGCAATACTTCTTAGTCATTTAACTAATGAATCGATGGTTACTAGGGGAGCTAATCTCGAAGATAATTGAGCAAGTTACAGACAATTGATCAGAAGGTCCTCCAATGCTTCCTCGAGGCTTTGCAAATCTATTAGTACTGCTATAAGTACTCTATAGACCATCTAACGGCCCTATAGTCGCCCATTGCAACTTTCAAAATGGGTGACGGAGCTGGTCATCCAGGGCCAGGGCATCTCGTCTGCTTATCACCTCGTTGTCGGCTGCACCTTCGTCTGTTCCTCTCTCTGCAAGGGACGTTGGGGGGCGGCTCACCTCTACGGGACTGGGAACGACGTATATGTCTCCCATTTCAATTCTTCCCTCAGGACTCGGGGTAGCTCCGTCTCCCAATGGATGGTCAGTTCTTAGAAATACTGATCTGTGGCCCCTAGGGTGTGTCTCTGTATTAAGACTTAAAGCTCCAGCAACTCCGGGTTGTTTATAATGAGGGGTAGCTGCAGTAGTGGCATTGAGAGGCTTGAGGGCAGTCTATCAATTTTACTTTCAGTTGTGTTTATATTTGGTTATTTAGTGCCTCGTTGAGTGCCTTCCTTTGTGCCAGAGACTGCAGAAGGGGGAGCTGGAGGTAGGAGGGAGAGGAGGTCCATGTTCTTGGGAACAGTGGGCTGGTCTACCTGTCTGGCTGCAGGTAGGGGATCCTTATAAGGCCTGGCGGTGGATGGCTTATTCCTCCGCCAGTCAATCATAAGGACTCTCAAGTCAGGACTCTAGCTGTCACTTGGGGGCAGGGAAATTCTCTTGTTTCCATTCTCACTGGCCATGACCTTCACCTTTTATTCCTCCTTTGGTGAGCCAATCGTATTAGTGCCTGGGAGAGCGTCTCGGCCAATCCGACGAGACGTGATCCATTGGATGGCCTTTCCTTGCCCAATGGGGGAGCGTAGGGGTGGGGGAAGGTCAGCCCATTTCCTCGTGGAGGGCTTTGTCCTCCAACTGGATCAAGGGCTCAGGGATCTGGAGTGTCATAAGGGAGGGAATTTCGGCTGGTTTCGTCTGTGGCTGTTCCGCCCGAGGCTGCTTCCCTGACTTGGGCGATCATCCAACAATAAATATATTTATTACCTTCGCCAACGAAGTTGGCCAGAGGTAATATTTTCGTCTTTGTTTGTTTGTTTGTTTGTTTGAGTGCTTGTCTGTAAATAAAATATCTTAAAAAGTTATGAGCCGATATTCACGAAAATTGGTGGACAGATAGAACATGCCCCATGTAAGACGTGATTAAATTTAGGAGGCATGCCGGAGATTTTCATGAAAATTAATATGTATATAGAATATGCGACACAGAAGAAACGATTCAATTTAGTAGGTGATCCGGATCATATCCTGGTGAGATGACGGGGTTGCAAACCAGGGGCAAAGCAATCCCGGTAGACACCCTGACAATGCGGGAAGAAGAGCAGCCTACCAGAGCCAAAATAGCTGCAGTGAAGGAGACCAAGAAGACAAGGAGGAAGCTATATCAGAAAAGGGAGAGAGAGAACACAAAATTACCAGTTTCCCATGCTTTAACACCTGCCACAATAGAACAGTCTACCAAATTAACCAGGCCTACCCATGCTCTAATCCCTGCGAATATTCGACAGTCTGCCCGCCAAAGGAGTTCGAGTCCGGGCCAATCACAAGGATACCTGCCCAGCCAATGGCAGAGCCGGAGACAAACAGCTAAGGAGAATACCCAGCCCCAGCCAGATTTGCAATACAGTGAGGAATACTTTATGCAAATACCTCACCAAAACCCAGTGCAATACCTTCACAGATGGGAACCCCAGAACCACCTCTACAGTACCTCACGGGAAGAATGGAGATACTGTAGTAGAAACAGTGATCAGAAACAAGAGCATGGCCTGCAAACTAGAAAAAGACAGAAATAGTTATTAACAGAATAACATTTATCATGCAGCCATGCAACCCTTTTAAATAAAGAGGGTAATATTGAGAGATAGAAAATCTCCTTGTGTTTGTGTTAATAGGTTAAGTATATTTTTAGAATAAGAATTGCCTTCACAATAATGAAAAGAATAATATCCACATGTCCCTACTATATTGAAACAGACCAAATTGAGTTCTAAATATAACCCGAATATAGTCTGACTGAAATTGAGGGAAGGTATGCAAATATGATTGCTACCTTCCACTGGTCAAGCTGGTTGTGGGAGAAAATTGTGTTGAAGACTCAGCTATAGGACGAGATATTATTCCCTATAGCAAAGTCTAAGGTGGGAGGCAAACGAGAGTGTGTAGAGGAGCCAGGAACAAACTTCCCCAGTGTCCGTGAGAGGCAGTTCCCCCTGACGTCCAGCCCGCAGAAGAACTACGAATCCTACGTCGTCCAGATTCTCGTTCATGGCTATTACCTCTCCTCTACCCCATACCCTAAGTGTCTCTGTGTGCTGTAAGTTGTGGGTAATATTGTGAAGGTAATATAGAATATGCGAGTGTTCTATTTAACTTATTTATAGATCTTTGCCTAAGATCTACCTTGTCCATTTCATACACGTGTAAGAGTTATATAACTTTGATCCGTACAGTGATTCTATAAGTACGAGATATTGCCGAGATAATTTGTGTTTAAACCTTCAGATCATTACTTGTGTGTACGTTATATAGTCATTTCTACACGTGTTACTTAGTGAATACTCTCAGATTTTATCCTTATGCGTCATTATTCTTTATGTGTCCAAGTCGAAGTGAAGTGTATAACGTGAGCTATTTTCCTTCTTAAATTCAATATCTAAAACCTACGCCCAAACTCAGGATCATATTGTCCGCATAATTATTACCAGAGAATACTTATAGTACTATTTCGCCCCCCTTGAAAGTAAAGAACCCATCCGTTGAGTTAGAGTTAATCTATATTCGAGATTTCTAATTTCTATCAGTTCTTGTGAATAATCTAATTATATACGTTACTCAGGTCATGTAATTCTTTCACCACAGATCTAGGGATTCAGATTTTACGTTCCTTTATCTATTAGGCCTACTTTTTGGCTATTTATTATATTATTGCTTCGTTCAGTAATTTATTCATTATAACTGCTATTTGTGTTATAATACAGCACTACTAAGTTCTGCGTTCTTTCAGGAATTTGTTAATTTATTCAAACCTCCTTTTATGCCATCATAATTGGGTATTTCATAAGTACAACTTTGGGTCAATATTTACGAGTCGCACCACAGCTCGGATCTCATTTATAATGGTAGTTTTGGGTTCCTATCATTCTATGCTTCATTTCTATATACTTTTTATCCACAGGATTTTTTTTTTTTTTTTTTTTTTTTTTTTAGCATTAGCCTAGGCTAACCTAACCAAAAAACCTAACCTAACCTGACCTAACCTAACCTAACCTAACCTAACCTAATAGCCCCCAAATACATTTAGGTTAGGTTAGGTTAGGTTTTTTGGTTAGTTTAATGCAAAAAGAAAAAAAAAAGAAAAAAAAGAAACACAAACAAAAAACAAGAAAAATTAATTCCCATGGATAAAAAGTATATAGCAATGAAGCATAGAATGATAGGAACCCAAAACTACCATTAGAAATGAGATCCGAGCTGTGGTGCAACTCGTAAATATTGACCCAACTTTGTTTTGCATTTCCATTCATTATAGCTCCTTTTAAGCTATAATACAGCGCTACTCTGTTCTGCGTTTATTCAGTAGTTGGTTAATTTATTCCTATCTATTCAAAATTATATTAATTACAATCCAACTCAGTCTGTGAATCTGATTTCCTTACTCCGTGTAATTTGACGTCATCTACGATATATTCTTTTTTCGTGTATCGTGTGAGAGATTATTCGCAATAACTCTTAGATAGTTAAATTCAGATTTAAACTATCTTTACCCTTAGAATAAAGTGAAGTTCATATCTTCACTCTCCGATTTAACATCGCATTAAAATAAAATAGTATTTCCCGTGACCGCAGTCCAACTAACCTGTACCCCCGAGAGCGGTACCTTTGTGGGCTCACACGAACGCGACCCTAATTGTTTTTTACCACTGCACAGACTCTCGCGCAACTGAGTGAAAGGCCCCAGTTTCCTTACCTTGTCCTTGTTACTATACCTCGCGTTACACACTTGGCTCGCATATGTATTGTTGTCAATGCTTATTGTTTGTGTATATATTTCCTATAATTGCGTATTTCCTCTCTTCATTTATTTTGTGAGTGACGAACTATATTCACTAGGGAGTAAAACATATTCAACTCTCTATAAGTCACCTTACCTATTAGAGTCCTACTCAATATAGTAATGATTTTAATACCCCATATCTGTACTTATGTCTTTATAATAAATATGAGTGTAATCTATACTGTGTGTTTATTGTGTTGTTGATTGCCCGTTTGAGTAAACAATTATCATATTCATGAAGCTAGATGTGTTCCTGTTGAGCACATTCCAATTCTAAATATCCGAAATCCGGATTGACATAGAAGATATAAAGAAGCGAGTTGGATTACAACCCGGCATAACACCTGGAATCCAGATCTAGAAGAAATTTAGACCGATGATGCTAGTGGTAAAGAACTAGCCAGCTTAGGTGGAGGTTTACATTCTACCAAGTGCCCCCTATAGCTATTTATTCATGTATATTTATCCTCTTCTCACACTCACTTGTCTTATCCCTCTTCCTCTTTAGCATTTTGTTTGTTCACGCTGTTTTTTATTTATTCGTCTGCTGTAATCTATTTCTACACTTTATCTTTAACGGTGTTCGTTATTATTTCATATATATTGATCCTCTTCCCACACCGTATTCTCTGTCTTCCTCTTTATCTACAGTATATTAGCTTTATAGCCATTCTTGTAAATTATCGTGTTGTGTACTTCTTTGTAGATCTAGTCAGTCAGCAGCCAAACTAGAACTCCCTTAAAAGGGTAGGAAGGATCAGCAAGAAACCTATGAAAGGGAACAGAGATGACAGGGAAAGAATACTAGATCTATGTTATTTCTAATAGCATCAAATATTTTCTTGACTCATCTGTTCGACTTCTTCATTGGTGTTAATTATTATTTACAGATATATTACTTCTTGCTCTTCCTTTTCACCGCTATTCATATGCTTTCCACTTACTTTATACCAATCCTTTTCCCAAATCTTCCTATCGACTTCTCCATCGGTCTGCGTCCATATTTCTCTATATAAATTTCTTTTCTTTGTTGCTTTCATTCCTTCTTTCTATTTACATTAATCCTTTTGTCAAACCCTCTCGCATACTTTTTCATGTTTATCGCTCCCATTCATGTTGCTTTCCCCCATTTACTGTCTATCTATCTATTGCCGGACGCCTTACTCCCCTTACGAGGGTGGCCATACACAGAATGCCCCCAAGCGGACCTATTCCCTGTGAGAGGGACAACCTGAGCAAGGTTAGTGAAGGACTTACAGGATTGACCACTCAATTTAGGATCCGTCCGACTCAGAGGCCCTCTGTGTATCTTGTTAGCACTATTTTTCTACAGTGGTGTTCGGCTAATCCATCCACTAACCTGCCTTACCCTTAGCTAAGCAGTACGGATTTGTATCAGGTTTACTCCCCTAGAAAGGTTGCCAACCAAGGCTGACGAGTCCCATCCACCCGGATTTGTATAAGGTTGTCTCCCCTAGATGAGTTGCCGACCAAGGCTAACGAGTCCCATCCACCCGGATTTACTGTACATCACTTAATTGGGTAGTAGAGGGAATAAAGATTTGGAGAGGCAGAAACGAGCGAGGTACGTGGAGAGAAAGAGAGTGGTGAAGGAAAGTAAAAGAGTAGATGAGGAATTTGGAAGGAATCTGAGTGTAAAATGGAGGGAGTGTAAGAAACTGTTCTGGAAAGAAGTCAAGAAAGTTAAGGAAGGTAGCAAGGGAAACAGTAAGGGTGTGAAAGACGAGAATGGGAGAATGCTAGCCGAGAAGCAAGAGAGAGTCGAAAGATGGAGAGAGTACTTCAACGAGTTGCTAAACGTAAGGAATCGAGCGCCAGCACACACAATTGGATGGGGTATGGGAGAGAGAAGAAGAGAAGTAGTGGAGGAGGAGGTGGGGATCAGGAGGTCAGAAGTGTGGGAAGCCATGAAAAGAGTGAAGTTGGGGAAAGCACCAGGAACAGATTGAGTGTGTGGGGAAATGTTGAGGTATGGTGGTGAGCTAGTGATCAAATGGGTATGGAAAATATGCAAATTAGTATGGGAGAAGGGGAGTGCACCCAATGACTGGAAGACTGGCATAATAGTCCCCCTATATAAGGGCAATTGGGAAAGAGGAGTGTTTGGTAACCACCGAGGAATATGTCTTTTAAGCGTAGTAGGGAAGGTGAACAGTAGGGTAGTGATTGAGAGAGTGAGAGTGAGAACGGAGAAATGGATAGGCGACGAGTAGGGAGGTTTTAGGAAGGGAAGAGGATGTGTAGATCAGATTTTTACCCTGAATTTTGTTGTGCAGAAATATCTGGAGAAGCAACAAAAGTGTATGTTGCCTTTATGGACTTGGACAAGGCCTATGACAGAGTGGATAGAGAAGGTATGTGGAAAGTACTTATAATATACGGAGTAGATGGGAAGTTGCTGAAAGTAGTGAAGAGCATGTATGAGGGTGCAAAGACGGCAATACGTGTGGAGAATGAGCAGAGCGAGTTCTTTGACCTGAATGTTGGGTTGAAACAGGGGTGTGTGATGTCCCCGTGGTTATTTACTGTATATATATGGATGGAGTCATGAAAGAAATACTAGGAAGAGCAGTGGATGTTGGTGTATCGCTGGAAAGGGAGGAAAATCAGTGGAAGCTCCCTATACTGCTGTTTGCGGATGATACAGTTCCGATGAGCGATAATGAATGGGAGTTGCAGGGTCTGGTAAATGAGTTTGGAACAGTGTGCAAAAAACGGAATCTGAAGGTAAATGCGGGGAAGAGCAAGGTTATGGTCTTCGAAAGGGGTGAAATCATAAAGTGTGAGGTGAAGTTGAACGGTCAGGCTATGGAGATCGTCAGCTCTTTTAAGTATCTGGGCAGTGTGTTGAGTAAAGATGGGACTATGGATGAAGAAGTGCGGGAGAGGGTGCAACAAGGGAAGAGGGTTGTAGGAACGTTGAAAGCAGTAACAAGTGTGACGCCTGCCAGCGTTGGCAGAATCGCCTCCCGGTAGCCACTAGCTCTTGCCAGGGCAGTGAAATGGGCTACAGTCTGTCTACAATATTGTTCTTTCTTTCATAGTGTTCGTGTTGTTACAGACAGTCCCGTGGTGGTCTTTATTTTCGTCCGTGACAACGGGAAGCATTTTATATCATGAGTAGAACATAAGATGCCTTGTATATAGTTACGGAGAGAGAACAATATAGGCAGTGGGGTGGTACTGTGTGCGTGCGTATACATGTGCTGCCTTCCCCCGCTCGTAGGCTCGCGCGCGTGCCTTCTCACGCCTCTTGATTGGCTGGTGGTTCCTGGCGCCTTCTGCAGGTCTGCTGCCTGGTGACGTAGCGGCCTGTGATTGGCTGACCACCATGCCTTTGTATGATCCTGGGGGGTCCCGAGGAGCTACTCTCTTCAGAGCTTGCCTGACCAGCATACCCTTAACATCTCCCTTGCCACCTGTCCCCCGACTTCTACCTATAGAGCACTTTCTCTCTCTCTCAACTTCTTACCTCTCATTCTTCCACTCTATTTAATATCATAACTCCCCTTTGGTTCTGCACGATTTCATATATCGGCCATCGTATTATATGCTGAAGGTCTCAGATATTACATGTTTAGTTAAGCATTTTGGAGGGGTTACCATTTTGTCTGTAGAAGTTCGACAGACTCACGGTGTCTCCCTACCTATTCCTTGGCTGTCTGCTGGGCTATTTAATGCTAGACTGGGGTAAGGCTACTTGTGTTGTGATTTCCGATGTGTACCAGGTTTTGTTGAACTTGTACAATCGAAATGGATACGTGGGAAGCCTAGGTGGTCTTTCTGACTGTGTACCGTGTGAGTTTAGCACTGTGTTGCGAGTGAGAGCTTTTGCCTCTGCCACCCAACACTGTGCTAACTCGTTTTGCTTTGACTTTGAGAGGGTCGCCAGGAGAGAACCAGATACAAGCGATCTGGATCTCTCAAGAGAGCACCCCGTCATTTAACGTAATTTGGCCGCACAGTCTTAAGGACCTCGCTAGGCTACGAGCCGCTTGCTCAGCCATTGTTTCCTAGCCTACGACATCCCAGCTAGACTTTATTAGCCTAGCAGACACCCGATTAGGATTATAAGCTCTTATGTTATGTATGCAGCATTTTTATTCACGTTGACTGTAAGCCTTGGTTGTTGTTGAGTTGCACAACCCGAGCAGGCTTTTTGAGTTGCCTGAGGAAGTACTTCTTTTGTTATTGGAGATAATACTATTGCGCATTTATTATTATTCCCGTGCCAGTTAACACTGTATGTCCCTACACTTGTCTTATCTTGTTCCTGCTTTATATAACAGTTCAAAATCCGATTCGATCATCTTAAGCAGCATCAGACTTTCTTCAGAAGATTCCTGCTCGATGCTTTAGGACTTTCGTTCACTTTC
Source organism: Paralithodes platypus (assembly GCA_032716605.1). Taxonomy (NCBI): domain Eukaryota; kingdom Metazoa; phylum Arthropoda; class Malacostraca; order Decapoda; family Lithodidae; genus Paralithodes; species Paralithodes platypus. The sequence goes on along the minus strand of CM064505.1, from coordinate 24,071,724 downwards.
TTTAATATAGGAGTGAGAGTTTATTATTGTTTAGAGTAACTTTAATTATACCTTCTTCTTGTTTGCATTAAATCATTTCAGTGATTTAATTAAGATCTCTATCTTTTCCTTGTATACATTATTAATGTAATTGTATGTTGTTGTGATCACCTGTATCAGAGATCATCAGCCTGTAGTAGTAGTGCATTTATACCGAGTTATAGGATACCCCGCTATCGCAGATTTAACTCTGGAGGGTATAGGTGTTTTTGTGCGCCGGCATTATAAGTTCGAGGGTTAGATCTAGTGTTACCGTTGTGGCTGTGAGCCTTTCTAGTCCAATGATTAAGAGCCCTTGTTCTATACGAGTCCCGGTCGTAACAAATGGCGACCTTGCCAGGATTTTGTGAACTTAGAGAAATATTGCAGGAGTGTTGTGGTCATTTGTTTTTGTTTAAAGGAATATAGTGGACACGGATTTGTTTTGGCAAGTAGTATAACACTTAAGAGTCTTCAAGCATTTTTGAGTGAATAGTGCTACATAAGAGTTTAGGTACTTTTTATTTTTTTATTATAAACGTTGAGAATTTTCGGTGGACACTATGTCGGACGACGCATCAGTGTACAGTGGGGACACAGTACGGGAAACAGACTCTGAGGTGCAGCAGCGGGGTTTGTCCGAAGGCATTAGAGTTATAACTAGTGAGGAGGATGCAAGGAAGTTTCTGGAGATACCTATTACTGTTGACCGGGTGTCTGGGATTGATCGGTATGGTCTCCAGTGTTTGGCCACGGTCATGGGGCATGTGGGCACTAGCAGCATGTCGAGAGGTGACCTGGTGGCCTGTGTGCTCGGTGGCTTCGGGTGGAGCGGGAGCTGGGGCACCTTCGGCCCAGCCCTCATTCCACTCGACTCCTACCATGGCGCCCCCTCGGGCTCCGGAGACGGGTACGTTCCCGCAGGCCGATAGTCACTGGCAGCGTGGTTTGCACTTGGGTGAGTCTCCAATTGTTGCATCTCCTCCTCCTCAAGGTTTGACGGCAGAGATGCTCCTCCAGCTTGAGATGGCTAAGCAGCAACGGGAATCTGAGCAGCAGCAGTGGGAGTTTGAGATGGCTAAGATTCAGGCTGAGGAGAGAAGGGCCAGATATGAGAGTGAGCTTAGGCATCGAGAGGTTGAGGCTGAGGAGAGAAAGGCCATACGTGAGGCTGAGCTTCGGGTTGAGGCTACGAAGTACTGTGCAGACATAGATCTTGAGAAGTCTCGGATGGAGTCAACAGGGCAGCGTCTCGGTTCTGGGAATCGAGGTCTTGATCAGTCTTTATCGCACCTGCTCAAGTTAGTCCCTATATTTTACGAGTCGGGTCTCACCGAATTTTTTATGCGTTTTGAGAAGAAGTGCCGGGAGCACCAATGGCCCGAGGTTAAGTGGGCAGCCCTTGTTTCCTCTAGGTTGGTTGGCAAAGGACTCAAGGCATATGATGCGTTGCCTTTGGAGTCGTGCATCGATTATGAGGTATTGAAGGAGGCTGTCCTGCGGGCATATGAGTTACAACCAGAGACGTACAGATTGAAGTTCCGGGGTGTAACGAAGGGTCATGAGTGCACCTTTCTTGAGCATGCCCGGGATCTGTCCGATGCATTTAGAAACTGGCTGCGTTTTGAGAAGGCACGACGTTTGAGGAGTTGAAACAGCTGATGCTTCTAGAACAATTTTTCAAGTGTACGGGCGGCGATCTGACGTTGAATCTTAAAGAAAAAACCCCAAAAACTCTTCAGGAAGCAGCTGAGATGGCTGACCTTCGGTTATCTTTGATTCGTGGGTGCGGTCTTGCACAGAGAAGTGATGCAGGCAATAAGGAGCGTAACCCTCCCCCTCCCCGAAACACTGATACACATAATTACACTAAGAACAAGAGCAACGACACCAAAACTGACCATAAACCTAGTACCGTCCCGTTTAAGAAGGGTCAGTGCCCTTCCCCACCTCAAGGGAAGCCCAAGGGGGAGTTAGAGTGTTTTCATTGTCATGAGAAGGGGCATTTTGCAAGAGCCTGTCCAAGCAAGCTACCTAATGCAGTTGTGTCTTTGGCTCGCAACATTGGGGTGTCCCCGAAGTCATCTGAGTTTGCCCGGGGTATAACGTCAGAGGCTGGGACACAGCCAGTGGAGAATAATCCGGAAGGCTCGAACCCTGTCCGCAATATCTTTTGCGACCATCGAGGGCGTGGCTGCGTGAAGTGGGCTGGTAAGAAGCATGGAGTTGAGCTGTTGCGAGACACGGGTGCCTCTCAGACTTTGATGAAGAACCTTACTGGTAGACCAATAAACGCGGCACGGGTAGTTATGGTGCAAGGTATCAATGCTATCAGGTCATACCCGTTGGTCAGGATGGAACTGGAGGTAGGTGGTGTGACACAAGAGTTGGATGTGGGAATTGTGGAGAACTTGCCTGTTGGGGGCGTCGACCTCCTTCTCGGCAACGACTTTGCGGTGCCTACTTCTGAGGTTTCACCCTTAGTCGTTGCCGAGAAGCCGGCTGACGTGAGTAGGGAGGAACAGGAGTGGGTAGAGAAGTGTCCTGTACAACCTATGGCGTGCATTGTTACAAGATCTCTTGCATCCAAAGTGTCACAGCCTATTCCTCAGTCTTCTGATCAACAGAGGAACGGTTGGAAGAAGATGGCTAATGTTGGTAACATTTTGGAGAGTTTAGTACCAGCAGCTCTTCTTGGCGACTCAGTATTGGCACCATTGTTGGAGTCTGGAGAAGCCCCAGGACCTGTCACAGCTTAGAATAGCCTGTCATAGCCTGTCATAGCCTGAATTCCATTTTCTCTCCCAGGCCTTGGTAGCTGGATACATATCTTTCTGCCTCACACATCAGGGGTATCAGGAAAACCCTCTTTATATAACATACACATCCAACTTCACGACATTGCCCTACATTGCTATCCTCTATCCATAAAACACTACTCTTCCCACTACATATCATACATGTAACACCATACACCTTACCCAATAAACATGGTAGTACAATTGTTAAGAGCAAACCTGGTGGTCCCTCGGATATCCACCCCCGGCAGGGTTGGGTCATTGACACAGGGCCCTCCCGGTCGTCATCATGCGACTGTATCAAGAGCATTGCAACGTCCCAAAGCTGCTCGTCGGTGCAGCTTTTTCTTAGCAATATAAGGGGACTTCACTCTAACATCAATTCTGTACACCAATTCTTCAAGCAGAATCCCCTACTCTCCTTTTTTTGACAGAGACTCAAGTAACATCCACATCTGACACGTCTAGATTTAATTTTCCAGGTTATCAACTGCTCCAAAATTTCAGACCTAAAGGAGGTGTATGTTGCTTCGCAAAATCTGAAATTGCCCTGGAGGAGGTTACTAGTTTCAATTGTCCCTATTTTGATTATTCTATATACAAATTAATTTCTGCTGGTAAATTTAAATACATATGTTGCATCTACCGTTCCCCAAATACTCCTCCAGAGCAAAGTCTTTTTGATTCTCTGTCCTCACAACTCAGTGTCCTCAACTTAAATGCTTCTTCTGAAATCACTGTGTTGGGTGATTTTAATGTCCATAATGTTGAATGGCTCACTCATTCAGCCAGGACTGATGATGCTGGTCTTGAATGTGAGCTATTTGCAGACTCATTTAATCTCACTCAACTAGTCAACCAACCCACCCGTGTACCAGATAATCCTAATCATAATTCCCACCTACTGGACTTATTTTTAACAACCAATTCAGAAAATTATGATGTTACAGTGAGGTCCCCGCTTGGATCTTCTGATCACTGTCTGATACAGGCCACCTGTCTATCACCTACCACACCTTCCCACTCTGAACCTGTATTGGTGGCTAAATGGCATTACGATAGGGCAGACTGGGAGGGTCTTCAAGGTTTCTTTATTGATATTCCCTGGACCTCTTTCTTTTCTAATGATCCACCTTGAGCCACATACAAGATTTTGTAAAAATTGGAATGGAAACTTTTATTCCTCATCAAAAGTACAGTAAAAGATCTAATTCACCTAAATGGTTTGACCATAATTGTGCTAGAGTAACTGAACAAAAAGCAATAGCCTACAATGCATACACAAGATCAAAAACACATGAAGCCTTTAATTACTTTAGAAACATCAGAAATCATGCCAAAACTGTATTAAACCTAACTAAATCAAACTTTCTCCACAAGCAGGCAAATAAACTTCTAAATAATCCAAATGATAACAAAATATTTTGGTCTATTCTTAACTCATTTAAATCCAACTTCACTACTGCTTCATCCATTCCACCATTAAAATCTCCGACTGGCAATCTTGTAAGTGACCCACGAGGTAAAGCTAACCTTCTTGCGGATATTTTCTCCACCAACTCAACCTTAGATGAAATAAATCAAGATGTCCCTGTACTTAATTTTAATTCGCCTGAAATTCCCTCACTTAAGATCCACACCAGACATGTCAAAACTATTTTGCAGAATCTCTCGGTAGATAAGGCTCCTGGTCCAGATGAAATTCCTCCAATAGTACTTAAGAATTGCTCCTTGGTGCTCGCTCCTGTATTGGCAAACAATTTCCGTCTGTGTACTCATACCTCATGCTTCCCAGTACCCTGGAAAGAAGCAAACATCCATCCAGTTCCTAAAAAAGGTGCCTCTTCAGATCCATCAAACTACAGACCCATAGCTATAACTTCCACTCTTGGTAAAGTCTTTGAAATTATATTAAATAATCACATAATTAAGCATCTTGAGAAATATAAATTAATCAGTGATAGGCAATATGGTTTTAGACGATGTCGATCAACTGCAGACATGCTTTGCCTTCTTACGCATCAAATCAACCAAGCTACAGACCAACATGGTGAAACACATACAATAGCACTGGATATATCAAAGGCATTTGATAGAGTCTGGCATCAATCCTTATTGTCGAAGATGTCACACTACGGCCTTGCATCATTAGTTCCACTAATTTCTTCTTATCTTCATAACAGAAAAATATGTGTAATGGTAGATGGCCTTTATTCTCAATTTCACTCAATAAATGCTGGTGTTCCCCAGCGATCAGTTTTGGCCCCAATTCTGTTCCTCATTCATATCAATGATCTCATATCTACCACTCATAATCCAATACATTCCTACGCAGATGACTCAACACTCCACAGTTCCTTCACATTTACCAATTCTTTCACCCAACCCGATCTTATAAATTCAAAAATAAACACTGCAATTTCTCTGAACCAGGACCTTTCTAGAATTAATGGATGGGGACAAAAGAATCTAGTTTCCTTTAATGCACAGAAAACCAAGTACATTCAATTTTCTAACCGACAGAATCTCACTGACTCCCATATATTTTTTAATGATGTAAATATTCCCACTTCCCCTAGTATTGACATTCTCGGTGTAACATTAACTACTAACTTGAGCTGGACACATTATGTTAGAAGCATTGCTAAGAATGCCTCTAAAAAACTGGGACTCCTGTACAGAGTTCGAGAATTCTTCACTGACGAGCAGTTGGCCGTGATATATAAAAGTCATGTGCGTTCTCAGATGGATTACTGTTCACCTCTGTGGGGTGGAAGTGGAGTGGTTGCATTGAGGCAGTTGGACAAAATTCAAAATAAAGCTATTAGATTAATCAATAACCCTGCAATCACACACGACCTTCCTACATTATCCATACGAAGAAACGTTGCATCCCTTGCATTATTCTACAGATATTTTCACAGCAATTGTTCCGAGGAACTTGCTTCAATTGTGCCGCCTCTCCACATCTTTCCCCGTAGAACTAGGGCAGCTGAGAGCGCCCATGAATTTACACTTTCTCCTCCACAATGCAGAACTTCTGCTTATCAGAATTAATTTATCCCCAGAGCTACTACTCTTTGGAATTCACTTCCCTCGAATTGCTTTCCACAAACTTACAATCTACAAATGTTTAAATCCAGTTGTTACAAACATTTTATGAATGGAGGATGCCTTTAGGCACATGGCCCTTTTTGTTTTATCTGTGTTTTTCCTTCCTCCGTTCATTGTCTCTTAAAAAAAAAAAAAAAAAAAAAAGCTAGTGAGGAGGTAGGGCAGGAAGAGACTCCGAGGCAGCAACGTTACACACAGAGAGAAAAAAGGGTTGCTCAGTTTGATATTGGGGGAGGACTTGGGTTGCTTCGGAAGCACTTAGACAGGTTGGTTCCCTCAGATATTTGTAAACTGCAGTTGGAGGATCCGGAAGTTCAGAAGTGTGGTAATGGTGCTGTCGAGATCAAACACGAGGACGGGGAAACATGTCATGTGAACCTGTTGGAGGAGTTTGTGGGGCAACCACCTGAGCAGCCAACTGTCCCTGCGTTGGTCTGCAGCGGGCAAGGTGGAGAAGGAGAGGGGGGCAGTAGGGCACAGGTGGAGGAGAGTAGGGATTGTCATGTCTCGGCAGAGCAGTGGGCAGGGGACACGAGTCTGGTGGCTGTGGAAGCGCTAGAGCACCTGCCTGAGCAGCAGTGTGCAGCGCTCCAGCACCAGCTCGGTTCATACCCCACTGGTCGTGCCGAGCACCCGAGCCTCACAACTCAGGCGGTGCAAGATGTTCCGCGGGCAGGTCACTTGAATGTTGATAAACCGTTAGCCTCGTTGTTTCGGTGGTTCAGGGTGGGCGACGAGGCTTGGGCATGGTTGCCAGGTCAGGGTCGACCCATGGCTGCCAAGGGTGGTGGTCAGAAGGAGTACATTGAGCAGATTGGTGAGGTTGGCTGTGGAGTGGATGTGCCCGGTCGTCGCATAGCCTCCCAATGCTACTCTAGTCGGATGCAACAGCCCTACCGTAGACCGACTGTATCTGGCCATGTCGCTAAAAGCGGTGATGCTGCGCAGGCAGATGTAGTCGTAAGGAATGCGGGGGTGCGCATGTACGGTATCGGCGGGGAAGCCTTAGCAATAATGAACTATGGGAGTGACTGCACAGGTGGTACTGATTGTCCCTCTCATGACCTGGCTGTTCTAGGGACGAAGGTGGAGAAGGAGGGAGACTACAGGTTAGAAGCTGCGGTCTCGGCTGGGTTGTGGGAGGGCACTAGGCATGTTGTTCTGCGAGAAAAGTTGTGTACTAGGCTATGGCAGTACATCCGCATTTGTTTTCATTCTCCAGGCCTGATGTACGGGGTAGAATCCGACATGGAGGCTGGAGACAGTGCAAGGTTCAGTTTAATTCCCTACCGTATAAATCCTGCTCGACAGGCTGTGGTGCAAGCAGAGCTGGATTACGTGTTGACGAAGGGTCTGAGGGATAAGGAATGTTGTGAGTGGTCGTTGCCTGTAACTTTGCAACCTGTGTTAAGTGGCAAGATCAGTGTGTGTGTTGATTGCAAGAGTGGATGTGAATTATCCCTGACAGACGCCTATACCTTATCGAGAGTTGACGACACCATAGACCGCATTGGGGCTGCATCGCCTATTACGAAGGTAGAACTAGTGAAAGGTTATTGGCAGGCCCCGTTGCCGGAAAGAGCGAAGAGAAGTGCCAGTCTTGTGATGAACTGGGCAGTTTATCAGTGCCAGGTGCTGCTGTGCTGCCGGAACACAAGTTGGATGTGTGGCATGCTAAGGGCACTGATAATGTTTTGGCTGATTGTTTGTCAAGGGAGGGTTTGTTTGCAGAAGAACCCTCGCTGTTCAGTCAGTGTGCGTTGAGAGTGGAGAAAAACTAGGCTTGCCCCTGTAAGTGCAGCTGCCATAAACATATTAAAAATAAAAAATCACATAAAAACTCTTTCTTTTGATAGTTAATTGTAAGTTGCCTATGTTATAGCTAAAGTCCTAAGTTGAACCTGTCTTTCACTTAGGAGGCTGGGCTCTGTGAAGCTCGCTCAGGGAGCATAGTAGGCTAAATTATACTATTATGTTTGGGAGGGGTTATAAGATTTTCTTTTTATATTGATATGTTGTTTTATGTAAGACTTGAGCTTTGCATTTCCTTTTGGTGGAGTGGCTATGTGTGACGGGTCTTGTCGGCATTCTGCCTTGTCAGATATCGTGCTCGCCTAATGTTGAGCGTCCTATATCTTGGGCGGGGTGTGACGCCTGCCAGCATTGGCAGAATCGCCTCCCGGTAGCCACTAGCGCTCGCCAGGGCAGTGAAATGGGCTACAGTCTGTCTACAATGTTGTTCTTTCTTTCATAGTGTTCGTGTTGTTACAGACAGTCCCGTGGTGGTCTTTATTTTCGTCTGTGACAACGGGAAGCATTTTATATCATGAGTAGAACATAAGATGCCTTGTATATAGTTAAGGAGAGAGAACAATATAGGCAGTGGGGTGGTAGTGTGTGCGTGCGTATACATGTGCTGCCTCCCCCCGCTCGTAGGCTCACGCGCGTGCCTTCTCACGCCTCTTGATTGGCTGGTGGTTCCTGGCGCCTTCTGCAGGTCTGCTGCCTGGTGACGTAGCGGCCTGTGATTGGCTGACCACCATGCCTTTGTGTGATCCTAGGGGGTCCCGAGGAGCTACTCTCTTCAGAGCTTGCCTGACCAGCATACCCTTAACATCTCCCTTGCCACCTGTCCCCCGACTTCTATCTATAGAGCACTTTCTCTCTCTCTCAACTTCTTACCTCTCATTCTTCCACTCTATTTAATATCATGACTCCCCTTTGGTTCTGCATGATTTCATATATCGGCCATCGTATTATATGCTGAAGCTCTCAGATACTACATGTTTAGTTAGGCATTTTGGAGGGGTTACCATTTTGTCTGTAGAGGTTCGACACACTCACGGTGTCTCCCTACCTATTCCTTGGCTGTCTGCTGGGCTATTTAATGCTGGACTGGGGTAAGGCTACTTGTGTTGTGATTTCCGATGTGTACCAGGTTTTGTTGAACTTGTACAATCGCAACGGATACGTGGGAAGCCTAGGTGGTCTTTCCGACTGTGTACCGTGTGAGTTTAGCACTGTGTTGCGAGTGAGGGCTTTTGCCTCTGCCACCCAACACTGTGCTAACTCGTTTTGCTTTGACTTTTAGAGGGTCGCCAGGAGAGAACCAGATACTAGCGATCTGGATCTCTCAAGAGAGCACCCCGTCATTTAACGTAATTTGGCAGTCTTAAGGACCTCGCTAGGCTACGAGCCGCTTGCTCAGCCATTGTTTCCTAGCCTATGACATCCCAGCTAGACTTTATTAGCCTAGCAGACACCCGATTAGGATTATAAGCTCTTATGTTATGTATGCACCATTTTTATTCACGTTGACTGTAAGCCTTGGTTGTTGTTGAGTTGCACAACCCGAGCAGACTTTTTGAGTTGCCTGAGGAAGTACTTCTTTTGTTGTTGGAGATAATACTATTGCGCATTTATTATTATTCCCGTGCCAGTTAACACTGTATGTCCCTACACTTGTCTTATCTTGTTCCTGCTTTATATAACAGTTCAAAATCCGATTCGATCATCTTAAGCAGCATCAGACTTTCTTCAGAAGATTCCTGCTCGATGCTTTAGGACTTTCGTTCACTTTCTTTAATATAGGAGTGACAGTTTATTATTGTTTAGAGTAACTTTAATTATACCTTCTTCTTGTTTGCATTAAATCATTTCAGTGATTTAATTAAGATCTCTATATTTTCCTTGTATACATTATTAACGTAATTGTATGTTGTTGTGATCAGGCTGCATCAGAGATCATCAGCCTGTAGTAGTAGTGCATTTATACCGAGTTAGAGGATACCCCGCTATCGCAGATTTAACTCTGGAGGGTATAGGTGCTTTTGTGCGCCGGCATTATAAGTTCGAGGATTGGATCTAGGTGTTACCGTTGTGGCTGTGAGCCTTTCTAGTCCAATGATTAAGAGCCCTTGTTCTATACGAGTCCCGGTCGTAACACAAGAAATAGGGTGGTCAGTATGGAAGTGAAGAAGTCCTTGCATGACAGTGTGGTAATCCCGACACTAACTTACGGAAGCGAAGCATAGACGCTCGGGAAGAGACTCAGACCAAGAGTGAGAGCGGTGGAAATGAGTTACTTGAGAAGTGCGTGCATGGAGGGATAGACAGACGAATGAGGAAGTAAGAAGGAGGTGTGGTGTGTAGGTAGATGTGCTGGAAAGTGTGAAAAGGAACAACTTGAGATGGTTCGGCCATATGGAACGTATGGAAAGCGAGAGAATGACTAAGAGGGTGTACGAGAGAGAGGTGGAAGGACAGAGAGGGAGAGGTGCACTGAAGGAGAGGTGGAAGGATGGAGTGAGTAAGTATATGGATGAAGGTGGTGCTGGTTGGGAGAAGGGGTGTCGACTGACTGGGGACAGAGGTGCATTGGGGCGGTTCGTTCGTGGCCACACCTTCGGGGATCACGGCATCAGGCAATAGATAGATAGATAGACTTAATTGTTCAAACACTCTTGATAATTTGTTTTTCTCTTCATCGGTTTTCATTCATTTTTCGAACAAAATTATTATCTTTTCAGACTTCGTTTTTGGTTGAATAAAACATTTATCCAAGGAATAGTAAGGGTAATATGAACGGTATTTGTTATATACAGTATATAATGCGCTAATAATAGTTTTCTCCTTCTGGATACATATTCATATTTGTTTTCACCAACACATCATTTAATTTACAAATAAACCTAACTAATGAAATCAATGAAAGTAATGAATACCATATATTTAATTTTTTGTCCGTCCATTTCTCTTGGGTTTCCTCCCTTCCATTTAATTTCATCCTGTTATCTTCCACCCTTCATGCTCATCTTAATTTGTTTCTTATATTTTTTCTTGATACTCTCTCTCACTTATATGTGTTTGTTTGCGTGTATATATATATATATATATATATATATATATATATATATATATATATATATATATATATATATATATATATATATAGATATAGTATATACAGTAAATATATATATATATATATATATATATATATATATATCATACAGTATACTGTATATACTGTGTATACATACAGTATACTGTATATACTGTGTATACATACAGTATACTGTATATACTATATGTTCAAAGTCAAACTCTTAAATAACTTCAAACGGGAATCTCTCTCTCTCTCTCTCTGTGCCTTAACTTACGACTTCCTCATTCTCTTTCATTCTCTTTATTCTTCATCTCAGGGTAAACTCTGTTATATATTAGCTCACTTATATAATTCTTCCTATATCTCTTACCTCTTCTCCTTCCTGATATTTCACTTAAGCATGTCAAATATATTACTCCTTGCAGGCTTCTTCGAATGTGTGTGTGTGTGTGTGTGTGTGTGTGTGTGTGTGTGTGTGTGTGTGTGTGTGTGTGTGTACGACTTTTTATAACATCAATTTGTTTTACTATTCTTATTTTTTTTCCACTTGGCATTCTAAATCTACTTTTCTTTCAAGGTACGTTCCCAGGATTGTTGTTCAAAATGTGTCAAATAATAATACATTATGAAAATATTTTGCAGCCGCTATAATACCGTTAGTTCAAAGTTTAACCGAGTTATCACAATAAACTTTTAACATCTTCCAGTAAATTATCATCTTAGTAATTTTTTGGCAATTATTGATTTATTTAATTTGTCTTCGTTTTACATATATCACATACTCTTCCTTTTTTGTATCATCTGAACATACTTTTCTCTTTCTGCTCTAGTAATTTTTCTCTTCAAATGTTATCTACCAGTGAGTATCTCACTATTCTTTGGATAGTATTTTCTTTCACACTTAAAAATTCCTCTCTCCCTGCCTCTTCGTCATCTTAATCTTCTTTCTCTCTAATCCCCTCTTATATCTCCTTCACCACTCACCACACTTTTTCTCTCTCTCTTTCTTTGTTAAATGAAAGAAAGCAAAGAGTATTTATAAATGGAGTGGAATCAGATTGGACTGCAGTGACTATAGTGGAGTCCCCCAGGGTTCAGTACTGGGTCCATTATTGTTCATAATATATATACATAATATAGACAACGGCATCAATAATATATTTTCCAAATTCGCCAATGACACAAAGATAGGAAATGCAATAATCTCAGAAAGTGATAGAAGTAGCCTGCAATCAAGATCTAAACAAAATATCGGAGTGGTCAGACAATTGGCAGATGCCCTTTAATGTAAATAAATGCCAGATACTACAAATAGGCTCCCAAAACAACAAATTGGAATACCACATGAATGGAGAAAAGATAAAGAGCGTATCACAGATAAAAGACATAGGAATGCTTATATCAACGAAAATCTAAAATCTACAAGCTAATGCGCCGCAGCATCAAACAAAGAAAATAGAGCACTAGGATGCATTAAAAGATATTGTCATTGTCATAGTAAATACATAGTTGTACCATTATATAAAAGTGGTGTGAGGCCACATCTGGAGTATGTTGTGCAGTTTTGGTCTCCCTACTTAATAAAAGACATAGAGAAACTCGAATCCGTTCAGCGTAGAGCAACAACGCTAATCCCTTCCCTCAGAAATAAACCCTACAATGGGAGATTAAGATAACTCGATATTTTTTCGCTTAAGAAACGGAGAATAAGGGGACAGCTGATAGAGTGTTTTAAGATACTAAAAGGATTTGGTAACGTAAATTTTAATAATCTATTTAAGATAGCCAAAGAAGGTTCCACAAGAGAAAACAAATTAAAACTAACAGGCAGGAAAGCGAACCTAGACATAACTAAAAATGTCTTCACCCACAGTATTATTAGTGAGTGGAACAAGCTCTCTAATGAAGTTATTGACAGTGACTCAATATACACATTTAAAAAAAGGTTAGACTCATATCACAGATAAGTTGGTCTCCAGTAGAAGCTGATCATTGACAAGAGTACCTAGCAGAAATTAACACGTTTTCAGGTGAAGAGAGCAGAAAAGAAAAGAAAACAAAAGTGAAGGTGTGCATATGCCTATTCCTTTCCATTTCTAACTATACTATACATTCCTTCAGGCGATTTCCAACCCCTGCCAGGTTATTCACTTCTAACTGTTTTCAGTTATTCTAACTGAAAATTGCCGGAGGGTGGGGAAAGAGCCTTCATTTTTGCTATCCTTTCCTTCCACTGTATCTTAGGGTTGCTATCTCTACTAGGATTAAGTCCTGGCCACCTTGCAGGGATCGTAAGATCTGTGTATATATGTAAATCTCTCTCTCTCTTTAAATCAATCAGCCCAATACTTTTATCTTCCCCTGTAACCTGCCCCAAGATCCCTGACTACCTCTCATCCTCCTTTTTTCTTCCGCTCCACCACTCTCTCCTCTCTCTCTCTCTCTCTCTCTCTCTCTCTCTCTCTCTCTCTCTCTCTCTGTTCTAATTTTAGTCTCTGTTCTAACTGGAATGAAACCAAGCATGGTGTTACTCTCCCTTATAGTTATCATAACACTGACTCACAAATACAAGAGAGTAACCAGGTGCCTAGAAATAATATATATGAAGTTAGTGCATGGCAGGATTATCCACATAGGCATAGGCATGAATATAACCATAGAGAAGGACCCACAAATCAAGGCCACTATACTGATAGGCACAATAGTAATGACTGTCACTCATCAAATGGTACTAGAGAAAGACCACAAATACCGTATTCCACACAAAGAGGGTGCTACAATTGTGGCGAGTATAATCACAGACAAGCTAACTGTAGATACGACTATAAATTAAGATGCTCTTCATGTAACAAACTAGGTCACAAAAGCCGATTATGTAATCATTATAGCAAATAGGAACTAGGCCATGAAGAAACTGCCGGAAGAACTTTACCAAAACACATGGATCACTTAACCATAGAACATTTGAATGCTCAGTCACTCTTAGCAAATTTTGATGAAATATTATTGATGATCAATGAACGAAACTTGGACATTCTCTGTGTTAGTGAAATATGGCTTTCTTCTAATATCCCAGACAGTTTTGTAAATATTAATGGCTATAGTATATACCGAAATGATAATGGTAGGGGAGGAGGTGTCTGTATATATGTAAGAGAACATTTACAAACTAGTAAAATAACTATGAATATAGATCAACAAAGTGGAGTAGAGGATATCTGGCTCAGTGTACAAATTCGAAAGCTACCTACAATTCTCATTGGTTGTATGTATCGTCACCCCAAAGCTCCTGTATCGTCATTTGATTATATCCAAGAAGTGATAAAGTCTGTTTGTCTACGTAAAAAATCCTTTTTTCTTTTAGGAGACTTAAACGATGACCTGTTTTTTAGTACAAATAAGATTAGTAAAATTATTACTACCAATCATCTCCATCAGCTTATTCAGAAACCTACAAGAATCACTTCTCACTCTAGCACCCTATTAGACGTCATAATTACTAATAACCTTAACACAGTACACTATGCAGATGTTGTATCACACTCAATTGGAGATCACGAAAAAATTATGGTGGAAGTAAATGCTAGAAAACCCAAACGTCAACCCGTAATTAAGACTTTTAGACAAATGAGTAATTATGATAAAGATAATTTTTGTGACTTGATTATGGGTGAAACTGATAGACTAAATAAGATAATGGATACTGATGATGTAGATAAACAGGTAGAAATATTTACAACTGTATTTATAGAATGTCTCGATAAATGTGCTCCAATAACTACAAAGGAGATAAAAAGGCCCTATGCCCCATGGATAAACAACACTATTAAAACCGCAATAAGCGAAAGGAATAAGCTACAAGCTGCATTAAAACACTATAGACAAAACAGAGATCTAGAGTCAAAGTATAAAACTGAGAAAAAACGAGTCAAGTCTCTCATAGCAGGAACAAAAAGTAAATTTTACCATGACCAATTTAATAATTGTAAAGGTGATACAGCATCAACTTGGAAATTAATAAAACAAATAGTTCCCAGTAATAAGAAATCTTAAAGTATCCAATCCTTTGATAACACAAAAAGTAGACAAATTTAACGATTTCTTTGCAAATGTAGGCAAATCATTGAATGAGAAATCACAAAATAACATTACACTAGACACAGATGAGAATACCGACCAACGATATGAGACTTCTACAACTGCTAACAAACTTTTTAGACTAAAACCAATTGA
Source organism: Paralithodes platypus (assembly GCA_032716605.1). Taxonomy (NCBI): domain Eukaryota; kingdom Metazoa; phylum Arthropoda; class Malacostraca; order Decapoda; family Lithodidae; genus Paralithodes; species Paralithodes platypus. Next base: position 24,056,673 of record CM064505.1, on the reverse strand, counting down.
CACAAATACTATAATTCTAACATTTAAGCAGCTTAAAGACACGAAAGCTTGTGGTTCTGATGGGATTTCTCTTCAGATGTTAAAAGATGCATTGTATGTTACAATGTGGAGTGTATAAAGAAGGGTGGAGATGTGATAATAGATTGGTTGGTGAGACTTTTCAATGTGTGCTTTGCTGTGTCAATGGTACCAATAGACTGGAAGAGTGCATGTATTGTGCCGTTGTACAAGGGGAAGGGAGATCGGCAGGAGTGTTCAAGTTATAGAGGTATTAGTTTATTGTCAGTGGTTGGAAAGCTGTATGGCAGGGTGTTGATAGAGAGGATAATAAAGTGTACGGAAGTTGCAATAGGAGAAGAACAGTGCGGTTTTAGGAGGGGAAGAGGGTGCGTGGATCAGATGTTTGCAGCAAGACAGTTATGCGAGAAGTATTTAGAGAAGCATAAGGAGATATTTTGGGCTTTTATGGACTTGGAAAAAGCGTATGATCGTGTGGACCGTGAAGCAATGTGGAAGGTGTTAAGGATTTATGAAATAGAAGGAAATTTGTTAGAAGCAGTTAAGAGTTTTTATGAAGGGAGCAGAGCATGTGTGAGAGTAGGAAATGGTGAGTTGAGTGAATGGTTTGAGGTAAAGGTAGGTTTACGACAGGGTTGTGTAATGTCACCATGGCTGTTTAATATGTTTATGGATGGTGTGGTGAGGGAGGTGAAAAGGAGAACTATGGGAAGAGGATTGGGTTTAGTAGGAAAGAATGGTAGAGATTGGGAGTTGAATCAGTTGCTGTTCGCTGATGACACAGCATTGGTGGCGGATTCTGATGAGAAACTGCAGCGGGTAGTCAAAGAGTTTGGTGTGGTTTGTGGAAGGAGGAAACTGAAGGTGAACGTCAATAAAAGTAAAGTAATGGTGTGTAATAGGGGAGAGCATAGGGTGAATCTAGATGTGAGGCTGGATGGGGAAATATTGGAACAAGTAGAGTGTTTTAAATATCTAGGAGGAACGATAAGCAGGAGTGGAGGTATGGAAGTGGAGGTAAAACAGAGAGTGTGTGAAGGAAGGAAGGTTTTCGGAGCAATGGGAAGTATGTGGAAGACGAGAAATCTCGGAGTGAAAGTAAAAAGTGCACTGTATCAAGGAATTGTTGTGCCAACAGTGATGTATGGGGCTGAGACATGGGCTCTGAAGAAAAAGGAGAAAAGAGGGCTGGATGTGATGGAGATGAGCTGCTTGAGGAGTATGTGTGGAGTTACTCGTAGAGACAGATTGAGGAATGAAGAGATACGTAGGAGAGTGGGGCAGCAAGAACATTTGTCAGCCAGAGTGGACAGAAGGGTGCTGAGCTGGTATGGTCATGTCGAACGAATGGGAGATGAAAGGCTTACAAAGAGAATATGTGAGTCAGGTACAAGGGGAGATAGAAGGGCAGGAAGACCCCCATTGAGATGGAGAGACTGTGTAAGAAAGGCTTTGGATGATAGAGGAATGACTATAGATCAGTCATGGGAAGTGGTGGTGGACAGGAGTGAATGGAGAATGCTTGTGAATAGTTGAGTGAACACGTGGTCATTTGGAGTAAGGGGTCGGGCGTAAGTTGGACTAGATAATAGTCCATCAGGCGCCTGGCCCGGGGAGACGATTAATATGAAGGGTGTGCCTGGAAGTGTGGTGGGAGGGCTTGTGGCTTTGGCTCCGCTGCATGTCTGCCTGCCGAGATCGGAACCTCTCCGGGTGGTCAGGGGCTGGATGTGTGAGAGTTTGTGTTTTTTATCTGTGTTTATTTTTTGTTTTACAATGTTTTTGTGTTTTCCCTGTTCTTGCTCTGTCTTGAGTCGGCTACCCCCAAAATGGGGATTGGGCCTGAGCATATAGATAGATAGATAGATAGACTTAACCTGTATAATAAACACCTCGATAGTAACTGGTAAGTTCCCGAAAATGTGGAAGCATGCTATAATTAAACCAATATATAAAAATGGAGACAAAGATTGTGTTGGTAATTATCGACCCATTTCACTTCTCCCAATATTATCAAAAGTTTTAGAGAAAGTCGCCACAAATCAGTATATGTCGCACTTGGAAAACAACAATCTGCTTTCTATAAGTCAACATGGTTTTCGGCCAAATTTATCAACGGAAACAGCCCTCACTTTATTAACTAATAAAATATATACTAATATGAATAACAAAAAAGTGTCTTTACTAACACTGCTTGATTTGTCTAAAGCTTTCGACAGTGTCAGTCATCAAATATTGTTAGAAAATGCAAAAAAATAAATATTGACTCATTCTGGCTTATGAATTACTTGACCGATAGGACACAGGCTGTGCAGTTGGGTGATACAGTCTCATCTACTTTACATGTAACATATGGAGTGCCTCAAGGCTCTATTCTAGGACCCATTCTATTTATTATATTTGTCAATGATTTACTAAACTATGTTAAAGATTGTTTGCTCATTCAGTATGCTGATGATACACAGATACTTCACTCAGGCACTCTGGATGAATTAACTAATGTAATTAGCAAAACAGAAAATACACTCAAAATAGTGAAACAATATTTCCAGAGAAATGGTCTTACGTTGAATGCAAATAAAACTCAATGCATTTTCCTTGGCACTAGACAGCTTTTATCCCAAATACCCTCAAATGTATGTATACAACTCGATGATCATAAAATTATACCTTGTACACATGTAACAAATTTAGGTCTACATATACATAGTAACATGCTTTTCAACAAACACACAAGTGAACTGAACAAGAAAATCATGGGAACGTTGATGTATGTGAATCGTATAAAAGGTAATTTTGACAAAGCTACTAGGGTCATTGTGATTCAATCGCTAATTTTAAGTTTGATAAATTATTGCATAATGATATGGGGTTCAACTAATTGCACTATATTAAATACTGTACACAAAATGCAGAATTTTGCTGCAAAGGTAGCAGTGGGTGGATCAAAAAAATACGACCATGTAACTCCGATAATAAAGGAATTAGAGTGGCTAAAAATTAAGCAAATATATATATATGATACAGCTATTGCGGTGTATAAAGAAAGGCATAAGCTAATTCCAAACTGGCTAATACACTTTCCTATTGTTAATGAAATCATAAATAGTAACACAAGACAGCAAAACCATCTATATGTACAGAGAACGAACACCTTTTATGGTGAACGATCGCTTTTGGTAGCAGGTCCTAAAATATGGAATAGGTTGCCGAGATCAGTAAAGGACACAAATAACCTAAACACGTTTAAGCATATATTAAAAGATTATATTCTGAAACATGAAATGGATCTATAAACAAAAAATATAATAATACTGTAACTGTCATTTTTGTATAGATATTGAAGACTGTTCATCGTAACATACTAGAGATCTAGAGATGTTTCTTATTGTAAATATGTATATATATAATGTATGTATTTTAATATTGTTTTAATGTTTTATGTGAAGAACCATTGTAAAATGGAAAAATAAATATTCTGATTCTGATTCTGATTCTGATTCTCTCTCTCTCTCTCTCTCTCTCTCTCTCTCTTATTGTCAAGGAAGGTGTTAATAAACAACAACAATTTATAATGTTACATCAATAGTAACAGCCAGATTGAAAGTGGAATAGCTCCTCTACGATCGGACAGTAGGCTAATTGGTGACCAAAATACTACATAAATGTTTAACGAATATTTGTGTGCTAGCTTTACTAAGGAAATAGATTACCCTACCTCTGAGAAAAAGCAATACTGCACATCAAATAGGATTTTTTTATCAATAACTTAGGTGAAGTATTATACAAGTCGAGTAGATTAAATAAAAACAACACTCCCGGGCTAAACATCTTTCACCCCATAATACTGAAAAACGAAAAACGAAAAAGAAGACATGGCCGATACCTTAACTTTCATATATAAAATATCAGTTCAACAGAAAACCGTAGCAAACGATTGGAAAACTTCAAAATTTACGCCAATATATCAAAATGGCAGTAAAACCAAACCTTATCAAAGAACCCTGAACCAAACCCCAGACAAGTAGAGCCTCTGGACGTTGTGATACCCACTGACAACTTAACCATGTTACCAAATAACACTGCTGTGTCCCCCACCAAAACTATCATGCCACCCAACCAGGAAACTATCATGCCACCCAACCAGGAAACTCTAGAGCCAAAACTCAGAACATTGGTTTAAACCTCTGACCAGGCTCAATCCCAGTCAATTGGAAGTTTAATCTATCCAAGGTTTAAACTAGCAGGAAGGTAGGATTGACGCTAGATCGAAGTCATGAAAACCTCAAATTACTTATGACAGCATACACTTATCCATAAGGAACCCATATTATATATTAAAGAAGACCGGCACTGATTATTTGCAGTGTCTTTGGAGGCATTCTAAGCTATAATATATATTACCAATGGATACCTAGTGTAATAGCGTGGCTCAGGCATTCTAAGCTATAATATATATTACCAATGGATACCTAGTGTAAGAGCGTGGCTCAGGCATTCTAAGCTATAATATATATTACCAATGGATACCTAGTGTAAGAGCGTGGCTCAGGCATTCAATCCGAGGTTTAAACCAGCGGGAGGCTTGACAAACGAACACAGACGAACGATCGAAATCTTCTATTCGCCACTACGATCTCATATTACTATTTTCAACTAACATAAACTGCCATTAAACCGATTCCATTATATTGTAAAAACCGGCAACAGTTTTTACATTACGTTGGAAATTGTCCAAACATACGAATAAATGAATAATAGGTGCCAAGCAAACGAATCACTGCCGTAACCTAATCACTGATGTAGTTAAGCTTAAAGTTAATCGATAATATTTGTAAATGTCTTGATAACCAGAGATGCTTCTAAGCTGAATACAATTATATAATAATTAAATGTCTGCGAATATTTACTAAATATGATACTAATTTATTAGTTTACCATAAAACCAATAGTATTAGTCCATTACATGTTGCACGGCAAATATATCTATTTACTGTATCCATGCACATTGTTATTAATCCTATTTACGAATGAAAAGACATGGCTTATATAAATAAGGAAACACAAGTGAACTATTATTTTCAAATACATTTAACAAGTAGGATAAGAGTTAGAAATATGACTTGGCTTCTTCATAGCCTAGTAGGTTGCAATGCTGCACGGTATATATGACGCGTCACATTGGTAACTATGTTCTCCTTTTATGTATTAACAGCGCTGAACACGCAGTATATGCAGTATCATAAAGTATAAGCTTGGCTTAGTGTACCTAATGTACAGTATATACTAGAGGAATAGTCATCATTATCACTATCTATATTATTAATTCAGTAGATTGTAGGCGGAACTAAGGATGTTTAATTCGTTTTGCATTAATACAGAAGCCAATATCAATATTTCGAACTACAGTAGGCTTATATCTAACTACAATGAGAGTGCTTTCTTTTTATGATTAGCTTGCTCTACATACATTGAATGGCGGGTGCCCAACCCCAACAGGAGTTGAAATAGGGGAGCTATCCCCCCGCCAAAGGCGGCTTTCTAGGGCCTTTCCTAGCTGATGCTGAGAGGATTGCGTTCTAGTCATGTGGTGATGGGCTGGTCTATCAGAGTGAGAGCTGAGCGATCTCTGCCCTACCCATAGCTTACTCTGACTGTTCCTTTTACTTACCGTATATATTTTCTAGATCTCAAATGTCGGCGTCTCTTCCGTGGATTGATCTCCCTACTGCCAACCTAGAGGTTGGCAGATTGGGAGCCAAAGCGTCACATTTTTCCTTTGCCTGTCAACTTTCCCTTCATAATTGCTGAGGGGCGCAGGGCCTTGGGTGGGGCTCTGGTTTCCCCGGGTGTTTCCGCACCATCCTCAGCTCCTCGCTTTGTAGTGGCTTCGGTCACCCGGGCTTTATTAGTGGTAAGCAGGGAGGGTTTTGTGGGGGCGTTCGTTTATGGCCTTGGCCTTGCTCGGGACCTTCGGGCTGTTCGGCCAGACAGCCTGGGGAACAGCAACCACAACAGCAACATATATTAATATATAATAAGGTTACCATGCAATTGATTTGGATAAATGGAGTAGTTGATATCCATACATGCAGGAAACAAGATATAATTTATTTGTTGATAATTGATTACAAACAATAATAACAGGTTGCAGTTTATCGCAGTAGGCCTACTAATGGAGGTCGGCAAAGCATGATTAATTGTCATTTTCCTCTTTATACCTGTCAATATTGTGCAGCATCTTTCACGACATACACATATGTATATACTCTTAAGTCTTATAATATTATGTCCGATATACAGTATGTCATCTACTATATGCTCTAATATATTTATAAACTCTCAAAATCTTGAAGTAACGAGAATAAATAGGAAATAGCGCGGCTACTCCTACAGTATACCCGGTACCGTATCATCTCTAATTTTATGTATTACTTAGCTTAATGTGTACTCTCTCGGTAACACAATTTATTTTACTATATATATACTGTATATATATATTTTTTTTTTTGTGTGAATTGGTAGCCTAACTACAAACTATAATTCACCTGAGTAAAACCAAAACACGAAAATAATGACATTTCCATAGATAAAATGGTTCATTCATGTGTTTGTTGGCTAACTCCATATTCCGTACTGCACTGTGATTGGCTGTTGTAAACCTTCGAATGTTTTAATCTGTGGATTACTTGATCTCGATCTTAATCCTGTGTTCTGAATACGGATAAGCCTTTGTGTACAATCCAGGATCGAGTAATCCCAATCCTAGGTTTAAACCTGCCCCAAATACGAGGTTTAAACCACTATTCTGAATTCGGACCTAGCTATGTCACCCTTCAACACTGCCATGTTACCCACTGGCGAATATCTCGCAATCACCATAAAATGTGAGCTATCAGCTGTGTTACCAGCTAGCAGCCATGAAAACACCAGTGACGCCTTTTTTATATTCTACGACACCTACGACTTTCTGAAAACACCACCAAGTCATCCATTATCAGTCGTTACTACACTGCAAATATCCTACGCCACCATTGACTAGTAGCCTATATCGCCGCTTGAATCTCCGTTTCCCACACCCTGCAAGGATTGCTCACTGCCAAGCTTCACAGGAGCCATTATAAAAAAATATGTGGTAGACCTTGGCATCAAGGAAAGAAATGCCAAGCAGCATACATTGCAAACTCTTTAAACCCTGCGCTTGCACCTATTTTCAATATTAATACGAAAAGAAAGGCCAACAAATAAAATGTACAGTGTTAGTTAAAGACCGGGAGGTTTTAATATCAAAATATATGCAGACAAGGCCAATAGAGCATTGGGATTCATTACAGTAAAGTTTCCTTATAAAACTGCGAAAATTATATTACCAATATATTTATTGTAAAAAATGTAAAGACCTATCTGGAGTATTGCTTGCAATTTTGATTTCCTTAACTGAGTAAGGATAATGAAAAGCTCGTATGAGTGCAGCATAGAGAAACAAATTTGATACCATCACTGAGAAGTATATCATATTATGAATCTATTTTGTTTCACTTAAGAAAAGAAGAGTGAAAGGTCAGTTAGTCGAGTGTTTCAAGATATTTTAAGGCTCTGACAAAATTGATACTAAAGCACTGTTCACAATTAAATATAATTCAAGCAGATGAGGAATGTGTATGTCACATTGATTCCCACTTACACAGTGGTAATCAAGTGGTAAACAAATTACCGGGGAAGTAGTAGAGAACAATGCAATTGATGCATTCTAAAAGAAGCTAGCTAAAAAAACATTCATCTCCAAGAGTTGGAGAGAGAAAGTTGAATATTTATAGAGAAAGAAATAGGTTAAATATCTGTTGTACACATATATTTATACATATATTAGTATATAGATATGTTTCTACTTTTCCTTTACTATGAATATCCCAGTAGACATTTTCTCATTCCGCAGGGGGCCTTTAGTGCAACTATATTCTATGCCGCCCCAAAGGTTGATTGGAGTGGTGGGTGGGATAGAGCCTCCTGCTTTCACTTACTACCAACCACTATTTTAGAATTAAGTCCAGACTTCCAAGAAGGGACCACAAGGTCTGTGTATATATGAATCTCTCTCTCTCTCTCTCTCTCTCTCTCTCTCTCTCTCTCTCTCTCTCTCTCTCGATCAATTATTTATCAACTCAATGCTTTTATCTTCCATTTACCCCCCCCCCACCCCCTTCTCCCCTCTATCCCATACCCTTGCCCGTTCTCCCTCCCATTCCCCGCCCCTCATCCCCCCTATATAGCTCCTGGATCTACGACAAAGTAAATAACAAAAGGAATGAGTCTGTGATCTGCTCCTCAACCAACAAAAGGAGACCATATGGCAGTGTCATGTTTGTGTGTGTGTAGGTGTGGGAAAGAAAGAGAAAGTATGTGTGTGTGTGAGAGAGAGAGAGAGAGTGTGCGCGTTTGTGTGAGAGAGATAGAGAGATTGCGTATGTGTAGGCTACGTGTGTTTTAGAATTGTATTCATTGTATGTATTCATTTGTTAGTCATATAAACTATATGGGTTTGTTTGTCTCAGTAGCAATGCCCAATATTGACAACTTGCGAGTTTCAGTCTACAAGAAAGTTGGAGCCTTAAACATTGATATATTACAGGCATACTACATTTAGGGTAGGTGTGGTGGAGTGGTCATACCAGTGGACTGGTAATCAAATGGTCCCGGGTTTGAATGCCGATGCATTAATTTAATAGGAATATATTATTGGGATGGAATTTGTGCTGTACCTGGTATCAGTGCATTACCACAAAGCTCACCTAAACTCCAAAAAATACACTCATTGTTCAGTGATTAAATAGCACTGCATAAATATTCCCATTTTCAAAATATGCTATAGGGGGGCAATGCCTATAGTGAGTTAATTGCTCAATAGGTGGCGTTCTGAGAGTGAGGGTCTGAGTCTAGGTAGTGAGACAGTGAACTGGGGCGAGGTGGCTCTAGAGATAGGGCTGCTTCGAGCCGTGGGTGGGTAACCGGGGCTTCTTGCGAAGGCAAGATAGCAGGGGCTGGTTGCCTCTCAAAGTGCTTCATGTGTATCACTCCCTAGACTGGAACGCGACCTCACAGGCTTCATGGTTGAATGTACAGGCTCTCGGCCTATGCCCAAGAGGGAGTAGATGGATCATGGAATATTGAAGAAAAAGAAAATATATATATATACCGTATATATATAGTATATATAAATATATATATATATATATATATATATATATATATATATATATATATATATATATACTGTATATATATATATATATATATATATATACCGGTATATATATATATACTCTATATATACTGTATATATATTTACAGTATATATATATATATGTATAATATATATATATATATATATATATAATATATATATATATATATACAGTATATATATATAAAGTATATATATGTATATATATATATATATATATATATATATATAAATATATATACTGTATATATATATATATATATATATATATATATATATATATATATATATATATATATATATATATATATATATATTTATACAGTATACAGGGTGTCCCAGGAGGAAAGGGCATAACTTTGGGGAATGATAGAACAAAATATTCTAAGCCTAAAATGTTCTATAACAAAAAGTCCAAATATCGACCGGCATAGAGATATTGAATTTTGAAAATGGCATTTTCTTCAGTATTTCCCCATAAGGCTGGCCTAGCTGTCCTAGTGCTTACTACACCTCCATCTTTCTGCAATTATTTTACCATGTTATTTTAAAGATATTTTAATTCTGTAAGTCGCAAAATGATTATAGACATATTAGGTCACTTTGGAGTAGTTGGAAACTATTTGACATGGAAGAGTCCATTACAGTGATGCAGGGGAGGACACTATATAAAACCTTCAATATCTTTTTAACGGTTGAAATTTTGACTTTTTGTTATAGAATGTTTTATGCTTAGAATACCTTGTTCTATCATTTCCCAAAGTTATGCCCTTTCCTCCTGGGACACCCTGTATATACTCTATTTATATATATATATATATATATATATATATATATATATATAATTTAGAGATGGAACAAATATTAATTTTCCATATTTACGAATGCGAATGCGAATGCGAATATTTAGTTGTAAAATTCGCGAATGCGAATGCAAATTGCGAATATTTCAATAAAATAGTCAATATCTGGTACTAAATACGAAATCAGTGAGGAAATATGATGGCATTTTCTTTAATGACATGCTATTATATTGGATATGTCTGAAACTGCAATATTGTGAAGGTTCAACTGTCCAGCTCCAGCACACGTTCGTTTACCATGCAGTGATGCCATTTTAGCTATTTTTCCTCAAAATATAGCATATCTAAACAGCAATCTAACGGAAGATTTAAAAACAAAAAAATCTATTCAACAAATTTCGTATCAACCACCAATCACATTTACATATATGAAATTTATTATATCTATCTATCTATATATTGCCTGACGCCGTGATTCCCGAAGGGGTGGCCACGAACAAACCACCACCATGCACCTCTGTCCCCAGTCAGTCGACGCCCCTCCTCCCAACCAGCACTGCCTTCATCCGTATACTTCCTCACTCCATCCTTCCACCTCTCTTTCGGTTTACCTCTCCCTCTCTGTCGTTATTATAAAACGTCAATAATAATTATCCCTGTTGGGCTTTCAAATCCAAACTAATGGGATATATGGAATATATCCCAGTTTAAGCGTTTGGAGAGATCAGAGAAATTAATTTAACCGGAGTGTAAATGACAACACTGTCTCTTAACCCTTAAAAAGCGGCTCACCACTTAAGTCGAGTTAAATAAAGCTGGACTATGTGGCGGCGCTCGACATAACTCGAGTGGCAATTTCAGCACGTAATGTGGCTGAGAGAGAGAGACAAGTGGTGGCAGGAGACTAGCGAGCGTATGACTGCTCCAGACCACCGCGGCGAACCTACTGACACAAATCTCAGCTCCCTCCTCCCTCTCTCACTCGCTACATACCCAATTATGTACCGAAAGTACCGAATTACCTGCTTTTTGCACTCGCGTTGCACGGTTATTGCAAGAAAACTATCCATCATACAAGGATCGTTATGGTGTCATTCGAAAGCTCTGTTTATGCCCTTTCAGGGATAGATACTTGTTTTACGTTCTGGGTCTTATTTAGGCATGAAAATGATCACGTAAACAGCCCTATTTTGGCTAAAAACACCCCGCTGGGCGGTACACATAGATAAACCGCATAGGCCGCTCGTAAGGTGTTAATCATCTTGGGATTTAATATAAGGTAATCTATGTATTCACTGTATTTGGTACGTTTTCGAATAATTTGGTACTTTTCACTGGTTTGATCTGGTACTATTAACCCCTTCTGTACCGGCGACGTATTTTTAATTGCATTCTAGCTATATATAGACGATTTTGTGCAGTTTCAGAAGGAACTGTGGTAGTAAAATGAGTTAAGTGAGATAGTTAGAAGCCAGTTAATTGCTTGAGACCATTTTTAAACTGAATTAAGTCGTCTTATCGTAGCCAGAATAAAGTTAATAAGACGTCGCCGGTACAGAAGGGCTTAAATAAAGTTAAGTGGTAACACTGCTAAGTCCTCCTTCATTCCACTCTAGCGCCCCAACGCACATCTACACTTGTATTTATTCGTTTGTGTTCACATTAAAATTCAATATTGTATATGTTTTTTATATTTACCATTGGTTTGGTGAAAATATTCGCATATTCGTAGATAGCTATGAATGGAAATGCGGATGCGAATACGAATGCAAATATTGAAAACATAGCGAATATTCTTGCATGCGAATCCGAATATTCGGTCCATCTCTAATACAGTATACTGTATATACAGTATATATATATATAAAGGGTACTTCACACAGTCAGGAATGCAAGCTAGAATCACTAGGAGTAGCTGAAAATTTGGATTCCTGGGCCTATTCGCGGTGAAAATCGATGACTCCTAGTGACTCTAGCGATATCCTAGTGATTTCTGTTAGACTCCCAGAGACTCCAACCCAGTCCCGGGCGATTGGCCCTGTCCGACAAAATGTTCACCGTGTTTAAGGTTCTCGCTGCGAGTCGAACCACTTCCAGTGATCCCCAGTGAATCCCCAGTGAATCCCCAGTGACTCCCAGTGAGTCCTGGTGATTCTGGTGAGAACTGAAACTCAAACCGAAACCTGTCCGCGAATCAGATACGAATTACCGAGAATCACCAGGATTCACTGGGAGTCACTGGGGAATCACTGGGGATCACTGGGAATCACTGGGAGTGGTCCGATTCGCGGCGAGAACTTTAAGCACGGTGAACATTTTGTCGGACAGGGCCGATCGCCCGCGAGTGGTTTGGAGTCACTGGGAGTCTAACAAGAATCACTAGGATATCGCTAGAGTCACTAGGAGTCATCGAATTTCACCGCGAATAGGCCCAGGAATCCGAATTTTCAGCTACTCCTAGTGATTCTAGCTTGCATTCCTGACTGTGTGAAGTACCCTTTAATAAATATATTATTCATAAAAACCTGTAATACTTCTCACGTGAAAGTATAATATACAGTATACGGGTAGTTAACTTTTCTTGGTCAAACATTATAAATAGGCCTAGTATTAACCTGTGTAAGTACAATTTCCCACAAGACATTGTATTCACCCAGTGATTGTGTGTAGAGAAGGAAATTACGGTAGTTGAGGTAATTAATAATGGGAACAATGTATGGTCAATGTTACAATACCCTACTTGTAGTCTACAAGTTCTGCAACTCCCCTTACCTAACATAATGAGAGTGCTGGATACGTGTGTGTATGTGTTTTACAATGTCATGTTCGCTTGGTGGTGGAGAGTGGACTTTGGATTACTACTTCGAGGGGCGTTGTAGTCGCCGGGGTAGACTTTGAGCCAGCGTAATCATGGCTTGGTTGTTTAGGGGCCGTTGTAGTCGCCGGTTAATAATCTAGAAGTTCTGCAACTCCCCTGACCTAACCTAAGCAAACTAACACAACTTATAAGTGTTACCTATATTAGGTAATCGTATGAAATATTACAGAACTCGGTAACGAATGAAAACAAGAAGGTGGGAAGGATTAACTATCCACTATTTAGACAGTAGTTTAAATATATTTGTTTCGTAAAGTATAGTAAGCATTGATATCATGACCTTACGGTACATAATAATACAGACTTATCGTATTATATTAATGTCTGTAATGATGTATGAATACAGTCATTGTACTTAATGATGATATTAGAGGACTGTAGTTATAGCCTACAGGAGACATACTTGAGGAAAAATGAATTTCAATTATAGGGTCAAACACACAATGGGGGCCATGCCTGGCATACTCGCATCTCATTCCTAACAACTCCCAGTGATGCTCGGTGACTCCCAGTGACTCCTATCTAACTCCCAGTGATTCCTGTATTACTCCTATCGACTCGTATATTACAGTAATCAGAAAGCGACCGTAAATGTTCAACTTTTCAATAACTCGCACTTCATTCCTGGTTTTATCCCAGTGATTCCTGGTGACTTCCAGTGACTCCCAGTGATTCGTAGGTACACTTCCACTGGCTGCTACGGTGTTGTGAGTGCACGGCGAATTTCAGACACTCGCGGTCGTATTCCCAGGAATCAACAGGAGTCATTACTCCTAGTGATTCTAGCTCGCATTCCTGACTGTGTGAAGTACCCTTAAGTTGAATTCAAAACCTCACATTTCCTCACCTTCCGCCAGTTTACCCAATTTTTCTGAATCACCCTGTGCTTCACCTACCACTCCAATCATCCGTAACCTCCCCTCTCTTCAACACCAATCATCTCCTTCACCATTCACAACGTCATCAACGTTATCGCCTTCCACAAATAATCCTCCCACTGATTCTCAACTCCCTATACCCCTCAGTAACACTCCTGAACCCTCTTAATCTTTTTATAGATCACCTATCATGCCATCTGAATCCCCTAAACTCTCTACGTCTTCTCATAAAACTCCTATCCTGTCACGTAATACTTACCCCTCTTCTAAAACACCTTTACTTCCTCCTTGCCTTTCAATAAAACCCCTACATCCTTTCAGAAATCACCCATCATGCCACCTAAGCCTCCTCAACCCTCTAAATCTTCTCATAAATCATCTACATATAGCTCTACTTCTTCCTCTCAAATACCTGTAACTAAATCACATGCATCGCCTGCTTTAATGCCACCTATCTCTAATCCTATATGTACAAGATCTGGCCAACATGTGACACCACCTGAGAGATGGGCGCCTATCTTCAACCGGACATACAAGCAGCGGGCTCCCACAAAACCCCCCACCTCGTCACTTCAAAAGGGCCCCGCCAAACCTAGTGCAAGGTTAATTCCCCGACCTGTTCCTCCAGCCATGACCAGGCAGATCAAACCCCAGCTCAACAGGCCCCTCCCACCTAGGCCAAACACTCCTGCTCAACCACATCAAGACAGTCATACAGCATCTCCTCCAGCAGCCACTACTCCTCCTGATTCTCCCTCCATCATGAAGATAAACACGTGATCATGACCTCCGACAAGAGCACAGAAGTACTCCATTCGCCTTCTCATCTGCTCTTCATAGCCAAAAAATCCCGGACTCCACTGCAAATAACGATGGCCAACGTCCCTACCACTCTCTGGTGTCTTACCCAACAAAACCTGACACCCACTTTCGCTACTTCAACCGTCAGGATATATACTTTAAGATCTCAAGGTCGAAATTTTGTCTTGGACGAAAGTGGTGTAATGGCGGGGTCAAACAGCCACCCTCAGGTCCACACCATAGCAGCTATAAGGGACAACCACAAAACCGAGATGATAGGACAACGGAACCAAGCAGCTTCCCAGACTTTAATTCCGGAAATGGATAAGTCTACCCCTTTCCCTTATCTGCCCATGCTCTAATTCCAGAGGAATGGAGGAGTCCCCCAATTAAAGGAGTTCGAGCCCGGACGCATCCTGAGAGCTCCAGCTCCTCCAATGACAGCGGCCGACACAAAACGAAACGGCCTATCACAACACTCCAACTGAACTTGAACTATAATGAAGATATGTTTATGGTAATTAACCCTCTCGCATTCCTATGCGTCATACCGACACTAGCCCAAGAGTGACCGCATGACGCAATCGTGTCGTAATGCCACCCGTAAGTTAGAAATATTTGGGAAAAATAAGTTTATGACGCGATTTTGACGCAATTTTGGCTGGTAAGTTAGGTCTCAGTAAGTTACAAAAGGAAATATCTGGCAACCCCCTAGCGTCCCTGGGAGAGGAGTGCGGGGCTTTGTTTCATCAGTAGGTTCCCGGCCGCCAGTCTGTGAGGTAGGACTCCCGGCCCTTTAAATCTCGTCTCGCCTCCCTTGCCCGCCATGGAGCGGCTTTCAGGCGGGCAAATCTGGATTATTTATGTACCAAGTGGCAGTGTATCATCAATTTGTGGCTATGTAATATATTTTATGCATATAACTTGTGATTTGTGACTGTTTGTGCCTCGTTGCTCGCCTCTCCATAGCCAGCCATGTGGTTTTTAGGCGGCCAGAATGGACCCAGTGGAAGTGTTGTGAACTGTGAATAATAATAATTACATCATATTTCGTAGGCTTAGTGTAGTAAGCATTCGTAGTCACATTCCTAACTTATTATGTTAGGTTTGTGATTACGAATGTAAGCTAGACTATACGTGTGTCGTATACTGTATATATTACCCTAAACCTTCATTTTCGCTTGAAAGACCACTATATTTATCAATAAATACTACCTACGAAGTATAATAAAGTTGTAATTACGAAATATAGTTGTGTTTTGCCCATTTTTGGTAATTTTGTATGCCCAATTTGGTCAATTTTTCAGTGAATACACAGTTTTATTTGAGTGAAGTAACTGACAGTGAAGTGTGGACAATTATAAACTAATTTTTTATACAAATATGTCACGGTAAGTAAAAATATGTGACAAAGAACAGACAAGCCTTTTATGCGACACTCTACACTACATACAGCTGAGTGAACCATTGGACGACCCCACAGATGTCCGGGTAAAGTACTAATCCCATAATTACTTGACCGAGGGTTGCCACTCCTTGAATGTTTCGTCCAGTGCTGGTATATTTTATATATATATATATATATATATATATATATATATATATATATATATATATATATATACCGTATATATACAGTATCCTGTATATATTTTTTTTATTTCTGTTCCCCAGGGTGTCTAGTGGATCAGCCCCAAGGTCCCGAGCAAGGCCAAGGCCCATAATCGAGTATTTAAATTATAATTATATTTTTTTATTTTTTTTATATATTTATTAGTGATTTGATTAATTGGTTTATTTATTTTATTTTATTTATTTCATTTTATTTATATTTTTATTTTATTTATTTTATATATAAATACCGAATATATATATATATATATATATATATATATATATATATATATATATACCGGTATACTGTATATATACTGTATACACCGGGTATTTTTTTTTTATTCCTGTTCCCCAGGGTGTCTAGCGGATCAGCCCCAAGGTCCCGAGCAAGGCCAAGGCCCATAATCGAGTATTTATATTTTTATTTTATTTATATTTTTATTTATTTGATTTATTATTGTTGATATTTATTTTATTTTATTTATTTCATTTTATTTACATTTTTATTTATTTATTTTATATATACTGTATACAGTATATACCGTATATACTGTATATATATATATTTATTTTTATTTTTATTATTTCTGTTCCCCAGGGTGTCTAACAGATCAGCCCCAAGGTACTGAGCAAGGCCAAGGTCCATAATCGAGTATTTATATTATTATTTTATTTTTTATTTTATTTTTATTTATTATTTTAATATTTTTATTTTATTTATTTTATATATACTGTATATACCGTATATATATATATATATATATATATATTTTTTTTTTTGTATTCTTGTCCCCTTCCCTGTTGTGTTGTTCCTGTTCCCCAGGGTGTCTGGCCAAACAGCCCCAAGGTATAAATATATTCTGATAATGCCAAACTATGACTACGTCATGGTGTTCCCTCATTTAAATTACAAAATGCGGAACTATACCGTCATGAATCCATTATACTCACGTCATCTGGAATCGGACAATGCCAAACTATGACTACGTCATGGTGAACTATGCCAACGTCATATGGATCCAGTGATGGTGAACTTGCGTCATGACAACTATCAACGTCAAATACATTTTCCCTTTATTTCCTTTTCTTGGTTTCTGCATCATAAGCCAACCCCTGCCTGCCGCCATACACCATACGCCAACTCCTGCTTGCCGCCATACGCCATACGCCAGCCTGCCATCAGCCATGTCGAAGGACAGAGACCCCAAGAAACGCCGTTTGCTGGACGCCGAGCTGGAGTATGTGGTCAACGAGGTGTTGGACCAGTCGACGGACAGCGAGAGTGAGTCGGACGAGTGGTTGACCGAGGACCATGAAGAATGGGCTTCACCTCCGCCCAAGCGACTCCGGCCGCTCCACGACGATGCCCACGCCTCAGCCGATCCACCACCAGCCTAACCAGCATTGACCAAGGACGACGAAGAATGGGCTTCACCTCCGCCCAAGCGACTCCGGCCACTCCGTGACGACGCCCATGCCTCAGCCGATCCACCACCAGCCGAACCAGCCCCAGCAACAGCGGATCCACCACCACCACCACCATCCATCCCATCCATTACATCCCATCCCATCTACATCTACATCTCTACCAGTCCCTAACATCACTGATTACCTCCTACCATAACCCAACTTCCCCCAACTTCACAATTCACCTCTTCCATCCACCTCGTGTGGTGGTGCCTCATCCTTGCTTCCAGCAGGATCACCAGCCAGCAGCCCACACAAGTTTGCTACGCTACTTGCAGTGGGCACTTTAGATACTCCGCCTTCGCATGTCTTGGGAACGGTTTGCACCCCTGCAGTGTCCCCCTTTAGCGACACACCCATGACCCCCTCGGCATTTGTTCTGCCTGAGCTTCCAGCCGAAATGCGTGCTGAGGTTGCTGAAGCCGCAATGCGTGCTCAGGTTGTTGCCGAGGTGCCACGCACAGCGTTGAATCCTCCAGCAGCAATCGAGGAGCTTCTTCCCCAAAGGCTTCCTCTTCACCATTCATCAACTAGTACAGTTGCACCAGGCTCACCAGCTTCTCCACACCATTCACCAACTGGTACAGCTGCACCAGGTTCACCAGCTTCTCCACACCTTTCACCAGCTGGTGCAGCTGCACCAGGTTCACCGGCTCATGCATCATCTGATGCAGAAGCCCCCCCCCACTCGACCTACCACGTCGGCCACGCCGGAGGCCAGGGCCCCGTAGGGGGCAGGTGGTAGGCCCAGGGGCTGCAGAGGTGTTCCTCGTGGTGGTCCTCGCGGTGGTCGTGGTCGTGGCCGTGCTCCTCCACGTGATCCTGCCACCGACTGTGATGCCGGTTGGACCAACGACCATTTCCGCCCCCAGGTTGGTCCGGTCACAGGAACCCCTGGCATGCAGGTTCCACTGCCGGTGACTCCTCTCCAGTTCTTCCAGCTCTTCTTCACAAGAGAGATGCTGCAATACCTGGTAGAGGAGACAAATGCCTACGCCAAGTTCGTTGACGGAGCAGCCGCAGTTTGGAACTTGTTTGGTGAGGAGGACTTGTCCAAATTCCTTGGCCTGAACTTTCTCATGGGCATTGCAAAGCTTCCTTCTCTGAGTCACTACTGGCGTTCAACTCCCCTTCACGACTACTCAGTATTTCGGACCGCGATGAGTAGGAAGAAGTTTCTAGCCTTGTTGAAGTATTTCCATGCTTTCAACAACTAGGCCGTCAGCAGGCAGAACACGGACAGGCTTGTGAAGGTTCGGACGGTGATGGAATACCTACTTGAAGACTTCAAGCTAGCGTATATCACCGAAGAAAAGCTGTCCCTTGACGAAGGCAGCCTTGGATGGAAGAGTTGCCTTTCATTCAAGGTTTACAACTCAATGAAGCCGACGAAGTATGGTATCAAGCTGGACATCCTGGCAGAGGCGTTGACTGGCTATGTGTGGGACTTTCGAGTCTACACTGGTCCGGGTCGATCTCTCCGGGAGACGGTGGAGGGTCTCACGGAGTCCTTCAGAGGCCAGGAGTACAAGCTGTACATGGACAACTTCTACAACTCAGTTGACCTGTGCCAGCAAATGCTCACACACAACATCTATGTGTGTGGCACCCTGCGCCTTGCACGAGGAGCTCCTAAGCGGTTGTGCGACCTTGCTAAAGCAAACGAGCTTGAACGCGATGCGAAACCATGGTCCTACTTTGGCGAGACAAGCGCGTCGTCGGCATGGTGTCCACCTTCCACCAACAGGACACCATCCCAAAGCTTGTCAATTTCAAAGAGAAGGACCAACAGGGCAGGTGGCGTCGTGGACAGAAGGAGATCTTCAAACCTGTTTGTGTTGAAGACTACAACATCCACATGGGTGGGGTGGATCACTTCGACCAGATGGTCCAGTACTACCCCATCCAGCGAAGGACGGTCAAGTGGACGAAGAAGATCACGATCTACTTCATCCAAATGGCCCTCTTCAACGCCCATGTCCTGTTCCAGAAGTGCTACCCATGGACGAAAATGACCTTGCTTGACTTCCAGGAGCATGTCTGTTTGTCCTTGCTGTGCTTCGACCTTGCAGAGTGGCCTATGTCGGGGAGACCAATCCACCGAGCACAAGATTTTCCGCCTGACCAGCGTGAGCCACAGAGGCATGCACGCAGGCAACGCTGGCAACGGCAATCCAGTGGATCATCTGGGCCGTCCGACGACGACCATCCAGACTCCCAAGCCCCTGCTGCTCCTGACAACACTCCACCCTCTCCTGTTGTTGCTGCTCCTGGTGGAGGCATTGAGAGGGCACCACGTCTCCCCACCACCAGTACCAGATGATGCTGCTGCTGATGCTGCTGCCCCAAGGGGAAACTATGTCCTGGTTCAACCCCCCCGTGGTACTAGCACCTGATGCAGCTGCTGCTGGTGACGATGGGGAAGCAGCTCTTGAAGCTGCCAACCAACCGCCACCAGTACTGGAAGCAGCACGAGTGGTGCGAGTCCGGAGACCTCGACCTGGAGTGGTCCCAAGGCCCCGTCCTATTGTTCTGAACCATGTCCGGTTGAACAAGGGCTTGGACCATACTCGGGAGAGGATTCCGGCCAAGAAGCGACTCCGTTGCTATTACTACAAAGTAATGAAAGGCGTTCGCAAGGACACAAGCTTCCGCTGCACGACTTGCACGGTTGCCCTCTGCATTGACATCAACAACTGCTTCAACCTTTTCCATAGCCACAATGCAGGTATCGTATAGTCAGGAGCTATGTGCAATCATTGATTCATTGATTGATTCATTCATTCATTCTTCATTTCTCTTTTCCATTTCTCTTCTTCATTCACCCGGCTTCATTCACCCACCTTCATTCACCCACCTTCGTTCACCCACCGACATTCACCCACCTTCATTCACCCACCGATATTCACCCACCTTCATCATCAAGTGGATATAGGCCTCCTAGGGAAACCGCTCTAAAAAAATAACGAGTCAAGTGCAGTACCTCCTTGGGTGGCATGGAAATCTGCACATATTTCTCTGGTTTGACACCTTGTATATACTGTATATATATATATTGATGACACCTTGTATATATATATATTACTTTACTTGCGTGTACAATAGAATTATTTCTGAATTTATTGTCTTGAAGATAACCTGGCTTTCTTGTTTTGTTTTTTCAGTGTCAACCCAGGAGCCATTTCCCTTCTCGTTGGAAAGGGTTGTGGCCCAACCAGGTAAGTACAATTGACAACCTTCATGACTGACATGTGTTCTATGAACATTATACAATTATTGGCAAGGAAAATTATATAAAAGTGTTGTATATTGTGGCAAAGATATACAACTGTATAAACATTCTCATATATTTACATAACAATAACAATGCATGGAAACAATTGTGCATAGCTCGCGAACCAATTACGCTATATTATTTTGGTTTTCACCATTAGAAAGAACATAATTTTCCAATTACGGTGATATAAACAGTTATATACGTATCCGAGCAAATAAAGCAACGCCGAGGTGGGGAACAGCTCGGAACCCGGCTAGCATCGGCGGAACGGAGACGGGTGAAGCGTAAATATTCGCATTTTGGCTCTTCATTTCAAATATTCATAGAGCAAAAAGTATTTGTCGTAGGAACTTCTAGTTTTTTCATTCTCTTCAGCATTATCTGCCGTATTCATACAGCCTAAATTGAAAACCATAGACCTCGTAACAACAAAATAATTCGGACATGTCATACTTTTTTTGTTTTCGGTCACTGCTTGAGAACTATTGAAGATAGACAATTTCTGTTTTCAGATTTGGAAAGAGCAGAAAAAATACTATTATTTGACCAAATAAAAATATATGGTCATCACTCACAAGTTCGAGATAGGACGGTGTGAAGACAATTGCGCGGGAAATACTTTTATTCCGGAGTCGTTTACACTTTCATATTGCAATTTATTTAATTTTTTTTTGTTTTTATAATGTAGTATAGTTATTCCTCTTTCCATTGACATATGATACATCACAATAAACAGCATTCTGGTGGATGGAAATACAGAAAAACACAAGGCTTCGAAAACTCGCCTGGCCGGAATATTTCAGGGCAAACCAAAAATGTCTTACCGTTTTCGACTTTAGAACTAAGCCGGATGCAAGAGTGTTAAACATCAAGAACCTCACCAATATAGATACAAGTGGGAACCTCAACCACCTATCAATAATACTTTCCCGCAGGAATGGGAATAAGTGAGATCCAGTGTTCCATATCAAAACTATAGCATACACAAGAATAAAAACTAGAATTCCATATGAACAGGAAATCCTCCATTACATCACCATTATGACCCCTAGAAATAAGTGATATATATCATGAGATTAAGAATTTCCACTAGCACCCTTTTATATCTGATCTGTATTTTTAGACTCAGTATTGCCTTCGCTATAACCATTACAACGATATCCACATGCCCCTATGTAATCGAAATCCAGTAAGTTGAACAGTAAAAATAAGTTGAACATAGCCTTACTTTTCCTGAAGAAAAGTAAGTAACACACGACTGCATCCTTCTACTGGTATACCACCAGCAGCGGGATTGCGCATGACTGTGAAGCTCTTCAGACGTCCAGCCCCGGCTCGCCTTGCCCTGCCCCTGGGAAGAAGGTCATGTCCCTGACGTACCGCCTGCAGACTCCGAGTCCACGTCGACCAGACTCTGATTCTAGGATACTTCTTACTTTACCCTAAGTGTCCCTGAGTGTCTTACGTGTTTGGTTATCGTTGTAAGGTAAGGTAAAATATGCAAGTATTTCTAATTTGACTTTGCTACGATCTGTGCCTAAGATCTTTAGTGAATTTGTATTACTTGTGAATTGAATTAATTTAGATCCGTACAGTGCTTCTTTGAGTACGAGATCATAATTGTACTCTGTGTTCATCCCTCAGAATTATAGTATTTACATACGATACATACTCATTATAATACACATCATTTATATTGAATACTCTCAGATTTTCCTCTCATGTGTCTAATTATTTAATGTATAAAGAAAGTCGAAGTCTAAGTGTATACCGTGAAGTAATAATAACTATACATTTTCTACATACCTAGAACCTATGCCCAATTTAAGATTATTCTTTACCTTTGCTTGCGCTGACTTAAAGTATTTCTTTCTTTTACTTTTATAAGTAAAATCCCCTCTCCGTCGAGTTAAGAATTATTCATTAATTTAGTACTCAGATATACCCGTTATATTTACGGTCAAGATCGAGATATTTCCTCGATTAATATAATTATTCTACCCAATTCTATGTACGAATTTAACGCTACTCGTTCTGCGTTCTTTTAGGAACCTGTTAATACATTCAGAACTCCTTGTATACCATTGTTGGTAAACGTTAGTGCAACTTCGTCGTGTACAACCATTCTAGATAGTAAAATGTTTTACACTATCTGCTCACGTCATTTTATATGCGTTCTTATTAATGTCGTATTTATTCGATATTTGATATACTTTGATAATCTCCGTATATCTATTTATTATCTGAATTCCTAATTTAGTGAATTGATTTCATTACTCCTAAAGTAATTATTCATATCTCGTGTGAACGAATATTAGAAATAGCTCATATATCATTAAACTCCAATTTCAATTATCTTCCCTTCCATCATAAAGTAAACCGCCTCAGTTTAATCTCCAAGTTAAGGTTGCACTTAGATATATAATTATTTTCTAACACCGCAGTTGACCTGACCTATAGGTCAAGACTAAAGCCACTTTCACACACTCACGATGTTGGTCCCGATGTACCCCGAGGTACACAAATTGGTACATCGGCAGAGACAGTGACAGGATGTACGTGTTTGACGACGAAGCCTCGACGGTGACACGTCGTAGCCACGCCGGGCCAGATGGTAATACGGCTGCAACACGACGGTGCCACGTCAATGCTGTAACGGTCAAAATTCCGGTCAAAACAGTACCCCGACACCCCGACGTGGCACGTGGGGAACACGACGAGGGGGCGATGGACTTATGATGGTGACACGTGGCCGACCCGACGAGGACGACGCCACAACGTCAGGTAGCCTGACAGATTTCATCAACACATATGGTGTTAAAGGTATTACGTTCAACGGTCAAGTTTAAGGTAAGATAAGGTCGAATTATTTCTTTGTAAGGTAGAGGCGTATGATTTTTTTATATAAATTATTATGTTCCTTCCAACAACCAACAATACTCCTAAAATCGATTAATGAAATTTACAAAATCAAGTTTTTGTCGTAGAGAGCTGGTTCTTCGTAAATAACAATCTGTATTCATTGCCGGTATACGAAATTAATATCTAAAAACTGTATCGAACGTTAAATTATATGAAAATAGACCATGAAGTGAAGCGAAAATATTTACCAGTGGGTGACAGCGGCGACGGACAAAAAATATTCAGGAAAAATAAGTTTTGATCGTACATAGGCCATATATGTACCATTAGAAAGCTAATGAAAAATCCAATATATCACTTGCTTACAGAATATTCATTGTCCCATATTTTATCGGTGAAAATGGGGAGGGAAAGTATGGGCGGACTGAACAGTAACCTTCACCTACGGTAAAATTCCACATATTATTATTTGAATATATTTTGTTGAAATCTTATATAATAACCTTTCCTCTTGACGTTCATAATTCTTTTTAAATAACAACAAACAATTATTATGGGTGAAAACCAACTGAGATGGGGAGGGAAAGTACGGGCGGACTGAAACAGTAACCTTCACCTACGGTGAAATTCCACATATTATTATTTTTATTTATTGTTTTGTTGAAATCTTATATACTAACCTTTCCTCTTGCCGTTCATAAAAAACGTAATTAAAAAAAAAACAATTATTATGGGTGAAAACCAATTGAGAGCGAATATTTTGGTGCGGCTGGGATTCTATAAAAACAAAAAACTATCGTTATAGATTTATTTCTATAAAATCCAATATTGATGATAGCATAATTCTAAACACCGCCATCATGTTCAGCGGAAAACATTGTTGTGATTTATTAAGCAAATCAAAATAACGATAAAAAAACGATATACCGGTACCGGTATATCTCATATAGTATATATATAATATAACAGTGCGTTTAATCTCCACAGGTAGGCTACACTTCGTGATGAATCATATTTTCTCTAATTGTGAAAGGTAAAATGTATTGATATAAACCTATCTTGTGCAAAAGGATTGATATAAACATAGCTTGTGTAAGGATGGAATCGTCGAAAACACAAGAACAATCTCCTCTATCTAAACCCATCCACCCACACAAACACTACCTTGTGTTAAATTAATCAATAACACTTAGTATTTCCTTTGGCTTTTACTATTATAAACACTACTGTATTAGGTAAAATGAAATTCAATTCCATAGAGCATAATTATAATAACATTTATTGCATACCGTGTATCAGTGGCGGTCGATATAGCCACACAAGAACAATAACACACACACACGCACACACACTCGACAATTAACACACACGTGTTTCGGTAATAAAACCGGTACACTGATTTTTCATTTGAACTTATTAACTCGTTTGATATAAGTTGATTATGGAATATTATATACGGTATATACGGTATAGGCCTACCGTATACCATATCAGGTCTTTATTTATTCATCATGTGCGTATTTATAGTGTTGTCAGAATACTCCACTAATCCGAAGCACTGTCGGTCCGCTGCCATTCGGATTACATGACTTTTACTGTAATATATTATAACTATTTATACCCCGACGCCGCCACGTCGATGCCTATGAAACCTGATGCAGACACGCGCGACCCACGTCATCAACACGTTGTACCCGACGTTACCCGATGTTACCACGCCAAAAGTACATCGTGCGAAATTTTTGAACAAATCCAAACCTTTGGTGGCCAAGCCCGATTTGCCACGTCCCGCACCGCGGGTAACACGACGCTCCCCGACAACCCCGACACATGTTGGGGATTGCACCACGTTGTGTCCACGTTGTGTCAAATCGGGGTACATCGGGACCAACATCGTCAATGTGTGAAAGTGGCTTAAAGCCACTTTCACACATTCACGATGTTGGTCCCGATGTACCCCGAGGTACACAAATTGGTACATCGGCAGAGACAGTGACAGGATGTACGCGACTTGACGACGAAGCCTCGACGGTGACACGTCGTAGCCACGCCGGGCCAGATGGTACCACGGTTGCAACACGACGGCGCCACGTCAATGCTGTAACGGTCAAAATTCCGGTCAAAACCGTACCCCGACGTGGCACGTGGGGAACACGACGAGGGGGAGACACGTGGCCGACCCGACGGGGACGACGCCACAACGTCAGGCAGCCTGACAGATATCATCAATACATATGGTGTTAAAGGTATTACGTTCAACGGTCAAGTTTAAGGTAAGATAAGGTCGAATTATTTCTTTGTAAGGTATAGGCGTATGATTTTTTTTTATATAAAATCAAGTTTTTGTCGTAGAGAGCTGGTTCTTCGTAAATAACAATCTGTATTCTTTGCCGGCATACGAAATTAATATCTAAAAACTATCGAACGTTAAATTATATGAAAATAGACCATGAAGTGAAGCGAAAATATTTACCAGTGGGTGACAGCGGCGACGGACAAAAAATATTCAGGAAAAATAAAAGTTTTGATCGTACATAGGCCAAATATGTACAATTAGAAAGCTAATGAAAAATCCAATATATCACTTGCTTACAGAATATTCATTGTCCCATATTTTATCGGTGAAAATGGGGAGGGAAAGTATGGGCGGACTGAACAGTAACCTTCACCTACGGTGAAATTCCACATATTATTATTTTAATTTATTTTGTTGTTGAAATCTTATATAATAACCTTTCCTCTTGCTGTTCATAATTCTTTTTAAATAACAACAAACCATTATTATGGGTGAAAACCAACTGAGAAGGGGAGGGAAAGTACGGGCGGACTGAACAGTAACCTTCACCTACGGTGAAATTCCACATATTATTATTTTTATTTATTGTTTTGTTGAAATCTTATATACTAACCTTTCCTCTTGCCGTTCATTAAAAAATGTAATTCAAAAAAACAATTATTATGGGTGAAAACCAATTGAGAGCGAATATTTTGGTGCGGCTGGGATTCTATAAAAACAAAAAACTATCGTTATAGATTTATTTCTATAAAATCCAATATTGATGATAGCATATTCTAAACACCGCCATCATGTTCAGCGGAAAATATTGTTGTGATTTATTATGCAAATAAAAATAACGATAAAAAAACGATATACCGGTACCGGTATATCTCATATAGTTTATAATATAACAGTGCGTTTAATCTCCACAGGTAGGCTACACTTCGTGATGAATCATATTTTCTCTAATTGTGGAAGGTAAAATGTATTGATATAAACCTATCTTGTGCAAAAGGATCGATATAAACATAGCTTGTGTAAGGATGGAATCGTCGAAAACACAGGAACAATCTTCTCTATCTAAACCAATCCACCCACACAAACACTACCTTGTGTTAAATTAATCAATAACACTTAGTATTTCCTTTGGCTTTTACTATTATAAACACTACTGTATTAGGTCAAATGAAATTCAATTCCATAGAGCATAATTATAATAACATTTATTGCATACCGTGTATCAGTGGCGGTCAATATAGCCACACAAGAACAATAACACACACACACGCACACGCACACACACTCACTCGACAATTAACACACACGTGTTTCGGTAATCATACCGGTACACTGATTTTTCATTTGAACCTATTAACTCGTTTGATATAAGTTGATTATGGAATATTATATACGGTATATACGGTATAGGCCTACCGTATACCATATCAGGTCTTTATTTATTCATCATGTGCGTATTTATAGTGTTGTCAGAATACTCCACTAATCCTAAGCACTGTTGGTCCGCTGCCATTCGGATTACATGACTTTTACTGTAATATATTATAACTATTTATAACTATTTATAATAACTATTTATAACTATTTATTATAACTATTTATCCGGCCAGGCAGCTTGGGGAACAACAACAACAACAACAACTATTTATACCCTGACGCCGCCACGTCGATGCCAATGCCACCGGATGCAGACACGCCAGACCCACGGCATCGACACGTTGTACCCGACGTTACCTGATGGTACCACGCCAAAAGTCCATCGTGCGAAATTTTTGAACAAATCCAAACCTTTGGTGGCCAAGCCCGATTTGCCACGTCCCGCACCGCGGGTAACACGACGCTCCCCGACGACCCCGACACACGTTGGGGATTGCACCACGTTGTGTCCTGATATTCAAATTGTTGAACTGGTCGCCGACATGATAGTAGATATCACTCTAAATATGTGGGGCACAGGGAAAACACATCCTCCTTCAACGGTTTATTTCTCCGTAATAACAACAAAGCTTACAAGAATGGCCGCTAGGGCAATACAGAAAATGGAACTAAATAATGGCAAACTATTTTATCCTTTGGAAAGTAACTCCTTATATATTTATTCTGAGTAACTTATGTTTATATCTTAACATCCCCTCTTAAACTTAAGTTATTCCCCTGACAACACTGAACTTATTCAATTTGTACTTTGATACTGGCTTTGTAAATAAATCTGCAATGTTATCTTCAGAAGGTACATAAGCTAAATCAACAATCTTGCTTTCCACTTCTGACCTGATAAAATGGTATCTAATATCAATGTGCTTAGATCTTTGATGGTGTACAGGGTTCTTGGCTAATGCTATAGCTCCTTGATTGTCTACATTCAAAGTTACAGTGTCTCTTTCACAACCTGTCATATCAGAATACAATTTACTTACAGTCGGATTACATGGAATGGCTTTTGGGTTACAGTCCTTCATATGAAATTTCTCAAGAATTCTCTCACAATATTTTCTTTGGTTCATACTAACACTCCCCTCTAAACCAAACGTGAATTCAATTCCAAG
The DNA here is from genome assembly GCA_032716605.1 of Paralithodes platypus. Lineage (NCBI taxonomy): Eukaryota > Metazoa > Arthropoda > Malacostraca > Decapoda > Lithodidae > Paralithodes > Paralithodes platypus. The sequence goes on along the minus strand of CM064505.1, from coordinate 24,027,989 downwards.
AAACCATGATAATATTCCCATGTCTTTCATTTTGAATCTATCTTTGAGGGATTTCTTTATGGCATGAAGTGCTTCGTCATTACTGGCTGCTATAATTATGTCATCTACCCATATTAGAGTAATTGCTACTGTATCACCTTCAAACTTTGTATACAAACAAGGGTCAGCAACAGATCGGGTGAAATTTTGATCAGTTAGAAAATTATGTAACATATTATTCCAGTTCCGTCCACTTTGTTTCAATCCATACAAAGATTTTTTCAGTTTGCATACAAGTTTTTCACCTTTTTAATTGTTCTTGGTAAAACCTTCAGGCTGCTCTAGGTAAATTTCACAATCTATCTCCGCATTTAGATAAGCTGTTTTTACATCCATTTGATGTACCTTCATTTCTTCTTGAGCTGCTAGCTGCATCATCATACGAATGGAAGTGTGGCGTGCTGTTGGTGAAAATGTCTCTTCATAGTCTACATTCTTGACTTGCGAATATCCCTTTGCTACGTATCTTGCCTTGAATTTTTCTTCGTTGTTCGGACCTAGTTTTACGGCGTACACCCATTTTCCACCAACAACTGATCGGTCTTCAGGGAGTGGTGTTAATTCATAAGTGTCGTTTTCATCCAAAGCGTTGATTTCTTCTTTCATTGCTTCATGCCACTGATGAGACTCTGATGATGAGAGAGCCTCCTGATAATGTACTTGGGATGTCAGCAACACGATAGCAGTAATCAATCGAACATTTCGCAACATTTGATAAATCTTCATCATCCACGACATACTCTTTCAAGTGCTTGGGTAAGTTCCGATTTCTTTGGGGGTATCTTCTTCCTTCAGCTTCATCTTCATTCTCCTCCGTCTTGAGCTGTGTGGTTTCTTGCGGGCCGTCTTGGAGTGGTAATGTGGGTTTTTTTTTCTGATTCACAAGTCTTGGGTCTTGTATATCCTGTGTACCCACATTTTTCTTCGAATTTTTCATTGAATTTCACACATCTCACTCTCTTCACGTCATTTTGCTCCGAGGAGTACACAAGATAGGCTGGACTCTGTGTATCATAGCCTAGAAATACTCCTCGGTCACAGCGGTCATCTAATTTCTTCTTGTTTTGGACATATGCATAACATACAGTTCCAAAGATATGCATATTCTTCAAGTTTGGCTTTAATCCTGTCATCATTTCATATGGTGTTTTTCCAGTTCTCGGGTTGTAGCACCGGTTCCTAATGTAAGCGGATGTCTTCACTGCATATGTCCAAAGTTCCTTCGGCAAGCTAGCTTCCAATAGTAAACATCTGGCCATCTCAAAAAGGGTTCTCCAGGATCGTTCAGCTGTGCCATTCTGGTGGGGAGAATATGGTGCAGAAAACTCATGCTTGATATGATTTTTCACTAGGAATGATCTGAACTCTGCAGAAGTAAATTCTCCGCCATTATCTGTCCTGATTCGCTTGACAGAACCATAGGGGGCACTGTCTGCTAAAAATCTCTCCATAGCTGCTACTGTATCACTTTTGTTCTTCAGAAAATACACCATAATGACACCAGAGTAATCATCTACAAACGAAATTGCATACCTAAATCCCTCTCTTGCAGGAGGGTCAATGGGGCCTGCTAGATCACAATGTATTAGCTCGTTTTTCATTAGCTTTCTTGTCTTGCTCCCTATTCCTGTATTGTGTCATTTTCCCTTTTGTACAAGTTTCACAATCAAAGTTCATCTTGCCGGAAATGTGCATACCTTCAACGACATCTTCGAGTTTCATCACATCTTTCACATTACAATGGCCTAAAATTCTATGCCACTCTTCCAAGTTGTGGGTGACACTTTTGTCAACATTTACATTATTGAGAAAATATAGCTTTTGGCATGTCTGGATTTCAAATTCTGTGCCATCTGGAGCTTTTAATTCTGCATGGTCAGGGGTAAATGTTACTGTTGCTCCCCTTTCAGTCGCTGCTTTAACACTAAATATGTCTTGTTTGTAGGATGGCACATACAAGGAATTCTTTAACTCAACTTGTTGTACGTTTCCTTTGGTGTCACACAGCTCCAAACTTGCTACACCTCTACCTGACACAATACCTGAAGTCCTGCTACCATCTGCAAGTTCAATAGTGTGACTCACAGGTTCAAAACTTCATCAAATTTTACAAATTTGGATTTGTCTGTAATGATGTGTGTTGTAGCACCACAATCTACCAATAACCTGTCATTGCTGGTAGGACTAACAAGATTAGTATAGCTTGCCTTTGCTTTGAATGCAAAATAATGAGAACTGTCACTGTGTGTAGGCCTACTCACTGCACTTACATTTTCTGTTTCTTCTCTGTCACTCACAACTTTAACATAATTCTTCTTTCTACAGTAATTTGTGTCATGTGTAGGCGACTGGCAATTTTCACACCAGCGGCTTGGTCTTCTGTAGGCTTCCTTTTCTTCTTTATTCTTTGTTGGACATTGGAAAGATTTGTGTCCCATTTTCCCACATACATAACACTTGAAACTGGTTTCCCCTGATTTGGCATTCATAACCCTATCTTCTCTGGATTTATGTGGCTTGTGGACTTTTTCAGATTCTTCAAAACTCCTCAACTGAACTTTAAAATCTATGAAACTCCACGTTTTTTCTCTCTGAGTCACGACAGTGGAAAAAGTTTTATAATCAGGGGGTAAGCCTTTCAACACCATAGCCACAAGTAAACTGTCACTGATAGTTTCTTTCGCATTCTTCAAGGAAGTTGCTGCTTTCTCTGCCCTAATCATGTAGTTGGTTACACTCTCATCCTCTGCCATCTTGAGTGTTGTCAGCTCGGTGTACACAGAAATAATCCTGGGTTTGCTTGTTCCTAAGTAATGTTCACGAAGTATTGCCTTCTTACCATCATCCTGGGCATCTCGGATCACCAGGGCTAAACTTGTGTCGTCTAGCAGTTGTACAAGCTCGGCATACACTTCAGCATTCTTATCAGCATCAGGGGTGGGTGCTGCCAGGACACTATGAAGTTTTTGAATTCTTAAATGTGCTAAAAACTTCACTTCCCACAATTCGTATTTTTCTTCATCACCATCGAATACTAGGCGATGCCTGGGCCCATAACCTGTTGAACTGGTCGCCGACATGATAGTGGATATCACTCTAAATATGTGGGGCACAGGGAAAACACATCCTCCTTCAACGGTTTATTTCTCCGTAATAACAACAAAGCTTACAAGAATGGCCGCTAGGGGCAATACAGAAAATGGAACTAAATAATGGCAAACTATTTTATCCTTTGGAAAGTAACTCCTTATATATTTATTCTGAGTAACTTGAGTTTATATCTTAACACAAATCGGGGTATATCGGGACCAACATCGTGAATGTGTGAAAGTGGCTTAAGGGGTGATCTCTACCTATGCGCGACTAAAGGATTTTTGTTGTCTCAAACCACCCTCCCCCCAACCTTACCCGCGCGGCTGAACGATATCCCTCAGCCGTTCGTGTATATACCAAATTGCTTCGCGCTAGACACTCGACTCTCATAGATATTATCATTTGTGAACTTAGATCTATGCATATCTCTGTCTGTGTTATTCTGTATATTTCCTAGTTGTCTATATAAATAATCAAGTGCATATTATTCTATCTTGATAGTAAGTTAGATAACCTCTCTTATTAATTTCATTAATCGAGTTTAGGAGTAAAGTTGGTTAGTGGAGAGAACATAATAATTTATCGTCAGTATCATACTACCTATGCTACATAATAGGGAAGTCTTGAACACCTATACATCCACATACAATTGAATAAAGAAGAGTGTAATTTACCCTGTGTATTTATTGTGTTTTGGTTGCCTGATTGAGTATCTAACTGTCATATTCGCGGAGCTCGAAATGTCCCTGTTGAGTCATATTCCAAATCTAGATATCCACAACCTGGATTGTAATTAGATAATACTGAAGCCAGATGGATTACAAGCCGGCATAACAAATTCTTGCATACATATAACGAACAGAGGATACACTGACAAAAACAGAACATCAAGGAATGGTGTAAAATGTCTTAAAATCGCCAAACAAATGTGGTGAAGCAGTGCTGATCCAAAAATACCACCCTCAATTTATATACGGTTAACCGTGATGGTGCTTAGTTTACCACTTTCATTTTTAGAGATCCTTCCTAGACTGAATAAAATCGCCTGTTGTTAGCCGATGAAAACGTCGACCCACGGTACTGAAGGGGTTAACTCTCCCCATGAACATTGTCAAAGAGCCAAGGTGACTTTGATCTCGTGAATGCCTGCGTAACTAGAGGTAATGGAGGCTTACACAAATTACCGATCATTTATTTTTGGGCACTGAATGAAAGTTGTAGTGGGAGGGGGGGGGGGGGGGTAACTATAGGATGAGATGTTGTTGTGGGGGGGGGGGGGGGTTGTGAGGAGTAGTTATGGGGTTAGAGGTGTGGCTGCAGTTATGTGAGGTATGTGGGGCGTAGCTATGGGGTTGTAGTTCTGGGATGTTAAGTTGTGGTGTAGTTATGGGGTGTTGTGGTTTAGTTATGGGGTGTTGTTGTGGGGTTGTAGTTGTGGTTTAGTTATGAGGTTGTAGTTGTGATGTAGTTATGGGGTTGTAGTTGTGGTTTAGTTATGGTGTGGGGTTGTAGTTGTGGTGTAGTTATGGGGTTGTAGTTGTTGTTTAGTTATGGGGTGTGTTGTGGGGTTGTAGTTATGGGGTGTTGTTGTGGGGTTGTAGTTATGGGGTGTTGTTGTGGGGTTGTAGTTGTGATGTAGTTATAAGGTGTTGTGGGGTTGTAGTGTGGTGTAGTTATAGGGTGTTGTTGTGGTGTAGTTATGGGGTGTTGTTGTGGGGTTGTAGTTGTGGTGTAGTTATAAGGTGTTGTGGGGTTGTAGTTGTGATGTAGTTATGGGGTGTTGTTGTTGTGTAGTTATGGAGTGTTGTGGGGTTGTAGTTGTGATGTAGTTATAAGGTGTTGTGGGGTTGTAGTGGTGGTGTAGTTATAGGGTGTTGTTGTGGTGTAGTTATGGGGTGTTGTTGTGTGGTTGTAGTTGTGGTGTAGTTATAAGGTGTTGTGGGGTTGTAGTGGTGGTGTAGTTATGGGGTGTTGTTGTGATGTAGTTATAAGGTGTTGTTGTGGGGTTGTAGTTGTGGTGTAGTTAAGGGGTGTTGTTGTGATGTAGTTATAAGGTGTTGTGGGGTTGTAGTTGTGGTGTAGTTAAGGGGTGTTGTTGTGGGGTTGTAGTTGTGGTGTAGTTATAGGGTGTTGTTGTGGGGTTGTAGTTGTGATGTAGTTATAGGGTGTTGTGGGATTGTAGTTATGGGGTGTTGTTGTGGGGTTGTAGTTGTGGTGTAGTTAAGGGGTATTGTTGTGGGGTTGTAGTTGTGGTGTACTTATGGGGTGTTGTTGTGGGGTTGTAGTTGTGGTGTAGTTATGGGGTGTTGTTGTGGGGTTGTAGTTGTGGTGTAGTTATGGGGTGTTGTTTTGGTGCTGTAGTTGTGGTGTAGTTATAGGGTGTTGTGGGGTTGTAGTTATGGGGTGTTGTTGTGGGGTTGTAGTTGTGGTGTAGTTATGGGGTGTTGTTGTGGGGTTGTAGTTGTGGTGTAGTTATGGGGTGTTGTGGTGTAGCTATGGGGTATTGTTGTGGGGTTGTAGATGTGAAGTTATGGGTGTTGTTGTGGGTTTGTAGTTGTGGTGTAGTTATGGGTGTTGTTGTGGGGTTGTAGTTGTGGTGTATTTATGGGTGTAGTTGTGGCGTAGTTATGGGGTGTTGTTGTGGTTTAGTTATGGGGTTGTAGTTGTGGTGTAGTTATGGGGTGTTATTGTGGGGTTGTAGTTGTGGTGTAGTTATGGGGTGTTGTGGTGTAGTTATGGGGTGTTGTTGTGGTGTAGTTTTGGGGTGTTGTTGTGGTGTAGTTATGGGGTGTTGTTGTGGGGTTGTAGTTGTGGTGTAGTTATGGGGTGTTGTTGTGGTGTAGTTATGGGGTGTTGTTGTGGTGTAGTTTTGGGGTGTTGTTGTGGTGTATTATGGGGTGTTGTTGTGGTGTAGTTATGGGGTGTTGTTGTGGGGTTGTAGTTGTGGTGTAGTTATGGGGTGTGTTGTGGGGTTGTAGTTGTGGTGTAGTTATAGGGTGTTGTTGTGGTGTAGTTATTGGGTGTGTTGTGGGGTTGTAGTTGTGGTATAGTTTTGGGGTGTTGTTGTGGTGTAGTTATGGGGTGTTGTTGTGGTGTAGTTATGGGGTGTTGTTGTGGGGTTGTAGTTGTGGTGTAGTTATGGGGTGTGTTGTGGGGCTGTAGTTGTGGTGTAGTTATGGGGTGTGTTGTGGGGTTGTAGTTGTGGTGTAGTTATGGGGTGTTGTTGTGGGGTTGTAATTGTGGTGTAGTTATGGGGTGTTGTTGTGGTGTAGTTATGGGGTGTTGTGGGGTTGTAGTTGTGGTGTAGTTATAGGGTGTTGTGGGTTTGTAGTTGTGGTGTAGTTATGGGGTGTTGTTGTGGGGTTGTAGTTGTGGTGTAGTTATGGGGTGTTGTTGTGTAGTTTGGGGACTGTAGTTATGGTGTGTGGTTGACGGTTGTGGTAGTTATGAAATGATGTTATAGGCTACATAATCAAATGTACAGTAGTTGTGGAATGTAGTTCTGAGCTGTGGTTGTGGGTGAAGTTATGATATGTATTTGTGTAGTGCAGTTATGGATTATTATTGTGGATATACAGTAGTTGTGGTGTAGCTGTGGGTATATCAAAGGAGTGTAAGACCTACTTACATCTAGGTCATAGATATATATTTGGTGCAGTTATAGAATGACGTACACTATAGCAAATCAAGGGTATGACAAAAGGTATTTAAGATCATTGGGTATAATGATGGTGATTTACCTTTATATATTGCCGGTATTATCAATACATCATTACAGATTGAGACAACTACAGTACCTGCAAGATCTTTCACCCTGACGAAACACCCAAAGTCAGTCCTCACCATGTATGCGATCTTGTCATGGTAGGCCAACTTCCTGTGCCCTCTAAACTCAAGCCAAGATATAAAGGTCCATTCGAGATTCTCACAATGCCAAATTTTTACCAGGTCACAATCAATTACCACGGAGAGTCACGCACATACCGTCATCAATATGTACGCCGGTTCCAACCTGTTGATGAAAATTTAACCATGCTAGCTGACCCAGATGATAATACCGCTTGCCCTGTTGATAGTAATCAAAACCTTTCTCCCACCAAAACAGAGACATTGCACCCTTCCCCAATTCCCCCCCTCTTCCTATTCTACCACCTACACCTATCCCTACTATTGAAAACTTGCCCGCTATCTCTACCCTTCCCTCTCCAACTCCGACACATCACCTCAACCACCCCACTACTCTCTACCCCCCTTTCTGCGCCACCTCGGCCCCACCCACACTCACCACTAAGACCCACCCCAATCTTATCATTACACCCTCCAGGCCACACACCCCCACCTCGTCTGAGGCTGAATTTCCAACATTTTCCCCTTCACCAACTACTCAACCGACTTCCCCTTCCCTTGCACTTATTCCCACTTCTGCTGACTCCCCCACTACTCTACCTTCAAAAAACTTTCCCTCACGCCTACCAAAACCCATTCAAATGCCTTCTACCTCTACCTCTCCTAAACTTCCCCCTACTTCCTCTTCCAACGTAACGTGTATCCCTACCTCTCCCTTGCAACGGTTTATAGTTAAAACTAAACTCATTCACAAACCTTCCCCTTCTACCTCACCTACACTTCCTACTACTTCTAACATCACACCTAATCTTCCTTCCCCATTAAAATCATGCCCCCTCCCAAAGCCACCAACTTCAAAATCTAAACATCCAAAATGACCTCCTTCCCCATCTTTAACTCCTCCTATTTTACAGCCATCATGCAGACGATCTGGCCGCCGTGTCATCCAAACCAAATGGTGGTCTTCTGCAAGTTTCGAGCCCAAACCTCGGAAAAAGACCCTTACCACTACCAGACAGCCAGATGCCTTACCTGCCCCGCACCACCACGCACCTGTTACCCCGGCTGTCACTCCAACCCAAACCACTAAGCCGACACCTGTCAACCCTACACCTGCACCACTTCCGCCTGACCACTCTACACCTACAACTTCAACCAGCCCACCTGCAGATCCCTCACCAACCCAGCCCTCTACTGCCGACCAAACCCCAGTAAGATCACAGACAGTTACACTTGAAAAGAGTCTCAACATCACACCTTCCCCTTATCAACCTTCTCATACACAACCTAGACCTCATGACTCTGACCCTACCAAGCTCCTCCCACCTTCACCTGATGTCACAAACAGCTCTAAGTCACCCACATCCCTCATTCTCAGTCCTGACCCAGCTCCAACAACATTCTCTCCCTTTGACGGGAGCAGGTGCTTGATGGGTTTTGGCTTATGTTGGCCGGACCCCGTCATTTCACCATCATGATCATGAAGATCAATAGCCTCTCTCTTCACATCGACCAAAATGACGTCCAAATCCATACCCCTTCTCAACTCATTCACCTCACCCAAACCTCCAGCATACCTCTCCACCTCACTGAATTTCAAGAAAGGATGCCCCCAATAATATCCAAGCCAGAGTATGGTACTGCTTTCTTCAAAATCTCACCCCTTAGGTCCGCACTCTGTCATCCAAGACCTATTTATTACAAGCTCGGGGGAGAGACTTTTTTTATAAAAGGCGATGGTGAAATGACGGGGTCCGGCCAACATAAGCCAAAACCCATCAAGCACCTGCTCCCGTCAAAGGGAGAGAATCAGAACCTTCAATGCCGCATTGCTAACATAAAATGCAGAGCACGCATTAACAAATCTCCCCAACTCCAGGCTCAACGTAAACAGCACCACGGTACTAACGCAGCCGCTCCCCAGTCATCACGTCGTGTCCATACCCGGGCAAAATGAGCTGCTCCCCATTCATCACAACATTTCCCTACTTGAGCCAGACTTAACTTACAGCGAGGAGATGTTTATGAAAATGCGTCACCAACCCCCTCAATTACCTAATTTCCAACCTGACCATCAAGAACACAACTTCATCAGCCAGACGCACAAACAAATAGAATTCTCCTGTTCTCCTTCCTCACAAGTCCTCTCCATACCACACACAAATTGCCTGCCTACAGCCAAAACAGAAATCCATTTATCATCACATCAACAAGGCATTCCCAAACCTCAAACTAATATTCACGAACGGAGAATATCCACACCATCACAAAGGTATCATCCACATAATTTTAGCACCAGTAAGTGCTTCATGATAAATAAGAAACCTCATAACTCATGCCTTTCCTATTCCGAAAAGCCACACCTGTAACCCTAAATATAAACGGAATATGACCTACTCGTGCCAAGAGTTAGGTAGGCAAAATCGAGATTACTTTAGGGTACCTCTCCCTTCTAGGGCGAACGTGCTTAATAGCTAATACTCGATTCGGAGAAAAACTTCCGTAGGGATATTACCAATTATCCACTTAAAACGTATAATAAAACCATCTACGACGCAGTGAAGAAACCTAGTGCTTAGTGATCCCGAAGAAGTGCAGTGTGAAAGAGCGAAAGTGTGTAGCATCTAGTACGAGCGAGTGAAGAAGACGTCCCCTGGTGTCAACAGGATAGGACAACTAACGCAGCCACCATGTGTCGCCAGATCCTCTCCCAGGCTCCTATTTCTCTACCTGAAACCTTTAAGTGACTCTTGTTTTATTAAGTGTTATGGTGACTATAGCTAGGGTTAAACAAGATATGTTAGGGTTCACTGTAACGTAATATTAGATATTTTCTATTCTCTTCTTCTCCTAGCCTTCGTCCCTCGATTTCTAGAGAACAGAACACACCCCTATCCATGGAATTAATATATATATCATTCTTTGGAAGATAGGTTCCTATATTCTGGATAAGAATAATACATATATGCATTCGGGAATATATACACGCCCCTTATACGTAAATTCCAGTGAACACTTATTCAGATCTTGTTATATGTATGATTATTAGCTGGGTACGTGATTGCATAATTATATAAGCTGTTCACAGGGTGTTTTATGATTCAGTCTCCTAGTTTGACATTTATAAATATTATGCTTCATGATTTAAAACTCATGTTAAGCACTGTTTGAGTTAATTCTGAACTCCTATCGTTCACGTCACATTAACTTCTCACCCGGCGAGAATCTCAGTCACACATACTGACTATTGTATTTATTTGACTTATTATTGAATTTATATTCATTATTGTGACTCTGTGAGTTATTTGAGAGTTATCTCCTGTACACGTTGAATTAATGTGAAAGTTGTTCATCTATCACTTAACATCCTAATTTCTATAAAACCTCAGTACTGAGCGTATGCCTTCGCAGTAACCTTTATTTACCTTTCTCGGCAAGATACTTCGCGGTTGCCAGTTTACCATCAGGATATTATTTATTGTTTTGAGACTAACATCTCTGTACCTACTTATTTTGTGATTAACCCCCTCCGACCCATATGACGCTACCGCATCATATGACGGTTCCGCCCAAAACTATGAAATGACGCTACCGCGTCACATGAACTTATCTCAATATCTCAATAATAAGTTATATGACGCTTGTGCGTCATTTTGAGCTTAGTAAGTTAGGTAAGTTAGATCATAATCTGTTGATTGATGGCAACCCCAAATTTCTGCGACTCCTAACGGTCCTTCAGTGTAAGATTGACTATTGTGGAGGAAATACCCGGCGGTCCGCCTCCTCGTCAGTAAGTTAACTAGTTAACTATTCCTGTCTGAGGGCGTTAATATAGTAACGTTGTATTTATTCATATGTACTATTTTATGATCTTATTTTGTGTATTCCTGAAGTTATATTGATCAGGATTATATATATACATTCCATTATATATGTATGATTGATCGCAAAGCTCATCAAAATATATGAGACTCGATCAATTTAATAATTATTCTATGATTGTACTCTAGCTGCTAAGAAATAAAACGTATGAACCACAATTGTGTATTCTGTGTCCATTGATTATGATTGTTGTGTAATTTATAATATTGAAGTGAGTTGTCTACCAGTTAAATATCTACAGTTCCCGTCTTTTCCTAAGGTGGAAACAGGAACTACAATAAAGCGTGTTAAATTATAACGTCGCATAACAGTTACACTAAACCCAACCTCACTATGATAGTCAAATGGAAGTACTGAAACACGTAGATATAGTATTATGAAAAAAATATTATTATAGTTAGATATGAACGTTTGTAGAATATAATTATATTTAATAATGTTATGTTAATTGGCATTTCTTTCATCATATATACTGTATATATACAGTATATATATATATATATATATATATATATATAGATATATATATATATATATTATACATATACTGTATATATATATATATATATATATATATATGAGATTTGCAAAATTCATGGTGGTACAGGGTAACATTAATGTACATGATGATACAGGATATACGACGCGTTTCACTGGACAACCAGCATTATCAAGTAAGGATAGAATGATATAAAAGATAAACAGGAAGGGTATATATAGAGGGTGGAGGATCAGAGGAGGCGAAAATCAGGGGCCAAAAGTCTGCTATTGGTGGAGGGGTATTCTAGGAGTGAAAAAGAGAGAAAAAGAGAGAGAACCGCTTCACGCATGCGCACTGGATGCGGGAAGGTGGTGGTCGGTTGGCGGGGTCGAAGCTGATTGGCTGCGTGTTGAGGGGCGTGGCCTAAGTTGCGTAGTACGTGTGGCGCCGGCAGAAGACGAAGCTGAAGGAGGTAGCGCGGGGGGCTGCGTCAAGGGCGCCGGGGGGCGAGGGGGGGCGTTAGGTCCTGTAGGAAAGTGCCTTTTGGCAGAAGGAAGGATCTGAAGGTCCAGAGTTTGGTTGTTGATGTTGGGATGTAAGGCTTGGATATATAATGCTTCGAGTATAGGCAATCTCCTTGGGTCACTTTCTTTATCGAGTATGGTGGTGTGTTTCTCTAACTCGTTGCGTGTGAGGTGGGGATGGTTAGGGGTGAGATAGTGGTCTTTGATGGCTCCAGCCTGAAGGTGAAGAGTTAACCGACGTGAAAGACGAGTCTGCGTCATACCAATATAGGAATGAGGTCCACAGTCCTCATAATTACAGGTATGTTGGTAAATGACGTGATCGTCGGTCATCGGGCTCTTTATCTTGGTGGAAGCTGGTTTGTTGCAGAGAACGAGGTTGGAGGTCTTGGGGGATTGGTAATTAATAATTTATTACAAATCCCCCAAGACCTCCAACCTCGTTCTCCGCAACAAACCAGCTTCCACCAAGATAAAGAGCCCGATGACCGACGATCACGTCATTTACCAACATACCTGTAATTATGAGGACTGTGGACCTCATTCCTATATTGGTATGACGCAGACTCGTCTTTCACGTCGGTTAACTCTTCACCTTCAAATTGGAGCCATCAAAGACCACAATCTCACCCCTAACCACCCCCACCTCACATGCAACGAGTTAGAGAAACACACCACCATACTCGATAAAGAAAGTGACCCAAGGAGATTACCTATACTCGAAGCATTATATATCCAAGCCTTACATCCCAACATCAACAACCAAACTCTGGACCTACAGATCCTTCCTTCTGCCAAAAGGCACTTTCCTACAGGACCTAACGCAGCCCCCCGCGCTACCTCCTTCAGCTTCGTCTTCTGCCGGCGCCACACGTACTACGCAACTTAGGCCACGCCTCTCGACATGCAGCCAATCAGCTTCGACCCCGCCAACCGACCACCACCTTCCCGCATCCAGTGCACATGCGTGAAGTGGTTCTCTCTCTTTTTCTCTCTTTTTCACGCCTAGAATACCCCTCCACCAATACCAGACTTTTGGCCCCTGATTTTTGCCTCCTCTGATCCTCCACCCTCTATATATACCGTTCCTGTTTACCTTTTATATCATTCTATCCTTACTTGATAATGCTGGTTGTCCAGTGAAACGCGTCATATATATATATATATATATATACATACAGGGTGTCCCTGGAGGATAGGGCATAACTTTGGGAAATGATAGAACAAGGTAAGCATAAAATATTTCATAACAAAAAGTCCAAATTTCAAACGTTAAAAAGATATTGAAGGTTTTATGATTGTAGTGTCCTCCCCCGCAGCACTGTAATGGACTCATCCATGTCAAATCGTTTCCAACAGCTCCAAAGTGAGCTAATATGTCTATAATCATTTTGCAACTTACAGAATTATAGTATCTTTAAAAAAACGTGGTCAAATAATTGCAATAAGATGGTGGTGTAGTTTGTTCTAGGACAGCTAGGCCAGCCTTATGGGTAAATACTGAAGATAATACCATTGTCCAAATGCAATATCTCTATACCGGTCGAGATATGGACTTTTTGTTATAGAACATTTTAGGCGTAGAATAGTTTGTTCTATCGTGTCCCCTGGGACACCCTGTATATATATATATATATATATATATATATATATATATATATATATATATATATATATATATACTGTATATATATATATATATATGTACATATATATACAGTATATATACAGTATATATATATATATATATATATATATATATATATATATATATATATATACAGTATATATATATATATATATATATATATATATATATATAGTATATATATATTGTATATATATGTATATATATATATATATATATATATATATAATATATATATATATATATATATATATATATATATATATATATATATATTGTTACGGACTAGGGTTCAAACCCACAACACCATGAATAAATGATTAACTCCAATGAAAAGGCAACACAACTTATCGCCGTGGTATTATAAGAATGGAAGTTAAACACCCAAAACTAGACTGCAAGGTTAATATTTTCCTCCAGCGAAACCCTAGTCCGTAACATTATATGGGGGCCTGTCCGGGATTACCTTTTTGCTTGTATACAAGTTAATTATTTTATTAGTGGTCAACTATGAATACTTATGGTTTTGTGTGTCCTGTTTTGGTGTGAATAATTGTCTTTGTTTTGTGCACTCTTGAACATCTCCCTTCTACAACTGTTTGCTCTGTTTAGATTTCAATATGGAGTTTAATTTCGATGAATTTGTTGATAAACCTTCTTTGAGTACCTTGACTGTTTCCCAGATAAAGAAAACTGACTGGATTGCATTAGCCATCAAATATGGAGTTGCTCACAAATCCAGTATGTCTGAGGCTGAGGTAAAGAAGTGTGTGATCGATAAATTGGTAATTGATGAGTTGCTACCACTTGAAGCCTATAGTTTGTGCGATGGTGATGGAGGTAGCGCATCATTGCTTATGATTAAAAAGATGGAATTAGAGGAGGCAGCAAGACAGAGGGAGTATGAAAGAGAGAATGCAGAAAGACAGAGAGAGTATGAAAGAGAACATGAAGAAAGACAGAGAGAGCATGAAAGAGGAATGAAAGCCCAAGAAAATGCTCAAAGAGAGCAAGATCGATTACAAAGAGAGCAAGATCGATTACATGAACTTGAAGTATTGAGACTGAAGAGTGAAGAAAGTGTGAAAGACAGAGAAGTGAATACAAAGAAATCTTTCTCTGATCTAGGAAATCAGTTGAAATTTATGCCAAAATTTGATGAAACAGATGTTGAGAATTTCTTCAATCTCTTTGAGCGTGTTGCAAACCAGCTTAAATGGCCAAAAGACCAGTGGAGTTTCTTTTCCCAAACTGCTTTCATAGGTAAAGCAAAGTTGATTTACGCTAATCTCCCTAGTGATAACATACCTTATGATGATCTAAAAAAGACTATCTTGGAGGCTTATGACCAGGTTCCTGAAACCTATAGACAGAATTTCCGTAATCTAAAGAAGGAAGAGAAACAAACTTATCTGGAGTTTGTCAAAGAAAAGGAAAGGCACTTTAATGCTTGGTTGAGGGCCAGTAAAGTAACTACTTTTGAACAACTCTGTCAGCTGGTTGTGTTAGAAGAAATTCTCCGCAAAGTTTCATATTCCTTGAAATTGTATCTACAAGAGAGAGAAGTTACTAATGTAAACAAGGCAGCCACTTTGGCTGAACATTACAGGTTGACTCATGGTGACTCTTTTTTCAGGCAAAAGCAGAAGGGGACTGACTCGTCTAGGAGTACTAGTGTCTCTACCGGCAGTTTCCGAGGTGGTGGTGGAACTCGTGTAACAGATGATGGGAATGGTTCTGGTGGCTCCCAGCCATCTACGAAGGTTACTTCTGGGAGCACTGTATCTGGTAAGACTGAACCAGGTAAAACCCCAAACTCATCCAAACTTACTTTGATTTGTGCTTATTGTAAACAAACCGGTCATCACATTAGGGACTGTCCTAAGCTTAAAGGCAGGGAAAGACGCCCAGAACAAGTTCTGGCTACTTCTAGCATTCCTTCTAACTTGCCTACCAGTGAACCAGCTACTTCTAGTTCTAACCAAACTTCTAAACTGACTGTGTTGAGTGCCTGTCCTAATAACCCCACAGAGACTCAAGACAGTGTTCTAGCTGGTAGTGACCTTCCTAGCTGTTCTGGTGATCAGTTTCAACCCTTTCGTTCTATAGGAACGATTTCTTTTTCTGACACTTCCACTAAATATCCTATTCAAGTACTTAGGGACACAGGAGCCTCTCATAGCCTCATGTTAACAGGTGTGGTGCCTGATTTGGAGGACTGTTATTTGGCCCAGAGTGTTCTGATCAATGGAGTTAGTGGGTGTATTACTGTTCCTCTGGCTAAGGTTTATTTGAATACTGAGTTAGCTAGTGGTTACTTCACTGTAGGAGTTCAAGAGTCACTACCTGTGAAAGGAGTGAACTTTCTGTTAGGGAATGATATTGCAGGTGGAAAAGTTGTACCTGACCCCATTGTAGTTTCGTCTCCCTCATTATGTAATAACACAGAACAGCTGGAAAAGGACTATCCTTATTTGTTCCCTTCTTGTGTAATGACTAGGAGCATGGCAGCTCAACAGAATGACAGTAATGATCCCAACATTGACCCTCCCAATGAAATTAAGATCTTCTACCGCAATTACATGTCCTCTGAACACAAAAATGACGAGGCCGTCTTAAAAGAAATAATCTCCAAGCATGTCCACCCAACCAACCCGGAAAACAAAATCAAATTAATAATTTATTACAAATCCCCCAAGACCTCCAACCTCGTTCTCCGCAACAAACCAGCCTCCACCAAGATAAAGAGCCCGATGACCGACGATCACGTCATTTACCAACATACCTGTAATTATGAGGACTGTGGACCTCATTCCTATATTGGTATGACGCAGACTCGTCTTTCACGTCGGTTAACTCTTCACCTTCAGGCTGGAGCCATCAAAGACCACTATCTCACCCCTAACCACCCTCACCTCACACGCAACGAGTTAGAGAAACACACCACCATACTCGATAAAGAAAGTGACCCAAGGAGATTACCTATACTCGAAGTTTTATATATCCAAGCCTTACATCCCAACATCAACAACCAAACTCTGGACCTTCAGATCCTTCCTTCTGCCAAAAGGCACTACCCTACAGGACCTAACACCCCTCCTCGCCCCCCGGTGCCCTTGACGCAGCCCCCCGCGCTACCTCCTTCAGCTTCGTCTTCTGCAGGCGCCACACAACTTAGGCCACGCCCCTCGACACGCAGCCAATCAGCTTCGACCCCACCTACTGACCAAAATCCCGCATCCAGTGCGCATGCGTGAAGCGGTTAACCCCTTTCTCTCTCCTAATTTACGCTTCCACCAATAGCAGACTTTTGCCCCCTGTTTTCCGCCTCCTCTGATCCTCCACCCTCTATATATACCCTTCCTGTTTACCTTTTATATCATTCCTTCCTTACTTGATAATGCTGGTTGTCCAGTGAAACGCGTCGTATATCCTGTATCATCATGTACATTTATGTAACCCTGTACCACCATGAATTTTGCTCATCTCCTTCATCTACTTCCTGCCACCCAGCGAAAACTCATCAGAGACCTGGAAACTTTGAATAATAAAATTTCCAACGCAGAAATTGCCATTTCTTTCAACCTCGTATGTATTAAAGAGAATATATATATATATATATATATATATATATATATTGTATACCTTGAGTATTTATTCCACCGTCATTCTTCCAGCCTCCAGCCAGACCCTTTCTGATCTCCTGCGTCGTACCTATTTATTAATTAACATGATAACTCTTAATTAATTGGTACTACATTTTCGAAAATCGATATATGCTGCCTATTATCTGTATCTTCTTCTCCGCCTTCTCTCTCTCTTCACTTCCCCTTCTTATTCCTCCATCCAAGCTCCTCTGTCCTCTCCTCTGTTCTCTCTACGGTGTATTTTTAATCGTCAAAATACCTCACTCTCAGTAATTCATTCTGTCACTCATTCTGCTTTACATTGCTACATATTATCATTATAAAATTAATGTAGTAAATTATGGCTCAACAATAATATAGGACTAATTACTGCTAAACTTGTTATATACACCATAATTCATTACTGCTAAACTTGTTATATACACCATAATTCATTACTGCTAAACTTGTTATATACACCATAATTCATTACTGCTAAACTTGTTATATACACCATAATTCATTACTGCTAAACTTGTTATATACACCATAATTCATTACTGCTAAACTTGTTATATACACCATAATTCATTACTGCTAAACTTGTTATATACACCATAATTACTGCTAAACTTGTTATATACACCATAATTCATTCATCCATTATTTCCCGGGTATTAAAGTAC
The DNA here is from genome assembly GCA_032716605.1 of Paralithodes platypus. Taxonomy (NCBI): domain Eukaryota; kingdom Metazoa; phylum Arthropoda; class Malacostraca; order Decapoda; family Lithodidae; genus Paralithodes; species Paralithodes platypus. The sequence continues at coordinate 24,010,164 of CM064505.1, read as the reverse complement.
GATATTATTAAGTTTAAAAGGCCATGTTGGTGTTCAAGTTATGTTATCAATTCTATATCTAAAGGGATTTCTACATCTGAGTAAGATCGTGTAGTGTAAGTCAGTATATGACGGTATCGTAATGAAAGGGTTAAGGACAGATAAATCTATGTGCTATTTATGCCTATAAAACTTATACTCTCTCTCTCTATCTTTCGCTCACACACACTCTCTCTCTCTCTCTCTCTCACACACACACACACTCCAGCCTGTCCTTTCATCGACTGGGCTCGTTATCTACCTATTATCAACCAATCTTTAAACCTTCTCATATATCTTCCTTTCATATTCTCTCTCTCATTTAAAAAGGATAAGTATTTGTAATGACATTGTGTGTTGATTGTCTGCTAAAGTAAACATGAAACAGTAGCACTTTACTCAGTTAATCTTATATAATTAGTTTCTAGTCTTTCTCTCTCAGCATACTATTACTACTTTAACACCTAACGAGCGGCCTAGGCGGTAATTTATATGTACCGCCCAGCGGGGTGTTTTACCCTAAATAAGGTTGTTTACGTGATAATTGTCATGCCTAAATAAGACCCAGAGCGTAAAACAAGTATCTATCCCTGAAAGGGCATAAACAGAGCTTTCCAATGACATCCCAACCATCCTTGTACGACCGCTAGTTTTCTTGCAATGATCGCGCAACACGAGTGCAAAAACCATGTAATTAGGTACTTTCCCTACATAATTCCCTGTGTAGCGAGTGTGAGGGGGGAAGGAAGGGTGGTTTGCACTTCAGTTGGCCCACCGCAGTGGTGTGCGATGGTCATAGCCTTACTACGCTCCTCACACCGCTCAGCTCTCTCTCTCTCTGCAACATTACGTGCTGAAAATGGCACACGACGTAAGTTGTGAACCGCCACTTAGTCCAAATTTCTTTCACATGACATAAGTTGCACGCCGCCAATAAAGGGTTAATAAATACACGGGTACTAGATCATTAGCTTGAGTTTCCGACCATTCTCTGCCTTAGTAAACAATATTTGGTGCGTAATATAGCTCTTTACCTCTCTCTCTCTCTCTCTCTGAAAAAAGTAAAGCTTTTGATAAAGTGCCTCATTGTGGGCTAATGTCAAAAGTGAGTGGACTAAATATCAATTCAGAGATCACAAATTGGATAGACAATTGGCTAACAGGTAGACGACAACGAGTGGTAATCAATGGTGTTTCCTCTGAGTGGATTCCAGTCACTTCTAGAGTTCCATAGGGATCGGTCAATGGCCCACTTCTGTTTATCATATATGTCAATGACATCGATATTGGTCTGTTGAGTGTGATCCCTAAGTTTGCAGATGACATAAAGCTTGGAACGAATGTGAAGGACCCCAAAGGGGTTGAACAGCTCAGTATTTTTTTATTTTTTATTTTTTTTAAGAGACAATGAACGGAGGAAGGAAAAACACAGATAAAACAAAAAAGGTCCATGTGCCTAAAGGCATCCTCCATTCATAAAATGTTTGTAACAACTGGATTTAAACTGTTGTAGATTGTAAGTTTGTGGAAAGCAACTCGAGGGAAGTGAATTCCAAAGAGTAGTAGTTCTGGGGATAAATGAATTTTGATAAGCAGAAGTTCTTCATTGTGGAGGAGAAAGTGTAAATTCATGGTCTCTCTCAGCTGCCCTAGTTCTACGGGGAAAGATGTGGAGAGGCGGCACAATTGAAGCAAGTTCCTCAGAACAATTGCTGTGAAAATATCTGTAGAACAATGCAAGGGATGCAACGTTTCTTCGTATGGATAATGTAGGAAGGTCCTGTGTGATTGCAGGGTTATTGATTAATCTAATAGCTTTATTTTGAATTTTGTCCAACTGCCTCAATGCAACCACTCCACTTCCACTCCACAGAGGTTAACAGTAATCCATCTGAGAACGCACATGACTTTTATATATTACGGCCAACTGCTCGTCAGTGAAGAATTCTCGAACTCTGTACAGGAGTCCCAGTTTTTTAGAGGCGTTCTTAGCAATGCTTCTAACATAATGTGTCCAGCTCAGGTTAGTAGTTAATGTTACACCGAGAATGTCAATACTAGGGGAAGTGGGAATATTTACATCATTAACAAATATATGGGAGTCAGTGAGATTCTGTCGGTTAGAAAATTTAATGTACTTGGTTTTCTGTGCATTAAAGGAAACTAGATTATTTTGTCCCCATCCATTAATTCTAGAAAGGTCCTGGTTCAGAGAAATTGCTGTGTTTATTTTGAATTTATAAGATCGGGTTGGGTGAAAGAATTGGTAAATGTGAAGGAACTGTGGAGTGTTGAGCCATCTGCGTAAGAATGTATTGGAATATGAGTGGTAGATATGAGATCATTGATATGAATGAGGAACAGAGTTGGGGTCAAAACTGATCCCTGGGGAACACCAGCATTTATTGAGTGAAATTGAGAATAAAGGCCATCTACCATTACACGTATTTTTTCTGTTATGAAGATAAGAAGAAATTAGTGGAACTAATGATGCAAGGCCGTAGTGTGACATCTTCGACAATAAGGATTGATGCCAGACTCTATCAAATGCCTTTGATATATCCAGTGCTATTTTATGTGTTTCACCATGTTGGTCTGTAGCTTGGTTGATTTGATGCGTAAGAAGGCAAAGAATGTCTGCAGTTGATCGACATCGTCTAAAACCATATTGGCTATCACTGATTAATTTATTATTCTCAAGATGCTTAATTATGTGATTATTTAATATAATTTCAAAGACTTTACCAAGAGTGGAAGTTATAGCTATTGGTCTGTAGTTTGATGGATCTGAAGAGGCACCTTTTTTAGGAACTGGATGGATGTTTGCTTCTTTCCAGGATACTGGGAAGCATGAGGTATGAGTACACAGACAGAAACATTTTGCCAATACAGGAGCGAGCACCAAGGAGCAATTCTTAAGTACTATTGGAGGAATTTCATCTGGACCAGGAGCTTTATCTACTGAGAGATTCTGCAAAATAGTTTTGACATGTCTGGGTGTGGATCTTAAGTGAAGGAATTTCAGGCGAATTCAAATTAAGTACAGGGACATCTTGATTTACTTCATCTAAGGTTGAGTTGGTGGAGAAAATATCCGCAAGAAGTTTAGCTTTACCTCGTGCGTCACTTACAAGATTGCCAGTCGGAGATTTTAATGGTGGAATGGATGAAACAGTAGTGAAGTTGGATTTGAATGAGTTAAGAGTAGACCAAAATATGTTGTTATCATTTGGATTATTTAGAAGTTTATTTGCCTGCTTGTGGAGAAAGTTTGATTTAGTTAGATTTAATACAACTTTGGCATGATTTCTGATGTTTCTAAAGTAATTAAAGGTTTCATGTGTTTTTTATCTTGTGTATGCATTGTAGGCTATTGCTTTTTGTTCAGTTACTCTAGCACAATTATGGTCAAACCATTTAGGTGAATTAGATCTTTTACTGTACTTTTGATGAGGAATAAAAGTGTCCATTCCAATTTTTATAAAATCTTGTATGTGGCTCAAGGTGGATTGTGCATCATTAGAAAAGAAAGAGGTCCAGGGAATATCAATCTGCCCTATCGTAATGCCATTTAGTCACCAAAATAGGTTCAGAGTGGGAAGGTGTGGTAGGTGATAGACAGGTGGTCTGTATCAGACAGTGATCAGAAGATCCAAGCGGGGACCTCACTGTAACATCATAATTTTCTGAATTGGTTGTTAATAATTAGTCCAGTAGGTGGGAATTATGATCAGGATTATCTGGTACACGGGTGGGTTGGTTGACTAGTTGAGTGAGATTAAATGAGTCTGCAAATAGCTCACATTCAAGACCAGCATCATCAGTCCTGGCTGAATGAGAGAGCCATTCAACATTATGGACATTAAAATCACCCAACACAGTGATTTCAGAAGAAGCATTTAAGTTGAGGAGGACAGAGAATCAAAAAGACTTTGCTCTGGAGGAGTATTTGGGGAATGGTAGATGCAACATATGTATTTAAATTTACCAGCAGAAATTAATTTGTATATAGAATAATCAAAGTAGGGACAATTGAAACTAGTAACCTCCTCCAGGGCAATTTAAGATTTTGCGAAACAACATACACCTCCTTTAGGTCTGAAATTTTGGAACAGTTGATAACCTGGAAAATTAAACCTAGATGTGTCAGATGTGGATGTTACTTGAGTCTCTGTCAAAAAAAGGAGAGTAGGGGATTCTGCTTGAAGAAATTGGTGTACAGAATTGATGTTAGAGTGAAGTCCCCTTACATTGCTAAAGAAAAAGCTGCACCGACGAGCAGCTTTGGGACGTTGCAATGCTGTTGACACAGTCGCATGATGACGACCGGGAGGGCCCTGTGTCGATGACCCAACCCTGCCGGGGGTGGATATCCGAGGGACCAGCAGGTTTGCTCTTAACAATTGTACTGCCATGATTTATTAGGTAAAGATATGTATAGTGTTGCATGTATGATATGTAGTGGGAAGAGTAGTGTTTTATGGATAGAGGATAGCGATGTAGGGCAATGTCGTGAAGTTGGATGTGTATGTTATATAAAGAGGGTTTTCCTGATACCCCTGATGTGTGAGGCAGAAAGATATGTATCCAGCTACCAAGGCCTGGGAGAGAAAATGGAATTCAGGCTATTCCCTGAGTCTCCCGAAACCTTGGCGGTAGTACTTCCCTGGGCGGGGCTACCTACCCCTACTACTACATGTTGAGATGGACCTCAACAGACTGGGGAAATGGTCGGAGACATGGCAGATGAATCTAAATTTGGAAAAGTGCAAGGTGATGCATATCGGCCAAGCAAACCCCAATTCAGGCTTTTCGCTATTGGGAATGCCTCTGGAAGTGACTGACTTGGAAAAGGATTTGGGTATTCTGATTAGCAGTGCATTGAAGTAGAGAAGAAAGCTCAGAAATTATTGGGCTATATTAATTAAGAGGCAATTTAAGTACAGAAATAAGGAAATAGTCCTCACACTTTACAACGCTCGGATACGGCCTCTCCTGGAGTATGCTGTTCAATTTTTGTTTCCCGCTCTCAGGAAAGATATAGAGCGACTGGAAAGAGTATAAGCTAGGGCTACAAAACCTATTCCATCGATTAGAAGACTGAGCTATTAGGACCGGTTGAGAGCTCTTAATCTCTTTCGGTTGGAGACACGCAGACTACGAGGTCAGCTCATTGAAGTTTTGAAAATACTTAATGTGTTTGACAACGTGGATTATAACAAAATATTTAGCCTCAATATGAATACAACATGCAACCATGGCTGGAAATTAGAATTGAAAAGGTTCAGCACTAGTATTTGTGGAATTCTTTTACATATAAGAACATACCTGGAACAAACTGCTCTCAGAAGTTGTAAACAGTTCTTCAGTAGAGCAGTTCAAGAAAAGAATAGATAGTATTTTGCACACCCTGTAATGACGGTAGTGCACTAAACAGTCTCTCTCCTTCAACTTCCAGTATCTCCCCGGAAATACCCGCAAGGTCTCTGAGATACTAACTATTCCTTGTAATGTACAATGTACACATATTTTAGGACTTTAAACTATGAGCAGCAGCAGAGGGGAGGGAAAGGTCCCACGCCACCATTGAACTTTCCAGCTTCACGTGTTGAGTGGACAGCTCTTGTACAGTTTATTGCCGCTGTGAACTTTTTCCACAGATCCTGGGCACGTATGTCCATTAGTGATGGTCGGTGTGAGACATCGGCACTTCCATGAGGCCGTCACTGGAGAGCACCGTTCTTGTGCTCTTCTCGACAGCTCGTAGGGGGAGCTAAAGCCTTGCCAGATGTGGCATTCCTTGGACCTGGGCCTTGTGAAAAACTACCAGTGCCGCAACATTTCGGTGGTGCTCCAGAGGGTCCAATGGTATGTTCTGAGTGGGCGGTTGCCGATCATTTCCCTGAACCAATTGCAGGTCTCGTCGATTGACATTATCAAGTCCCTGAAGGTGTATACCTGCACTGAACATCCATGTCAGGGTAGCATACTCTATTGTAAGTATGGTCTTATCTGGGTCTAGAGAGTAGTAACATTCCTCGATTGTCAAGGAATGTCGCTACCCTGCGGAATGCGGAGACACGTAAGGAGGCTTGTAGGCGTGAGCATAGCTCACGGTTCACATCCACTATAAGTATTATTATGTGGTCTTGAAGTAGTATAGTGCCACCCTTAAAGTCCACCACTCGCTGTGAGACAACGGGGGACCGAGACTACCATGGCCTGGGTATTCTCCGGTGCAAAGTTCACCTGCCAGCGTGCTCTCCACTCCTCGATCAGGTGTAGTTGCTGGTTGATTTCATCAACAACATGATGACTGTCCTGTCAGTGGTAGGATTGTGAGATTGTGCAGTCAACAGCATTAGCAGAGACTGTTTGCAGGTGTTGGAGGAAGTCGTCCGAATCGTCCCATGGAGGATCCACAGGATAAGGCCCAGCACAGACCCCTATGAAACTGAGGCCTTGATGGGGACGGGTCTGTAGGTCTGCCCATTTAATAAAACCTGGAGGGTTCTTCCTTGTAGGTAATAACTTAGTAGTAGAAGGAGTTATCCCTGGATGCCCTTGGAATGTAGCTTAGTTAACACACCCAAAAAAATTGAGTTCTTTTTGTGGTCAGGGATCACTCGGGCCTCCTTCCACACTGAGGGCCAGGTTATTTTCCACTAAGCAGGCAGTTAACACCTGACAGACAACTCTCTGGCACAGTGTCGCAAAAGTCGATGGCTGATGTCCATAAGTTGCTTCGTATTTATGCATAATTTATGACTACCCATGGAATCTAAAGACGTAATATTATACGTTTGTATATGTTTTGAATTGTCTGACCATTTATTTTCAGTTTAAGTTAATTTATATGGACTATTAGGTATTTTTGTTGTTTCCACTATGTGTATAGTTGATTATGTATTTAATGTATTTTTCTGTTAGTACATGTAATGATTGTAATGACAAACTTGTGGTCAATAAACTTATATATCTATCTATCTATCGTCAGGACCAATGGCTTTTCTCATGTCAATTCCTCTCAACAAGTGCTCGACTTTTTCCTGTGTCACCTCCAATGTAGAAGCAGTCCGGTCACATTCTTGCACCAGCTGTGGTGGATAGCCTCCTTAGGTTGTCAACAGTCATCTTTGTGGAGAACAGGCCCGCCATAAGCTCAGCTTTTTATTTGCTGCTTTCTCCCCCCCCCCCCCCCGCACCCTCCCCCAATTCCTTTCTCTCTCTCTCCCAGCCATATTACACGTTGATACGACTAACAACATAATTTTCATCTTCTGGCCCAGTTTCGTTAACCAGTTCCAGTCTACAACTTGTTATATTTCTCTACATACGTACTTACAGGCCTACTTACATATCAATATATACCTCTACCTCTACTACTACCTCTCTGCCTACGTACGTAAGGCCTACTTACATATCTATATTCACCCTACCTCTACTACCACATCTTGACCTGCGTACCTACAAACCGACTTACATAATTATTTATACTTATGTCCATCTCTACCACTTACAATACACCTACATATCTCTACTTATATTACTTACACATCTACCTATGTACTTACTGACCCGCCTAACTACTGACGATGCTGCATTGTAACATGCATGTGTGCAATGCAGAATACATACTCTAAACTGGTAGCCTACTTTTACAATGTACTCGTATGTATACCCGTACCAACATACCGGTTACCTACTGATATACTTACATACCAATATACCTACTACAATTATGTCTCCGTACTTAAATACTTGCCCATCTGCATACCACCAAGCTACCTACTTACCTATCGATCGATCTACCCACTCACCTATATACTGCCCGCTTTCTTATTAGCCTACCCATCTCCCTACCTACTTACTATCTACCCATTTACTCATCCATCTATTCACATACCATTCTACCAACCCACTTAGCTAACTATCTACCCATTGTTACGTCCGGGGATATATAAACACTGGGCTCTTTCTATTGGACTAGGTATGCGGCAACAAGCAACAACGGAAAACGCTAGATCCCACCCTTATCTATAAACCCAGGCAACAAACCACCCTAAACCGTCAAGAGTCCTGCCTGGACAACAAGGTATCCTATGACTCGGTTACAGGGTGCACGCACTATAGACTGCTGATAGTCAAGCAGGCTATATAAAAGATTACACAATTAAGTTGACTTAAAGCTTCAAGGAAAAGATAGATAACGGAATTAAATTGCAGAAACAATTTAATAACAAACTAGAAGAAAGTACATTTAACGTTACGTTAATTAATACAACTAATCACCCCTGTGTGAAAGAAGGTGAAAGCAAACAGTCCTCAAAACATCGTACAGGTAGACAAGATGCAGGTTTCTAAACTGCATGCGGCTACTGTAGGATCTGATGCTTAGCAAAGAAAGTACGTTACGGATTTAGAGAACTCTTAACTCATAAGCAGGAATAAATACTAGTGATAGGCCATACAGTGTATAATGGCATAGGTATAATTAAATAAAGGCAGCAACTCGCAACATAACCACATACAGGTGTGCTTCTCACTCTTAGTCAGGCAAGCCTGCTCGGACAGAGTCTCTAAGCCACACCCTGACTCACAATGCTCACAAAAACGGTAAACTGTGTCACAATAACAAGCATACAGATATAATAAACCGCTAGCTGTTAATCTGCCAGGTGGCAGAGGTCTAGCTGGAAGGATATAGGCTTCGGATACCCGGGCTGAGCCACCTGCTCTAGCCTAGGGACGTTCTCAAGTCTGTGCGCCAAATTACTCTAATTGAAAGGGTGCTCTCTTGAGAGACTCAGATCCCAAGTATCTGACTCTCTCCTGGCGACCCTAAAACAAAAGCAAGACGTGCTAGCGCAGTGCTGAGTGGACTAGGCAAGGGCCCTCACACAACACAACACTAGACACACAGGCACACAGACAAGAAAATGCCCCCAGACTCCCACTAGTAAAGTCGTGCAGGTTCACAGGACTCGCACCAGCAGACTTTACTTAAAGGATCGCAAAAAGCCCCCCCTCCGGTCTAGCCCCTGCTCACCTGCCACAAGAACACACTAGCAAGCATGAAACCACCAAATATGAGACAACAAAAAAGCTTCCTAGGTCCCATTAACAATTATATCTCTCCATAAGGCCCAAGACTGGTGAAGTACTGGAAAGAAGGTATACAAAGTAAGAGAGAAAGTTTCTAAGTGGGGTTGAGAGGGATAGATATCAAGGGGTCCGAAGGGTACGACAGTGAGGTGAGCTCTGAGGAGAATAGCTCCTCTGGACCCCTCCAGGATCCCACACAAAGGCACGGTGGTCAGCCAATCACAGGCCGCTACGTCACCCGGCAGCAGGCCTGTAGAAGGCGCCAGGAACCACCAGCCAATCAAAACCGAGAGAAAAGGCCACGCGGGCGAGCAACTCCTCCGGGAGGGAGGAGGGAGGAGGAGGAAAAGCAACACTCACCTCCCCCACCCTGCTCGCTCGCTCTCTCTCTCCCGCTCGTCTCCTCCCACTCTCACTAGACTTACATCTTATATATAATAATGAAACAATCAACTATCGAGAATAAAATATAGTAAGATGTGTTGGTTAAGAATAAGGGCAGCTTCAAGCTGTGAAACAACATAAGAATATCCCAGACATTAGTTACATTGTCGTAGGATATATACTAAGGAAAAGCCGGCCAGCCGGCTGCCGCCAGCCGGTTTCTAAACGGCTGGGCAGCCGACACTCGCGCATGCCCGCACGTGGCTACTATGCAGGAGCGTCACACCATCCAATCACCCTCTTACTTACCTATCTATCTATTTACTTAACTACCATTCTACCAAGTACCAACTCTCGCAACTATCTATCTACCTATTCATCCACCTTCTTACTTACCTCTCTACCAACCAATACAACTATTTATTCATTTACTGACTTTCCTACCAACCATTCTACCAACCTACACTTCTAACTGCCTATCTACAACTCTCTAGTAAATAATTATCTATCCATTCACTACCTAACCTACTTACCTTACTATAAATCTTGCTACTCACCGACCTACCATTCTACTAACCCATACAACTAGTATTTATCCATCTACCCACCTACCTACCATTCTACCAACCTAATTAGCCATCTATCCAGCCACTCACCTACCTCCCTAGCAATATATTTAATCACCTACCAACCATTCTACCTCCCCTAGTTATCGATGTACTCACTCACCTATCTAATAGTAATACCTACCGTTCTACCAAACCACACAGCTATCTTCCAATACATCCAATAACCTACCTACTTGCATATGATTATACATACCTACCAATCGATCAACCAACAAAACTAACTATCCATACACTCACCTCCTGACCCACTTATCTACATATCCATTCCCCTACCAACCTACCTACCAGTCAACTTAACCACCTAGGTAGATTACCTACTGACCTACCTACCACTCCACCTACTGGTCTACTTACTAATCTACCTGCTGACCTACCTACCACTCTTCTTGCTCACCACTCTACCTGACCATCTTCCACCTACCCCCCTACTAACCAATATACCTACTAACATACCTATCATTCTACTTGCTCACCAACAAACCTACTTACCATTCTACATATTCACCAACCAACCTATCTACCGACCTCCCAACCACTCTTCTTAACCACCTACTAACCAATCTACCTACTGACCTACCTACCAATCTACCTACTGACTTACCTACCATTTTACTTACCAACCTACCTACCACTCTACTCACTCATCAACCTAACTTCTATTTTACTTACTCACCAGTCTACCTACTGACCAACTTACCATTCTACCTACTAACCTACTTACTAGTCTACCTATTTGTTCTATGTGTATGAAGGAGACAAAAAAAGCAGGCTGTTTGTAACGAGTGTCTCCCCCAGGGAGAGACAGAGCCAAGTTCAAGGGAGGAGAACGTGGGATTCGTCGACACCTGGGACAATTTCTACTACGATATCTATTTGTTTTCGGACGATGGAGTTCATCTGAACCAGGTGGGAGCAGCACGTTTTGGGCGTCTTCTCAACGATGCGGTGACGGATTTTCGGAGAAGAAATCGACTCAGCACAGGACAACCAGGAAGGAGGACCGAAGACAGCGAGGACGGCAGCCTACAAAGGAATTAAATACTAATCCGTCAAGAACCGCGAATTTGGATAAAGCTCCACCAACACGACCCAAATTCAAAACCGCCAGGGATAACGACCGAGGACCGAGGACAGCCATGAATGTAAATGTAGATCCGACCAGAACCAAAAATTCGAGGAAAGAAAGTTCTGTGAGTTCTAAAACCGCAACTTTAAAGGTTTTCTACGCAAACGCTCGTAGCATACGCAATACATTTTCAGATTTAGAGGAACTAGTGTTTACAGAAAATTATGATGTGATTGGCATAACAGAATCTTGGCTCAATACAGAAGATAGAGACTTTTTAGCAGAGTATTCACTTCCCGGTTATGTAATGTTTGAGAACAGCCGAATAAATAAAAATGGAGGTGGCGTTTTATTTTATATCAAAGAAAGTCTTAACCCAACCCTCGTGTCAAAACCTCAAATTGTGAACGTCGACACATCTTTTGTGCTAATAAAGAATAATAAAGGTACAAAAATAATACTTGCATTAATATACAGACTTCCAGCTCAAACAGTGCAAACTGACCGAGAAATTTACGAACAAATTGCAGATGTAAGTAACTCACAAGATACCGTAATTTTTGGCGACTTTAATTTACCTGTGACCAAGTGGGGCAATACTCTTACTTCACACTCCGGACATGACTTGTATACGAACTTGCAAGAGAGTTCGCTTTATCAATTTGTTCGAACGCCGACCCGTGGTAATAACATTCTTGACATTGTACTTGCAACAAAAGAAGAATTGATAGAGAATTTGAATGTTGGTGATGAATTCAGTAACAGCGACCATCGTACGATAACTTTAACTTTAAAGTTTACTAGTAACGAACCAAATAGTAGCATCGAAAAAGTCCCTAATTTCAAGAAAGCAAACTTCCATAAACTTAGAGCTATGTTTAAAGAAACTGACTGGAGCTTTTTAATTAACAATAACGACATAAATACATCTTGGAAGTTATTCGAAACCACTTACCTAAAAGCAGTGCAAGACTGCATACCATCGAAAATACGGCGTCCAGGCCATAATAACAAGCCCAAATGGTGGAATAAAGATATTTCAAACTGCCTGCTTGCTAAAAAAATTGCTAATGATAGATTAAAATCCTCACAAAATGACGAAGAACGGGTGAAATTTGTAGAGCTACGACGCAAAGCCAAAAAGTAAATTAAGCAGAGTAAAAAGACCTTAGAGTTACATATTGCGAATCAAAGTAAAACAAACCCGAAAGAATTCTATAGTTATATCAGAAAGAAAAAAGTAGTTACTTCAACTGTTGGACCGTTAGTCGATGAAAATGGAGAATACACCAAAGACGAAGTACAAATGAGTAATGCCCTCAATACCTTCTTTGCATCAGTTTTTACAACCGAAGACCTCAGTGATATCCCTACACCATCGCCGATTCAGATTGATAATTCAGATGTTCTAAGCAATATCACCGTTACAGAGAGAGAAGTATTGAATTGTTTAGATAAACTCAAGGTAAATAAAACGCCAGGACCTGATACAATCTCGCCTAGAGTTCTAAAGGAAGCTAAGGATAAGCTCTCCAAACCACTGACATTACTATTCAATAAATCCTTGCAGTCTGGAACTATGCCTGATCAGTGGAAGCTAGCCAACGTAACACCGATATTCAAAAAAGGCAGCAAATCCCTACCCAGTAACTATCGTCCAATTAGCTTAACCTCAGTTGTATGTAAAATGCTAGAAACGGTCATACGAGACAGACTCGTAAATCACTTAGAGGAAAATAACATACTTAAAGATACTCAACACGGCTTTCGTAAAAAACGTTCCTGTTTAACAAACCTCTTAGACTTCTTCCACGATATCCTCAACCTCTACGATGAGAGTAAAGCTGTAGATATTATATACCTTGATTTTCAAAAGGCCTTTGACAAAGTTCCCCACAAACGTTTACTGCTAAAACTAAAAGCGCATGGAATACAAGACGGTGTGTTGAAATGGATAGAAAGTTGGCTCAGCAACAGAAAGCAAAGGGTAGTCATAAACGGTAAGGCATCTAAATGGACCAATGTAAGTAGCGGGGTACCCCAGGGATCGGTACTAGGACCAATTCTCTTTCTAATTTACATCAACGACATAGATGAGGGTCTCACCTGTACAATCTCAAAATTTGCTGACGATACAAAAATTGCAAATAGCGTACTCTCAAAAGAACAAGTTGACGATATGCAACACAATCTAGATAAATTGTCATGTTGGGCCCAAATTTGGCAAATGAGTTTCAATGCGGATAAATGTAAAGTACTACATGTCGGATACCTAAATGAGAAAGCAAACTATTTGATGAATGGCACTCAGCTTAAGAATGTAAACAGAGAAACCGATCTGGGAGTAACAATATCGAGTAACCTAAAACCGAGTCAACAATGTTCAGAAGTTGTTAAGAAGGCAAACAAAATAATTGGCTTTATAGGCAGGTCATTTGAGCATAAATCCAAAGAAGTTATCCTAACCCTTTACAATTCCTTAGTCCGCCCTCTTCTGGAATACTGCGTTCAATCCTGGTGCCCTTATTACCAAAAAGATATAAACAAGCTAGAACGAGTTCAACGTAGAGTTACCAAAATGATACCTAGCCTAAAGAACAAACCATACGAAGAGCGTCTTAGAGAATTAAATCTATTTCCTTTAACCCAGCGCAGATTAAGAGGTGACTTAATTCAAGTGTTCAAAATCATCAAAGACATCGACAATATGAACTGTAGTAAGTACTTCACTATCGACCAATCTAATTACACACGGGGAAACGGTTGCAAAATTATTGGTAAATCTTTTAACTCGCACGAATCTAAGAATTTCTTCTTCAATCGAGTTGTCAACTTGTGGAATGGGCTTCCCCGAAACGTTATAGACTGCATCACCGTTGATTCATTTAAACTCCGCCTAGACAAATATCTCTCATTAAACCCGCGACTGACTGCGTTTGTAAATGAATAACTTTATTTTATCCCCCCCTCAGTTACTAACCAATCTGTCCTCAACTAACTCCCTAATCCTGCCACGGACATTAGTTCCAGGGCAGTAATTCCCTTTCCAATGTTCCCTTACCCACTCTAAACCACTGTTTGGACACTTGATCCTCAGTGTTTTGGAGGACAAGCAACCTAGAAGGGTCACTAGACCTGTTGTTGCTTGATTTCCTTTGTACTCCTTTGTACTCCTTTGTACTCCTTTGTACTCCTTTGACGTTTGGGTCAAAATGTCTGGATACGCAAAATTTAAAGCAATTCAAGTAATAGGATGAAGGAAAAATTGATTGAGGGAGAGTTCCAGAGTTTATTTGTTGAGTCGAAGAAAGACTGATAAACTGTATTAGCAGCGTTTCTCAGTTCCTTGGGTTGGAGAGCTGGAGAGAATAGGATTGGGACTGTGTTGAAAGGCGGGTGCCTCGCATTCGCCGCATTCGCCTGCACTCACAGAACTCTGAAGACCACTGATTGTTGTAATAGCGTTAGAAGAATGAAAGATATGCAACATTGTGACACGTAGAAAGAGATTGTAAGGTAGTCATCAGCATATGAGTGGATAGGACTAGAGGTACAGTTGAAATCATTAATGAATATTAGAAGATAATTGGAGACAAGACTTAACCCTGAGGAACACCAGAGTTGATAGGTTGAGGAAGTGAGGATGGTCATCCACAACTGCAGCTATGGAGCGGTTAGAAAGGAAATTAGAGATAAAGACACAGATAGAGGAATACAAACTGAAGGAGGGTAGTTTCGAAATTAGAGATTTGTGCCAGACTGTATCGAAGGCTTTCGATACGTCTTGCTTGCGCAACAGAAAAAGTCTCACCGAAAGGAAGATGACCAAGAGTTAGTAAGATAAGCAAGAAGATCACGAGTAGAAAATTATAGGTAGATAAATGCTTAAGAA
Organism: Paralithodes platypus; assembly: GCA_032716605.1. Lineage (NCBI taxonomy): Eukaryota > Metazoa > Arthropoda > Malacostraca > Decapoda > Lithodidae > Paralithodes > Paralithodes platypus. The sequence continues at coordinate 23,995,070 of CM064505.1, read as the reverse complement.
ATTTTGAATTATGAATAGTTTAAACAAACTTTAGAGATGCAAGAAATGAGAGCAGTTGAACGATAGTTGGAGGGTTGCGAGCAGTCACCCTTCTTTGGGACAGGTTGAATGAGAGCAAACTTCCAGCAAGAAGGAAAGACATTAGAGGAAAGACAGAGACGAGCGTGAGTAAGCCAAGATTTTTGTGAGTTAGTATGAGAGAAAGAGAATAGGATGTATGCTTCCGTGCTAGAAAGGATTACCTCAGTAATGCGCTCGACACTCTTTGATGGTCCCCGGCCATGGAAGCAAAAGTCATACCCTGGGAAATCAAAGAAGTACTTTCGTAGATCCTCACAGTCGACAGTGATAAAATGCCACAAGCACAGCCGGCTGGGGGAGTCAGAAGGCCGTACTGGAGAGACAGGACAGGTCAAAGACCTGATCATGATCGGAGGAGCCCAACGGAGGGAGAAGATTTACGGTGAAAGCAAAAGGATTAGAGGAAAGAAATAAGTCGAGAATATTAGACTGATCTCCAAGGTAGTCCGGGTGGGGAGCTGAACTAATTGCTCTAGGTAATTTAGGATAGTAAAGATGTAGGTTTGTTTACCAGGTTGGTCAGTGAAAAGAGAGGAGAACCATTGTGAATGGTGAACATTGAAATCTCCTAAGATGGAGATTTCAAAGACGGGAGAGATGGATAGAATGTATTCCATTTTAGAAGTAAGACAGTCAAAGAATTTTGGATAGTCAGTTGAATTAGGGGAGAGATAAACAAAACATATATTTAGTGAGAGAGTGACAAAATATGCTTAAGCCAGAGAGTTGAGAATTCAGAAGAGTCAAAATTGGGAACATGAGAGCAAGTAAGATTGTTGTGTACGTATACACAACATCCACCTTTGGCTTTGAATTGAGGATATAGATAGTAGGAGGTATATAGAAGGGTTTGTTGTCTGTTGCCTTAGACAACTGAGTTTCAGTGGGGAAAAGTAAGTCAGGTTTGGTAGAGAAGAGATGGTGTTTTACAAAGAGGAGGTTAAACGAAAGGCTGCGAATGTTACATAAATTGATAGATTGAGTAGAAGGTAGAGGTCCAGGGCACTTTGAAGAGTCTGCATCAGGAGTCAGCCTGATGGGGTAATTTATGGTCCCCCCCACCCCCTACCCACCCTTGGGACTCCGAGGCTGGGTCTTTTGACATCATCATAGTAGTAATTTTGCAAAGGTAGTGTAGTACGTAATGTGTTTGTAGTAAAATGTATAGATAAGAGAAGGTGTTTTGGAGGGCAGAATGGGGTTGTCCTCAATATTGATGAGACACAGAAAGAATCAGCTAGGGAGGCCAGGTGGCGAAACAAGAGTTCCAGCTGTCCTTGTCAACCACCTGTAACACTTCCCAGGAGTACCGTCCTGTTCGGCTGGTGCCTCCAGCCTCCTCACGAGCCTACCTATCAATCTACCTTCTGACTTACTTACCATTCTACCTACTAACACAACTATCATTCCATTTATTCACGGACCAACCTACTGTTATGCTGGCCAGCTTGCCAGAATGTACTCGTACTCGCTAGCGCTCGCCAGGGCAGTGAAATGGGCTATAATAATCGTAGAACGATGTTCTTTCTTTCTTAGTTTTCGTGTTGTCACAGACAGATCAGTGTTTACCTTTATTCTTGTCTGTGACACTTAGAAGTATTTTATATCATTGATAGAGTTATAAGATATGTAGTGTGAATTGCAAGGAGAGAGAGCGAGGGAAGCAGCGAGGTGGTAGTATGTGCGTGTGTATGTACGTGTGCATTCCTTGCTTGGGCGGGGCCACCCGCTCGTGATTGGATGGCGGGCCTGGCGTGTCATATGACGCCTGCTCTTCATGACGTAGTGGTCTGTGATTGGAGGCTGCTGTCTTAGCTCGGTGGTGGGGGGCTCCTTCCCACGTCTCTCCTCAGAGCTTGGTATGTTGTGCTTGGTCCTAGACGTCCCTTGCATTCTGTCCCCAATCTAACCCTCTTTACTGCTTTTTCTCTCTCTGAACTCCTTCTTTCCAATACTTCTCATCTTTATTCATTTACCCATCCCTTCTGGTTCTGCATCCGACTTCCATAGTCGGCCAGTCGTATTACCAGCACCAGTTCTCACATATATGTTTTGCACTAGCTTTAGGGATTATTAGAGTCATAGTCACATGGTATCATATAATTGGGTGCTTCTAATTATTGGGTTGTTCTTTCCTACTATTTAATGCTAGACAGTGGAGGGTATCTTTGGTCGTTGTCTGAGTTATGTATATGGCAAGTCAGAGCCTGTACGACTTCGACGGAGCTAGGTAGCCTGTAATCCTTGTGCATATTTTTCCTTTGCGAGCATAGCAGTATACAAGCGAAGGGCTTTTGCCTACTCTTGTTTGTATGCTTGCTACCTCATTTTGTTGACCTTTGTGGAGCGCCAGGGTAAGACCAGATACTTGAGATCTGGACTTACCAAGAGAGCCTCCTAGTCACTTAACGTAACATAAGGGAAATCTGTTCAGGGGAGACAGTAGGCTACGAGCATGGTTGCGCTCTGCCTAGGCTCCTTGTACCTTTTTTGCCGCTGCTAGACTTTATTAGTAGGAAAGACAGCATTGTGTTTATTAACTTTAACTGCGTATGCTTTAGGAATTATTCACGTATTATTTTAGCCTAGGTTGATGCATAGTGCACAACCCAGTTTGGCTGTTACATTGGCTAAGGAAGTACTGTTTTTGAGTGGCTGTTATTAGTGCTGTCACAGAGTTGTTGCACTCCCTTGTTTTATATATGGTGTATTTAAGATACACGCTTTGGTGTCCTGCCCCTGCATTATTTCTGTTCTATATTCGACGAGCATCTTAGAGCATCAGACGTTTTCAGAAGATTCCATATCTGTTTGCTGTAGGACTAGAATTCCAGTGTTTTCATACAGCATTGAAGAGTTTAGTGTTGAGTTCAGACTCACACTAAAGTTAACGTAAGCATATACTCCTTTATTAAATCTTGTCATAAGTTTATTTAAGCATTGTTATTACGTGAGAGCATTTCATTAACGTAAGTACTCCTGTTGTGAGTAGGCTTTGCCGTCACCGGAAAGCCTTTGTAGAAGCACACTTAACCCAGTTAATTGATACCCCGTTATCCAGTAGATTAACTCTGGAGGGTGTAAGTGTTTTGTTCACCGGCTTAATAGTTCAAGGGTTTGGAATTAGCGTACCGTTGTTGCAGATATAGCCTATCTTCTAGTCCAATATTAAGTGCCCTTGTTTATTTCGTATTGCCGGTCGTAACATATGGCGACCTTAGTCCAGTATATAGTGAACTGAATATTGCAGGTTTATTTTTTTGGAGAAATCTTATTGCCATTTGGGGTTGAATTTATTTCTCGCAGTGTTGGCAGTGGACATTGTTTTGAGGATATATGGAACTTGTTGGAGTTTATTGGTGACCTAGTATTGAACTCAAAAACATCTTCGAATATTTTTTTGTGAATAAATCTACGCGAGAGTTTGGCTACTTTTGTCTTGACTTGGGATTTTTTTTTTTTTACTCCATCATGTCACTGGACGGGTCTGAGCATAGTGAGGACACAGTGCGAGAGACAGGCGAGGAGGTGGAGAAGGTGGAGTTGGTTAACGGCGTTCGGGTGGTGAACAATGAGGAGGATGCTCGGAGGTTTTTGGAGGAGCCTGTGTCGGCGGACCGGGTGTCGGGGCTGGACCGGTACGGACTGCAGTGTATAGCCACGGTCTTAGGGTTTTCTGGTACTAGCGGTTTGTCGAGAAGTGAGCTGGTTACCTGTGTGCTGGGTGGGGTGCATGGGGGTTCGGGTGGAGCGGGAGCTGGGGCACCTTTGTCCCAGCCCCCATTCCACTCAACTCCTATCATGGCGCCCCCTCGGGTTCCGGAGCCTGGTACGTTCCCGCAGGCCGATGTCCGCTGGCGGTTGGGTATGCCTCTAGGTGACTCACGGGGTGGGTCCCCGGTATTAGCACCCCCTCCTCAGGGTTTGACTCCCGAGATGTTGTTTCAGCTCGAGCTCGCCAAACTCGAGCAGCAGAAGGCTGAGCTCGAGCAGCGAAAGCATGAGGCTGAGCTGTCGCTCGAGCAGAAAAAGCATGAGGCTGAGCTCAGGCAGCAGCAGCAGAAGCATGAGGCTGAGCTCAAGCAGCGAGAGGCTGAGCTCAAGTATGAGTCTGCAAGGTATTGTGCCGATGTTGACCTAGAGAAAACTCGTATATAGGTGATGGGGAACCGTTTTGTCCAGGGGGGTCGACCCCATGACCAGTCCCTGTCGCATCTACTAAAGTTGGTTTCAGTGTTTGATGAGTCAGGAGTTACAGAATTCTTTCTCCGTTTTGAGAAAAAGTGCCGGGAGCACCAATGGCCCGAGGAGAAGTGGGCAGCCCTTGTTTCGTCACGATTGACGGGGAAAGCACTCAAGGCGTACGATGCTTTGCCCCTAGATTCCTGCGTGAATTATGAGGCGTTGAAAGAGGCTGTCCTGAGGGCGTATGAGTTGCAGCCAGAGACCTATAGGCTGAAGTTTAGGGCTGTTCCTAAGAGAAAGGAGAGTACTTTCCAGGAACACGCTAGAGAGCTGTCAGATGCGTTTGAGAATTGGTTAAGGGCGGAGAAGGCAACTACTTTTGACGCAGTAAAGCAATTAGTGTTGTTAGAACAATTTTTCAAATGTACTGGCAGTAACTTGACTCTTAACCTGAAAGAAAAGCAACCTAAAACTCTGTAGGAGGCGGCTGAGCTGGCTGACCTCAGGTTGTCATTGATTCGTGGCTGCGGGTCTGCACAGAGAGCTGAGGCAGGTAACAAGGGGTGTACCACTCCCCCCCCCCCCCGAATTAATGACACAACTAATTACCCATTTAAGAGTACTGGTGCCAATTTTGAACCCAATTCGAAATCCTTCTCGTTAAAGAAAGGCCAGGGCCCTTCCTCACCCCAGAGGAAGTCAATGAGTGAGGTGGAGTGTTTTAACCCTTCTTTAGCGGCCTATGCGGTTTATTTATGTGTACCGCCCAGCGGGGTGTTTTTAGCCAAAATAGGGCTGTTTACGTGATAATTTTCATGCCTAAATAAGACCCAGAACGTAAAACAAGTACCTATCCCTGAAAGGGCATAAACAGAGCTTTCGAATGACACCATAACGATCCTTGTATGATGGATAGTTTTCTTGCAATAACCGTGCAACGCGAGTGCAAAAAGCAGGTAATTTGGTACTTTCGGTACATAATTGAGTATGTAGCGAGTGAGAGAGGGAGGAGGGAGCTGAGATTTGTGTCAGTAGGTTCGCCGCGGTGGTCTGGAGCAGTCATACGCTCGCTAGTCTCCTGCCACCACTTGTCTCTCTCTCTCTCAGCCACATTACGTGCTGAAATTGCCACTCGACCTATGTCGAGCGCCGCCACATAGTCCAGCTTTATTTAACTCGACTTAAGTGGTGAGCCGCTTTTCAAGGGTTAAGTGCCATAATAAGGGGCATATTGCGCGCTCTTGTCCGAGCACACAGTCTACAGTGGTGGTGTCTCTAGTGAGCAACATCGGGGTGTCTTTGAGGTCTTCCGCGTTTGCCCGGGGTAAATCGTCGGTTGCGAAGTCACAGTCGGTGAAGAAGCATGAGGAGGGCTCGCTACCCGTCCGAGATGCTTTTTGTGGTCATAGGGGACATGGCACTGTGAGGTGGGCTGGTGTGAAACATAGGCTTGAGTTGTTGCGTGATACGGGTGCCTCCCAGACGTTACTTAAGAACTTCACTGGTGAGTCTATTAACGCAGCTCGGGTTGTAGTGGTTCAAGGCATCAATGCTGTGTGGTCTTACCCGCTGGTGAGAGTGGAGCTTGTGGTGGATGGTGTGACACGGGAGTTGGATGTGGGAATTGTAGAGAAATTGCCAGTTGATGGGGTCGACCTCCTTCTCGGTAACGACTTTGCGGTGCCTACTTCCGAGGTTCCACCCTTAGTCGTTGCCGAGAGGGCGGCCGACACGAGTAGGGAGGGGCAAGAGGGGCTCGAGAGGTGCCAGACGCAGCAGATGGCGTGTGCTGACACCAGATCTCAGTCCGCTCAGGTGTCACAGCCTAGTACCCAGGTTTCAGACCAGCGGAGGAAGGGTCGGAAGGAGAAAGTCGAGGCTGGTGGTCGGGTTGAGAGTTTGGAGCCAGCGACACTCCTTGGTGACTCGGTACTTGCACCAAATTTGAGCTCCGTAGTGGCCCCAGAACCTGTCCCCCCTAGTGACATGGTAGGGCGTGATGGCACTCCGCGACAGAGTAGTTCCCAGGTGCAACTAGAAGATCCTAGTCTTGAGAGTTGTGGGAACGGGGCTATTGAACTCGATGAGGACGGGGAAGCATGTCATGTGAACCTGTTGAAGGAGTTTGTGAGGCGCCCACCTGAGCAGCCTACTGTCCCTGTGTTGGTCTGCAGCGGCCAAGGTGGAGAAGGAGAGGGGGGCAGTGAGGCACAGGTGGTGGAAAGTTGGGATTGTCATGTCTCGGCGGATCAGTGGGCGGGGAACACGAGTCAGGTGGCTGTGGAAGCGCTTGAGCACCTGCCTGAGCAACAGTGTGCAGCGATCCAGCACCTGCTCGGTTCATACCCCACTGTTTGTGCCGAGCACCCAGGCCTTACAACTCATGCGGTGCACGATGTTCCGCTGGCAGGTCACTTGGGTGTGAGTAAACCGTTGGCCTCGTTGTTTAAGTTGTTCAAGGTGGGCGACGAGGCTTTGGCATGGTTGTCAGGTCAGGGTCGACCCATGGCTGCTAAGGGTGGTGGTCAGTATCAGAACATTAAGCAGATTAGTGAGGTGAACTATGGACTAGATACGCCCGATCGTCGCATAGCCTCCCAATGCTGCTTTAGTAAAATGCAACAGCCCTACAACAGACAGGGCTGCAACAGACCGACTGTATCTGGCTGTGGCGCTGAAGGCGGTGATGCTGCGCAGGCAGATGTAGTCGCAAGGAATGTGGGGGTGCGCATGTACGGTATCGGCGGGGAAGCATTAGCACTTATGAACTGTGGGAGTGACTGCACAGGTGGTACAGATTGTCCCTCTCATGACCTGACTGTTTTAGGGACAGAGGTGGAGAAGGAGGGAGGCTATAGTTTAAAAACTGCAGTCCCGGCTGGGTTGTGGGAGGGCAATGAGCATGTTGTTCTTCGAGATAAGTTGCAACCTCTTGTTCCTAAGCGCCAAGAGAAGTTGCTTACTAGGCTGTGGCAGTACGTCCGCATGATTGTTGGTTCTACAGGCCTGATGTACGGGGTGGCACCCGACATGGAGGCTGGAGACAGTGCAAAGCTCAAATTGGCTCCCTACCGTATAAATCCTGCTCAACAGCCTGTCATGAAAGCAGAGCTACACTTCATGCTGGAGAAGGGTCTGAGGGATAAAGGATATCGTGAGTGGTCGTTGCCAGTGACTTTGCAACCTGAGTTGAGTGGCAAGATCCGTGTTTGTGTTGATTGCAAGAGTGTTGGTGCATTATCCCTGACAGACGCCTATCCATTACCCAGAGTTGACGACCCCATAGACCGCATCGGGGCTGCCTCGTTTATCACTAAAGTGGAAATAGTGAAAGGTTATTGGCAGGCCCCGTTGCCGGAGAGAGCGAAGAGAAGTGCCAGTCTTGTGATGGACTGGGCAGTTTATCAGTGTCAGGTGTTGTTTTGCTGCCGGAACACAAGTTGGATGTGTGGCATGTTAAGGGCACTGATAATGTTCTGGCTGATTGTTTGTCACGGGAGGGTATGTTTTAAGGAGAACCCTTGCCGTTCAGTCAGTGTTGGTTTGAGAGTGGAGAAAAATTAGGCTTGCCCCTGTAGTGCAAAGCCGCCAAAAACACTATTAAAATAATACAAAAACCTCACATAAAAACTCTTTCTTTTGATAGTATATAAGTGCAGTATGTTACAGCAAGAATCTAAGACATTCTGAGTTTTTGTTCTTAGTAGGCTAGGCTTGGTGAAGCTTGCTCGTTGAGCGTAATATTGTTAAGTGATACTATTATTTTGGGGAAGTGTTGTGTAGATTTTTGTTTATATAATGAAGTGTTTTTACGTTTGTGATTGTGCCTTGTTTTTCACAACTTGGGGAGTAGATGGGTGATGCGGGGTTTGTGGGCATTCTGTCTGGTCAGATGTGGCGTTTACCTGAGGTTAAAACGTCCCACATCTTGGGCGGGGTGTTACGCTGGTCAGCTTGCCAGAATGTACTCGTACTCGCTAGCGCTCGCCAGGGCAGTGAAATAGGCTATAATAATCGTAGAACGATGTTCTTTCTTTCTTAGTATTCGTGTTGTCACAGACAGATCAGTGTTTACCTTTATTCTTGTCTGTGACACTTAGAAGTATTTTATATCATTGATAGAGTTATAAGATATGTAGTGTGAATTGCAAGGAGAGAGAGCGAGGTGGTAGTATGTGCGTGTGTATGTACGTGTGCATTCCTTGCTTGGGCGGGGCCACCCACTCGTGATTGGATGGCGGGCCTGGCGTGTCATATGACGCCTGCTCTTCATGACGTAGTGGTCTGTGATTGGAGGCCGCTGTCTTAGCTCGGTGGTGGGGGGCTCCTTCCCACGTCTCTCCTCAGAGCTTGGTATGTTGTGCTTGGTCCTAGACGTCCCTTGCATTCTGTCCCCAATCTAACCATCTTTACTGCTTTTTCTCTCTCTGAACTCCTTCTTTCCAATACTTCTCATCTTTATTCATTTACCCATCCCTTCTGGTTCTGCATACGACTTCCATAGTCGGCCAGTCGTATTACCAGCACCAGTTCTCACATATATGTTTTGCACTAGCTTTAGGGATTATTAGAGTCATAGTCACATGGTATCATATTATTGGGTGCTTCTAATTATTGGGTTGTTCTTTCCTACTATTTAATGCTAGACAGTGGAGGGTATCTTTGGTCGTTGTCTGAGTTATGTATATGGCAAGTCAGAGCCTGTACGACTTCGACGGAGCTAGGTAGCCTGTAACCCTTGTGCATATTTTTCCTTTGCGAGCGTAGCAGTATACAAGCGAAGGGCTTTTGCCTACTCTTGCTTGTATGCTTGCTACCTCATTTTGTTGACCTTTGTGGAGCGCCAGGGTAAGACCAGATACTTGAGATCTGGACTTACCAATAGAGCCTCCTAGTCACTTAACGTAACATAAGGGAAATCTGTTCAGGGGAGACAGTAGGGTACGAGCATGCTTGCGCTCTGCCTAGGCTCCTTGTACCTTTTTTGCCGCTGCTAGACTTTATTAGTAGGAAAGACAGCATTGAGTTTATTAAGTTTAACTGCGTATGCTTTAGGAATTATTCACGTATTATTTTAGCCTAGGTTGATGCATAGTGCACAACCCAGTTTGGCTGTTACGTTGGCTAAGGAAGTACTGTTTTTGAGTGGCTATTATTAGTTGTGTCACAGAGTTGTTGCACTCCCTTGTTTTATATATATGTATCCTACTTGTTGGTGTATTTAAGATACACGCTTTGGTGTTCTGCCCCTGCATTATTTCTGTTATATATTCGACGAGCATCTTAGAGCATCAGATGTTTTCAGAAGATTCCATATCTGTTTGCTGTAGGACTAGACTTACAGTGTTTTCATAGAGCATTGCAGAGTTTAGTGTTGAGTTCAGACTCACACTAAAGTTAACGTAAGCATATACTCCTTTATTAAATCTTGTCATAAGTTTATTTAAGCATTGTTATTACGTGAGAGCATTTCATTAACGTAAGTACTCCTGTTGTGAGTAGGCTTTGCCGTCACCGGAAAGCCTTTGTAGAAGTACACTTAACCCAGTTAATTGATACCCCGTTATCCAGTAGATTAACTCTGGAGGGTGTAAGTGTTTTGTTCACCGGCTTAATAGTTCGAGGGTTTGGAATTAGCGTACCGTTGTTGCAGATATAGCCTATCTTCTAGTCCAATATTAAGTGCCCTTGTTTATTTCGTAGTGCCGGTCGTAACACTACCAATCTACCTACTAACCTACTTATCATTCTACTTACCAACCTACCTACCATTCTAACAACTAACCTATCTACCATTCTACATACTCACGAACCTACCTACCAATCTACCAAACTACTTACCAAACTAACTGGCTTGGATGTCAACGCACTCTCTCATTATCGCTATGACAATGTGTCCCTTTGATCTGTAACCCCCCCCCCCTTTTGTTGCTGTATCCTACCTTGGTAACCCTTATGGACATAGCTCTAGTTCTCTCTCTCTCTCTCTCTCTCTCTCTCTCTCTCTCTCTCTCTCTCTCTCTCTCTCTTGTTCTTATTTAAACATTGTAATACATAATTATGATGATGGTCAAAGTAAAAAAATACGTTATACAATATCACTATATAAAGACCACCTTACGCTTAGTTATCATTAAATGCAATTTAATTACAATAATTTACATATTTCTTATTATTAGGGATGGATGAACTTCTTTAAATGGTTGCACATTGTTAACTTGAAAAGTATTAACTTTACAAATATTCCACACAAAAGAGTATTTATATGTGAAAGAACGTTGAAAGTGTGTGGTGTGTGGTCGGGAGACGATGACAGCTGCTCTCTCTCTCTCTCTCTCTATCTCTCTCAAGAGAAAGGATACATACAGAAAGACCAAAAGAAGTCAAGACCAAAGATATTTAGATTTCTTTAAAAATATGTATAGGAGAGTGAAATTTCTAATAAAGCAAGCAAAGCGGAATGAAGAACTCAGGGTTGCAGCCCTCTGCAAAGAGAGTCCTAAAGACTTCTTCAGCTATGTGAACAGCAGGAAGCCATTCAAAAGTAGCATTGGACCTCTAATGGATATAACAGGCCAACTGAAAACTTCTGATACTGATATAGCTAAATCCCTAAACTACTTTTTTGCCTTGGTATTTACAAGGGAAAATACCAGCAACATGCCAAGGCCAGGATTAGTGCATGAGGATGAAGTTCTTAGCAGAATTAGATGTACCCCAGAGGAGGTAGCAAAAATAATAAATAAGTTAAATAGGTTTAAGTCATCCGGCCTTAATAGCTTTCTTCCCCGAGTTGTGCGAGAAGTGCGAGATGAAATCGCACCTGTCTTGGCAGACTTTAAGGAGGGGGATCATGAGTGTCCCCAGAATTATCGGCCAATTAGCTTGACTTCTAACATAGTAAAACTCTTAGAAGGGATACTACTCGACAAGATAGTTGAATACCTAGAAATACAAAATGTAATTACAGATTCCCAAAATGGATTCAGGCAACACTGCTCATTTCTTACCAATTTGATGGAATTTTTCCACAAAATGCTGAGTGAGTATGACAAAAGTAGAGCCATTGTGACGCCTGCCAGCGTTGGCAGAATCGCCTCCTGGTAGCCACTAGCGCTCGCCAGGGCAGTGAAATGGGCTACAGTCTATCTACAATGTTGTACTTTCTTTCTTGTGAATCATCATGTCACAGGCAGTATAGAAGTGGCCTTTATTTTCGTCTGTGACAATGCATTATATTTTATATCATCAGTTATAAGTTTAATGTATAAGACTGAATGATACAGCTAGAGAGTGTGAGTGAGTAAGTGCAGGAGGCAGAGGTTAGTACGCGCAGTGTTACGCGTTGTCTCGGTGACGTCATGCCACGGCCGAGCCCTCTGAGTGGCTGGCCGCCTTGCCGCCCTCCTGCCGCGGAAGGAGGTAGCCCCCCCGCACTCCCTGCTGCCTTGTGTCTTCCTTGCTCAGAGCTTGCCTGACCAGCATACCCTTCACACCTCCCTTGCCATCTGTCCCCGACTTCCACCTATAGAACACTTTCTCTCTCTCTCAACTTCTTACCTCTTATGCTTCTAATCTATTTAATATCACAACTCCCCTTTGGTTCTGCACGATTTCATATATCGGCCATCGTATTATATGCTGAAGCTCTCAGATATTTCATGCTTAGTTAGACATTTTGGAGGGGTTAACAATTTGTCTGTAGAGGTTCGACACACTCGCTGTGTCTCCCTACCTATTTCTTGGTTGTCTGCTGGGCTATTTAATGCTAGACTGGGGTAAGGCTATTGATGTTGTGATTTCCGATGTGTACCAGGTTTTGTTGAACTTGTACAATCGCAACGGATATGTGGGAAGCCTAGGTGGTCTTTCTGACTGTGTATCTTGTGAGTTTAGCACTGTGTTGCGAGTGAGGTCTTTTGCCTCTGCCACCCAACACTGTGCTAACTCGATTTGCTTTGACTTGAAGAGGGTCGCCAGGAGAGAACCAGATACTAGCGATCTGGATCTCTCAAGAGAGCACCCCATCATTTAATGTAATTTGGCCGTACAGTCTTAAGGACCTCGCTAGGCTACGAGCCGCTTGCTCAGCCATTGTTTCCTAGCCTACGACATCCCAGCTAGACTTTATTCGCCTAGCAGACACCCGATTAGGATTATAAACTCTTATGTTATGTATGCAGCATTTTTATTCACGTTGATTGTAAGCCTTGGTTGTTGTTGAGTTGCACAACCCGAGCGGGCTTTTGCGTTGCCTGAGGAAGTACTTCTTTTGTTGTTGGAGATAATACTCTTGCTCATTTATCGTTATTCCCGTGCCAGTTAACACTGTATGTCCCTACACTTGTCATATCTTGTTCCTGCTTTATATAACAGTTCAAAATCCGATTCGATCATCTTAGCAGCATCAGACTTTCTTCAGAAGATTCCTGTTCGATGCTTTAGGACTTTCATTCACTTTCTTTAATATAGGAGTGACAGTTTATTATTGTTTAGAGTAACTTTAATTATACCTTCTTCTTGTTTGCATTAAATCATTCCAGTGATTTAATTAAGCTCTCTATCTTTTTCCTTGTATACATTATTAACGTAATTGTATGTTGTTGTGATCAGGCTGTATCAGAGATCATCAGCCTGTAGTAGTAGTGCATTTATACCGAGTTAGAGGATACCCCGCTATCGCAGATTTAACTCTGGAGGGTATAGGTGTTTTTGTGCGCCGGCATTATAAGTTCGAGGGTTGGATCTAGTGTTACCGTTGTGGCTGTGTGCTTTTCTAGTCCAATGATTAAGAGCCCTTGTTTTATACGAGTCCCGGTCGTAACACCATAGACATCCTTTACTTAGATTTTCAAAAAGCTTTTGACAAAGTGCCTCATTGCAGGCTAATGCCAAAAGTGAGTGCACTAGGTATCAATTAGGAGGTCACAAATTGGATAGAAATTTGGCTAACAGGTAGACAACGAGTGGTAATCAATGTGTTTCCTCTAAGTGGACTCTAGTCACTTCTGGAGTTCCACGGGGATCTATCCTTGGCCCACTTCTGTTTATCATTTATGTCAATGACATCGTTATTGGTATGTTGAGTGTGATCTCCAAGTTTGCAGATGACATAAAGCTTGAAACGAATGTGAAGGACCCCAAAAAGGTTGAACAGCTCAGGATGGGCCTCAACAGACTGGGTCAATGGTCGGAGACATGGCAAAGTGCAAGGTAATGCATATCGGCCAAGCAAACCCCAAGTCAGGCTTTTCGATATTGGGAATGCCTCTGGAAGTGACTGACTTGGAAAAGGATTTGGGTGTTCTGATTAGCAGTGACCTAAAGTTTTTCAAGCAGTGCATTGAAGTAGAGAAGAAAGCTCAGAAATTATTGGGCTATATTAAGAGGCAATTTAAGTATAGAAATAAGGAAAGAGTCCTCACACTTTACAACGCTCTAATACAGCCTCTCCTGGAGTATGCTGTTTAATTCCTGTCTCCAGCACTCAGGATAGATATAGAGCGACTGGAAAGAGTACGAGCTAGGGCTACAAAACTTATTCCATCGCTTAGAAGAATTAGCTATGAAGACCGGTTGAAAGCTCTTCATCTCTTCCCGTTGAGACCCGCAGACTACGAGGTCAGCTCATTGAAGTTTTTAAAATACTTAATGGGTTTGGCAATGTGGATTATAGCAAAATGTTTAGCCTCAATATGAATACAACACGCAACTATGGCTGGAAATTAGAATTGAAAAGGTTCAGCATTAGTAACTGTGGACACCTTTTCACATATAAGATCTGTTCTACCTGGAACAAACTTCCCTCCGAAGTTGTAAATAGTTCTTCAGTAGAGCAGTTCAAGAAGAGAGTAGGTAGTATTTTGCACACTTTGTAAAGAGTGTAGTGCACTAAACAGTGTTCTCCTTCTACTTCGAGTATCTCCTCGGAATGAAACACAAGGTCTCCGAGATACTAACGATTACTTGTAACTCCTTGTAAATATATATCTCTCTCTCATTAAGTTGCGCTATTACATAATTTACCCTCCCTTCATCTCTCTCTCTCTCTCTCTCTGTCTCTCTCTCTCATTAAGTTGTGCTATTACATAATTTACCCTCCCTTCATCTCTCTCTCTCTCTCTCTCTCTCTCTCTCTCTCTCTCTCTCTCTCATTAAGTTGTGCTATTACATAATTTACCCTCCCTTCATCTCTCTCTCTCTCGCTCGCTCTCTCTCTCTCTCGCTCTCTCTCTCTCTCTCTCTCTCTCATTAAGTTGTGCTATTACATAATTTACCCTCCCTTCATCTCTCTCTCTCTCTCTCTCTCTCTCATTAAGTTGTGCTATTACATAATTTACCCTCCCTTCATCTCTCTCTCTCTCTCTCTCTCTCTCTCTCTCATTAAGTTGTGCTATTACATAATTTACCCTCCCTTCATCTCTCACTCTCTCTCTCGCTCCCGCGCTCTCTCTCTCTCTCTCTCTTTCATTAAGTTGTGCTATTACATAATTTACACTCTCTTCATCTCTCTTTCTCTCTCTCTCTCTCTCTCTCTCTTCACTGCTAATTCATAACAAACCACAGCCAAGATAATCAAAATGATGAATAATATCCCTAAAATTTCATTATTCTACAATTTAAGTGAAAGGTTGTTTACCACTTTCACGACTTCAATTTCAGTTTTCACTTAAATATTATATTAATCGAAAAAATAAATCGCTTAGGTGTTTAATAAATGATCTTAAACCTGAACAACAATGTCAGTCCAATATTGTACAGGCGTTACATGAATTTAACCTCGACTGTACAAGAGGTATATATATATATATATATATATATATATATTGTGACGCCTCCTAGCGTTAGCAGAATGGTTGTGTGGGGCATTGCAGCTCGCTAGCGCTCGCCAGGATGGGGGGATAGGCTACAGTTGTCCTAGAATGATCTGCTTTATTTCGTGTGTCGTGTTGCCACAGACAGTCTAGAAATGGTCTTGTTTTGGTCTCTGACCGCGCCTTATATTTTATATTCGCTATAATATAAATGTTGCTTGTGTGGGAGGCGAGCGAGAGAGGGTGAGGGGGTACACCCGGCAGCGAGGTGAGCTATGACGCGGCTCGCTTGGGCGCTGACGGCGTTGGTGGCCGAGTGGTCAACTAGTCCCTTCCCGTCGCTGCCTCATGTTCTTTACCAGCTCAGAGCTTGCCTGACACGCGTATCGCCTACATCCATTGCAATTCTGTCCCCCATACTCGCTACTTTGCATACTATTTCTCTCTCTCGACTTCTCCTTTCTCATTCTCTAATCTTTATTAAACTCAACATCCCTTCTGGTTTCAGCATAGACGTTCACCGTCGACCAGTCGTATTGTACGCGAAGCTCTCAGATATTTCCATATATTAGGTTAAGGAGGTATTATGCTTTATTGAGGGTTAGAGAGACGGACTTTTCCGTATGTGTCCTCTCTCGGGAAGGTTGTAGACCGGTATATGTCTCCCTTGCAGGGTGTTGAGTGATTCTTCTTGGTTATCTAAAGCTAGACTAGGGGTAAGGTTACTGTGTCATTGTCTCCGATGTGTGCAGTGTTAGCTAAGCTCTGCACGACATCGACAGGTACTGTGGGAGCCTAAGTTGTCTTTTGGTTGGTTTACTTTGTGAGCACAGCACTGTGGTGTGAGAGGGCCATAGCCTATCCTTCACAACATAGTGCTGCCTCTTTGTGTTGACTTCTGAGGGATCGCCAGGATAGAGCTAGGTACTAGAGACCTAGATTTATCAAGAGAGCATCCCCGTCATATAACGTAATCTTCATTATACCACCCTCGGACAACGTTAAGCTACGAGCCGCATGCTCGCCCATTGTTGCCCTGCCTTGATACCCCAGCTAGGCTTTATTAACTGAGCAGACACTGGTTAGAGATAAGCCCCATTATTATATGTATGTAACATTATTATTCACTGCACTTTTGAGCCGAGGTTGTTGTTGAGTTGCACAACCCGAGTAGGCTGTTGTGTTGTGTCACGAAGCATTTCTTTAGTTGTCGAGCATTACTACCTTTGCGCAGTCTTTATTATTCGCCTGCCTATTATTACTATATGTCCTAGCATTTATTGTGACCCGTATTCTGCATTATAATTGTTCAAGATTCTTTACGAACATCTTCCCAGCATCAGACTTATTTCAGAAGTTTCCAGTTGATGTTGCAGGACTAGCATTGCACTTTCTTTAATACAGGAGTGCCAGTTATTTGAGTATCTACCGTAACGTTAATTAATCACGTTACCTATCTTTACTTTGTGTAACATAATCGAGTAATCTTTTACTGTTTGAGAATAGGCTGTTTCATTGAGCGTCAGCCTAGTGAGTGTGCACCAGTTACCGAGTCATAGGATACCTCGTTGTCCAGGCACGACTCAGGGCGGTAATGGTGTTTTGTTTTCCAGTGTTTAAGGCAGCGGTTGGATCTAGTGTTACCGTTGTTGCTTTTTGCCATTATCTAGTCCAATGTTGAAGAGCCCTGTGTCTTTGAGAACCTGGATCGTAACAAATGGCGACCTAGCTCAGGATCTTGTGAACTAAGAGATAATTGCAGGATTGTTGTGGTCATTTGTTTTATTGAGGAATATAGTGGGCACGTTAATTTTGTTTTGGCAAAGTAGTATAGCACTTGAGAGTCTTCAGACATTTTTGGCAAGTGAATAGTGCTACATAGGAGCTTGGGTACTTCTTCTTTTTTTTATAAACGTGAGAATTTTTGGTGGACACCATGGGAGACGAATCAGATCATACTGAGGGTTCAGGGAATGATGCAGGCTCTGATGGGCAGATGCCAGGGGGGTTAGTAACTAGTGAGGAGGCCGCAAAGAAGTTTTTGGAGGTGCCTATAACAGCTGATCGACTAGAGGGAATTAGCAAGTATGGTCTACAGTGTTTGGCTCCCCTCATGGGGCTTAAGGTGGCTCATGGCATCAAGAAGAACGATTTGAGGGCTTGCGTACTGGGGGCGGCTAGTGAGGTCCAGGGTGGAGAGGGTGCTCGGGGACTTCTGCTCGAGCCCCCCCTCCACTCTACTCCCATCGGGACCTCTAGGATGCCGGAGTTTAGTACGTTCCCGCAGGCCGATAGCCGCTGGCAGCGTGGTTTAGGATCGCTGGGTGGGCCTCCAATAGTTGCACCTCCTCAAAGTTTCACTACAGAAATGCTCTTCCAGCTTGAGATGGCTAAGATGCAGGCTGAGCGTGAGGAACGTCTCGCTAAGGTTAAACAACAGACGGATCTCGAACTCACTAAGGCTAAACAACAGACTGATCTCGAACTCGCGAGAATAAAATCCGAGTCGGAGGCTGAGTCTACCAGGTACCGTGCAGATATCGATCTTGAGAAGACTCGGGTGGAAACGACAGGGCAACGTCTCGGTGGTGGGAATTGTGGGCATGATCAGTCTTTGTCGCACCTGTTGAAGCTAGTCCCTGTATTTGATGAGTCGGGTGTCACCGAATTTTTCATGAGATTCGAGAAGAAGTGCCAGGAACACCAGTGGCCTGGGGAGAAGTGGGCACCCCTTGTTTCCTCTAGACTTGTGGGCAAGGGACTCAAGGCTTATGATGCATTGCCTATAGAGTCGTGTATTATCTATGAGGAACTCAAGGAGGCTGTCCTGAGAGCATACGAACTACAACCAGAGACGTACAGGTTGAAGTTCCGTGGTGTTACCAAGGGTCGGGAGAGCACCTTTTTGGAACATGCCCGGGAGCTGTCCGATGCTTTTGGGAATTGGCTGAGGTCGGAGAAAGCTACTACGTTTGACGACATTAAACAGTTGGTGCTTTTAGAGCAGTTTTTCAAATGCACGGGCGGCGACCTGACGTTAAACCTGAAAGAAAAGCAACCAAAAACTCTACAGGAGGCAGCTGAGATGGCTGACCTCCGGCTATCACTAATTCGTGGGTGCGGGTCTGCCCAGCGTAGTGAGGCAGGTAACAAGGGGCGTGACGCCCCACCCCCCGAGTTAGTGATATACCTTATGCAAACAAGTACAAGAGCCATGATACCAAGACTGACCACAAGACTAGCACCGTCCCGTTTAAGAAGGGGCCGGGCCCTTCCCAGTACCAAGGGAAGCCCAAAGGGGAGTTGGAGTGTTATCATTGTCATAAAAAGGGGCACTTTGCAAGAGTCTGTCCTAGCAAACCACCTACAGCAGCTGTGTCTTTGGCCTGCAACATTGGTGTGTCTCCGAAGTCGTCTGAGTTTGCCCGGGGCAGTTCGTCAGAGGCTGAGGCACAGCCAATGCAGAAGCACCTGGGAGGCTCGAACCCTGCTCAGGATGTTTTTTGCGACCATAGAGGGCGGGGTTGCGTGATGTGGGCAGGGCGCAAGTATGGAGTAGAGGTCTTGCGTGATACAGGTGCTTCCCAGACTCTGATGAAGAACTTGACTGGCTACCCTATAAACGCGGCTCGGGTGGTAGTGGTGCAGGGTATTAATGCAACTCGGTCATACCCGCTGGTGCGGTTGGAGTTGGAGGTGGATGGTGTGGCACGTGAATTGGATGTCGGGATTGTGGAGAAACTGCCAGTGGAGGGCGTCGACCTTCTTCTCGGCAACGACTTTGCAATGCCCGCTTCTGAGGTTCTACCCTTAGTCGTTGCCGAGAGGCCGGCCGACGTGAGTAGGGAAGAGCAAGAGTGGGTCGAGCGGTGCCAGACACAACCAATGGTGTGTGTTGTCACCCGAGCTCGGGCAGCTAAAGTGTCACAGCCTAGTCCTCCGTCTTCAGACCAGCGGAGGAACGATCAACAGGAGGAGGCTAAAGCTGGAGTTGGTTTTAAGAGTTTTGACTTGGCGGCTCTCCTGGGTGATTCAGTATTAGCACCATTACTTAATTCTGGAGTAGCCCCTGGGCCTGTCATCGAGAGTGACGAGGCTGGGCATGACGAGTCTCCACGACAGCAACGTTATGTACATCGAGAGAGACAGAGGGAGCAGCCCAGTATCGGGAAAGGTCATGCACTGCTCCGGGAGCAGTTAGATCGCTTGGCACCCTCAGATATACGTCGGTTGCAACTAGAGGACCCTGAGCTACAAACGTGTGCTAATGGAGCTGTAGAGCTCGACGAGGACGGCGATGCACAGCCAGGAGATTTTTTTTATTTAGAAGGCATCCTCTATAGGCGTTTTCAAGACCCTAAACGTAGTTGGCAAGAGGGGTCCGGAGTAGTGGACCTGTTGGTGGTGCCAAGGGAGTGCAGGGATAGCCTACTGAGGTTGGCGCATGACATATCACTGGCAGGACATCTAGGGGTGAGAAAAACGGTGGCGGCTTTAGAAAAATTGTTTTGGTGGCCGGGGTTGAAGGTGCAGGTGGTAACCTGGATAGCAAGGTGTCATACGTGCCAGAGGGTTGGAAAACCTAACCAAACAATTCCGAGAGCCCCGTTGCACCCCATTCCTGTCAGTGGACCGCCCTTCAGTAAGGTCATCATTGATATGGTCGGACCCCTACCCCCTACTAGTGCCGGTAATAAATTTCTATTAACTATCATGGATGTGGCCACTCGTTATCCGGATGCATATCCAATGAGAAATGGCACGGCGAAAACTGTTGTCCGGAACCTGCTCTTGTATTGCTCGCGGTATGGTTACCCGCAAGAGGTGCAATCGGACCAAGGTTCTAGTGTTACATCTAATCTGTTCAAACAAACTATGATTCAGCATGGCATCAGCACTGTCGTCTCTTCTGCGTATCACCCGGAGAGTCAAGGGGTGTTGGAGAGGTGGCACGCCACGCTGAAAAGCATGCTTCGATGTTACTGCGCAGAGAATGGAAAGGATTGGGACCTTGGTCTGCTGTATGTTTTGTTCGCGGCAAGAGAATTACCTGGAGAGAGTCGGTTTCAGTCCGAATGAGCTTGTTTTCGGGCATCAGGTGAGGGCTCCTCTCCACATGGTGAAGGAGATGTGGGAGGGCACTAGGCATATTGTTCTGCGAGATAAGTTGCAACCTCTTGTTCCTGAGCGACAAGAGGAGTTGTTTACTAGGCTGTGGCAGTCCGTCCGCATGTTTGTTGCTTCTCCAGGCCTGATGTACGGGGTAGAATCCGACATGGAGGCTGGAGACAGTGCAAGGCTCGAGTTGGTTCCCTACCGTGTGAATCCTGCTCGACAGCCTGTTGTGAAGGCGGAGCTGGACGGCGTGTGGAGAGGGGGTCTGAGGGATGAGGAATATCGTGAGTGGTCGTTGCCAGTGGCTTTGCAACCTGAGTTTGGTGGCAGAGTCTGTGTGTATGTTGATTGCAAGAGTGTGGAAGCATTATCCCTGACAGACGCCTATCCATTACCCAGAGTTGACGACACCATAGATCGCTTCGGGGCTGCCTCGCTCATCACGAAGGTAGAACTAGTGAAGGGTTATTGGCAGGCCCCGATGCCGGAAAGAGCGAAGAGAAGTGCCAGTCTTGCGATGAACTGGGCAGTTTATCAGTGTCAGGTGTTGTTGTGCTGCCGGAACACAAATTGGATGTGTGGCATGCTAAGGGCACTGATAATGTTTTGGCTTTGTTTGCAGGAGAACCCTCGCTGTTCAGTCAGTGTCTGTCGTGGGTGGAGGATCCGGGGTAGGCTACCACAGTATGTTGTTATAGCCTCCTGTCTTGGCTCGCGGTGTATTTTTGCACTGGTGCTTGTTGGCTCGCGTGTGTAGCATCAGCGTAGGGTCGCAGGGCAGGAGTTGTTGGCTTTGATTAGAAGAAAATTAGGCTACATCTATAGTAGCCGCCAAAAACAACATTAAAATAAAATATGAAAAATTAAATAAAAACTCTTTCTTTTAATAATTAATTTTAAGATAATATTGTAGCTGAGTACTGAGTGCAGATGATTTTCCCTCAGTAGGCTGTGCTTCTTAAAGCTCGCTCTGGGAGCACAATGTTATGAATTAATGTATTATATTTGGGAAGGGTGATAAGATTTTTTTATATAAAATGTTGTATTTTTTTTTGAGGAGACTGAGCTTGCATTCCATGAGTGGCAGAGTGGTTAGGAGTGGCAGATTTTAGCGACATTCTGCCTGTTCAGATATGGGCTCATGGTTGAGTGTCCCATATCTTGGGGGGTGTGTGACACCTCCTGGCATTAGCAGAATGGTTGCGTGGGGCATTGCAGCTCGCTAGCGCTCGCCAGGATGGGGGGATAGGCTACAGTTGTCCTAGAATGATCTGCTTTATTTCATTAGTGTCGTGTTGCCACAGACAGTCTAGAAATGGTCTTTGTTTTGGTCTCTGACCGTGCCTTATATTTTATATTCGCTATAATATAAATGTTGCTTGTGTGGGAGGCGAGCGAGAGAGGGTGAGGGGGTACACCCGGCAGCTAGGTGAGCTATGACGCGGCTCGCTTGGGCGCTGACGGCGTTGGCGGCCGGGTGGTCAACTAGTCCCTTCCCGTCGCTGCCTCGTGTTCTTTACCAGCTCAGAGCTTGCCTGACACGCGTATCGCCTACATCCATTGCAATTCTGTCCCCCGTACTCGCTACTTTGCATACTATTTCTCTCTCTCGACTTCTCCTTTCTCATTCTCTAATCTTCATTAAATTCAACATCCCTTCTGGTTTCAGCATAGACGTTCACCGTCGACCAGTCGTATTGTACGCGAAGCTCTCAGATATTTCCATATATTAGGTTAAGGAGGTATTATGCTTTATTGAGGGTTAGAGAGACGGACTTTTCCGTATGTGTCCTCTCTCGGGAAGGTTGTAGACCGGTATATGTCTCCCTTGCAGGGTGTTGAGTGATTCTTCTTGGTTATCTAAAGCTAGACTAGGGGTAAGGTTACTGTGTCATTGTCTCCGATGTGTGCAGTGTTAGCTAAGCTCTGCACGACATCGACAGGTACTGTGGGAGCCTAAGTTGTCTTCGGGTTGGTTTACTTTGTGAGCACAGCGCTGTGGTGTGAGAGGGCCATAGCCTATCCCTCACAACATAGTGCTGCCTCTTTGTGTTGACTTCTGAGGGATCGCCAGGATAGAGCTAGGTACTAGAGACCTAGATTTATCAAGAGAGCATCCCCGTCATATAACGTAATCTTCATTATACCACCCTCGGACAACGTTAGGCTACGAGCCGCATGCTCGCCCATTGTTGCCCTGCCTTGATACCCCAGCTAGGCTTTATTAACTAAGCAGACACTGGTTAGAGATAAGCTCCATTATTATATGTATGCAACATTATTATTCACTGCACTTTTGAACCGAGGTTGTTGTTGAGTTGCACAACCCGAGTAGGCTGTTGCGTTGTGTCACGAAGCATTTCTTTAGTTGTCGAGCATTACTACCTTTGCGCAGTCTTTATTATTCGCCTGCCTATTATTACTATATGTCCTAGCATTTATTGTGACCCGTATTCTGCATTAAAATTGTTCAAGATTCTTTACGAACATCTTCCCAGCATCAGACTTATTTCAGAAGTTTCCAGTTGATGTTGCAGGACTAGCATTGCACTTTCTTTAATACAGGAGTGCCAGTTATTTGAGTATCTACCGTAACGTTAATTAATCACGTTACCTATCTTTTCTTTGTGTAACATAATCGAGTAATCTTTTACTGTTTGAGAATAGGCTGTTTCATTGAGCGTCAGCCTAGTGAGTGTGCACCAGTTACCGAGTCATAGGATACCTCGTTGTCCAGGCACGACTCAGGGCGGTAATGGTGTTTTGTTTTCCAGTGTTTAAGGCAGGGGTTGGATCTAGTGTTACCGTTGTTGCTTTTTGCCATTATCTAGTCCAATGTTGAAGAGCCCTGTGTCTTTGAGAACCTGGATCATAACAATATATATATATATATACTATATATATATATATATATATATATATATATATATGTATATATATATATATATATATATATATATATATATATATATATATATATACACTATATATATATATATATATATATATATATATTATATATTTATATATATATATTTATATATACCGATATATACTGATAAACAATGTAGGCAATTTTAATGTTGTGACCTTTCACTAGTCTATTGATTATGACGTGTCTAGAAATTCAGTAGGTCAATTTCTCATACCTCACAATTTAAGCAATCGAGTTATTTGTTCTTACCATTTGGGAAGCGTCAAAAAGTAAATATATGTGGATATGTCTAGCCGGTTTAGTGCAGCCCTCCCTGGGAAACAAGAACCTTGCTGGTTAGAATCACTAGAATAACATCAACGACATAGATGAGGGTCTTACCTGTACAATCTCAAAATTTGCTGACGATACAAAAATTGCAAATAGCGTACTCTCAAAAGAACAAGTTGACGATATGCAACACAATCTAGATAAATTGTCATGTTGGGCTCAAATTTGGCAAATAAGTTTCAATGCGGATAAATGTAAAGTACTACATGTCTGATACCTAAATGAGAAAGCAAACTATTCGATGAATGGCACTCAGCTTAAGAATGTAAACAGAGAAACCGATCTGGGAGTAAATATATCGAGTAATCTAAAACCGAGTCAACAATATTCAGAAGTTGTTAAGCAGGCAAACAAAATAATTGGCTTTATAGGCAGGTCATTTGAGCATAAATCCAAAGAAGTTATCCTAACCCTTTACAATTCCTTAGTCCGCCCTCTTCTGGAATACTACGTTCAATCCTGGTGCCCTTATTACCAAAAAGATATAAACAAGCTAGAACAAGTTCAACGTAGAGTTACCAAAATGATACCTAGCCTAAAGAACAAACCATACGAAGAGCGTCTTAGAGAATTAAATCTATTTCCTTTAACCCAGCGCAGATTAAGAGGTGACTTAATTCAAGTGTTCAAAATCATCAAAGGCATCGACAATATGAACTGTAGTAAGTACTTCACTATCGACCAATCTAATTACACGCGGGGAAACGGTTGCAAAATTATTGGTAAATCTTTTAACTCGCACGAATCTAAGAATTTCTTCTTCAATCGAGTTGTCAACTTGTGGAATGGCTTCCCCGAAACGTTATAGACTGCATCACCGTTGATTCATTTAAACTCCGCCTAGACAAATATCTCGCATCAAACCCGCGACTGACTGCGTTTGTAAATGAATAACTTTATTTTATCCCCCCCTCAGTTACTAACCCATCTTTCCTCTACTAACTTCCTAATCCTGCCACGGACATTAGTTCCAGGGCAGTAATTCCCTTTCCAATGTTCCCTTACCCACTCTAAACCACTGTTTGGACACTTGATCCTCAGTGTTTTGGAGGACAAGCAACCTAGAAGGGTCACTAGATCTGTTGTTGCTTGATTTCCTTTGTACTCCTTTGTACTAGACCAGTCATAATTAATAGACTATAGTCACTTCACGTAATATGAATGCCAAGTTGACGTACTTCACTCTCAATTTTAAAGTATTTGTAATCAAGGTTCCCCTTCTGAATATAAGGCAATATTTACACATATTTATGTAAGGTATACCTTGTAATTTATAACGTTATTGTGTTAATAGCAAATGTAATGTAATTGAATTGAATCGACTTAGCAGCGATATGAGAAGAATTGTGCATTTTATGACTAAAGCATGAAATTTTTACCACAGTTAGTACATACCATAAGGTTCATTTTTAGATGTGGAAGCAACTTGGGTATGACCTCTGATGACCTTGAGAGGTCAGTGCCCTCAAAACACCAAAATAAGCAATATCTCGGGATCCAGGCATCCTAGACTCATAATTGTTGTGTCTAAACATACATTTTCAGGGACAAGAAACTCAATGGAACAACTTGCAAGTTCACTGGAACAAAATACAATGCAATGCTATGGTGGCCAGCATGGATCAGCAAGCTTATAATGTTAAAAAATACCAATGTACCTTTAATATAGAAAACAAACACAAAGTAGATATAACATAAATATAATTTATTGATTTTTCCCAATTTTAGAATATAGGATATAAGTTTTAGTGATATTTAAAGTTTTTGACAAAAATATATTTTGTGTATTTTCAGGAGTCTACCATGACACAAGCCCACTGCTTCTCATCTCTGACCAGCTTGTACAAGTAGAGCTCTGCATGTGCCCTAGTGGTGGAAACTCACATAGACTAACAGGACTAGCCACTCTTCTGCTGTTGTACCTTTGTTGTAGTGTCTGAGATGGCAAAGTGACACATCCTCGTAGATCCAACCCAGCCTAGTAGTTCTACACCCAAGCATCTGAAGTCAGATCCAGTAACAAACTGGAAACTTTGTATCTTTTGCCAAGCCGACACAGGTGATACACTGTCGTGTCCACTAAGGTCAACCAAGAAACCTATTGGCAGTGGGTATGCATCCGTAGTAGAGGACATTTTCATGTTCCAGAGCCTTCAGCACATGCCAATGGACCTCATGCTTGAGAGGCTGGATGATGGAGATGGCATGGAAACCACACTCAGGGCCCACAGTGCTCAGTGGCACAAGGGTTGTCGGGTGAAGTTCAGCAAAAACATGTTTGACCGGCAAAGCCAAAGAGAAGCAGAAATGGAACACCTAACCAGTCCTTCTAATGTCCATACTCAATCTGCTCATAAGCAATCGCAGTCAACTGCACCTACATGTATCTTTTGCAATGAGTTCGCAGGTTCTGCAGGATTACATGAAGCAGCAACCTACAACTTGGACAAAGAAGTTCGGAGATGTGCCCTTGAACTTGAGGACACTGCCCTACTAGCTAAACTTGCTGCTGGAGACATGATTGCCATTGAGGCCAAGTACCACCGCAACTGCCTGAGGGCACTGTATAACAGAGCCAGGCAAGCGACATCCACGAAGGATGACAAAGAGGAGCGTCTTCTCCACGGAATAGCCTTTGCTGAGCTGGTGGCATATATGGAGGACACACGTACTGATGAGGAGATTGCTCCAGTCTTTAAAGTGGTGGACCTAGCTCAGCTCTACAAGATTAGACTGGAACAATTGGGTGTCACTGTAGAAAACCGAATTCACACAAGGCTGAAAGAAAGGCTACTCTTCAAATTTCCTGATCTAAGGGAATATACCCAGGGAAGAGACATGCATCTAGCATTCCAGGAGGACACTGGACCAGCCCTCAGAAAGGCCTGTGATCACAACAGTGACGCTATGCATTTAGTGAGGGCAGCGCAGGTTGTACGCAAGGCGATGTTTGACTCAGCCCCTCTGTTCTCCTTTGATGGGTCATTCCCAGCGAACTGCCAGAAAGATGCTGTACCACTATCCCTCTTAGCCCTAGTCAATATGATACTTGTTACGATCGGGTCTCGTATAAATCAGTGGCTCTTATACATTGGACTAGACTGGCATAAATGCAACAACGGAAACGCTAGATCCAACCCCTGATATATAATCCCGTCGAACAAAGAACACATATACCCTCCAGAGTTATATCTGCGATAGCGGGGTATCTTAACTCTCAGTATCTATGTGCTTCTACTATAGGCTGATGTTCTCTGAAACAGCCTATTACCTATAACATATGGTTGCTTAGTTATGGTACACAAGGAAAAGATAGTTAACTTAATTAAATCACAAGAGTGATCTAATGCAAACAAGAAGAAGGTTTACTTAACGTTACTTTAACCCTTAAAAAGCGGCTCACCACTTAAGTCGAGTTAAATAAAGCTGGACTATGTGGCGGCGCTCGACATAACTCGAGTGGCAATTTCAGCACGTAATGTGGCTGAGAGAGAGAGACAAGTGGTGGCAGGAGACTAGCGAGCGTATGACTGCTCCAGACCACCGCGGCGAACCTACTGACACAAATCTCAGCTCCCTCCTCCCTCTCTCACTCGCTACATACTCAATTATGTACCGAAAGTACCGAATTACCTGCTTTTTGCACTCGCGTTGCACGGTTATTGCAAGAAAACTATCCATCATACAAGGATCGTTATGGTGTCATTCGAAAGCTCTGTTTATGCCCTTTCAGGGATAGGTACTTGTTTTACGTTCTGGGTCTTATTTAGGCATGAAAATGATCACGTAAACAGCCCTATTTTGGCTAAAAACACCCCGCTGTGCGGTACACATAAATAAACCGCATAGGCCGCTCGTAAGGTGTTAATCAATAATATCTGTCACTCCTTTATGAAAGAAAGTGTTGTAAAGTCCTCAAGCACCGAACAAGGAATCTTCTGAATAATGTCGGATGCTACTAAGAAGAACGTATCGGAAATGGAACCACAAAATAGCAGGAGGCAGGACAATGCACGTGTAGGCTAAATACACAAAAAGGCTGGACCTATAATGTTATTGGACACAAGAATATTATAAGCGGTGCAACAGTAATAATGCTCGCCACGAAAAAATAGTACTCCTATTAACAAAACCAGTCTATGCTGGGTGTATCTCTCTACAGCAACCTAGACCTCAAAATGCTTGTGTAGAAATAATGGGTATGCATAAAAGAGTATATGATCTAATCCAGCTAATGTCTACCCGGGTTAATAAAGTCTAGCTGGGATGCGCAAAGGTACAGAATTCTGGTGGAGCCAGGCAGCTCCTAGCCTAATGTGGACCTTGGGTCTGTGCGGCCTGATTACGTTAATATGAAGGGGTGCTCTCTTGAGGATTCTCGATCACAAGTATCGAGTATCCTCCTGGCGACCCTCAAAAGTAAAAGCAAATAGAGTTAGAACAGTGTTGGGTGGATTAGGCAAGCAGCCCTCACGCACTACACAGTCTAAACTCCAAGGTACACAGACAAAAGATCCACCCAGGTAACCCACAGAATCCGTAGTATCGTGCAGCTCAAAAGTAGCCTACACACAGTGAAAACACCAACAGCAAGGTACCTGATCCCTAGTCTAGCATTATTTAACCCTGTAGAAACATTAGTGATTGATGGAGACAGTCCGAGCAAAACAATCTCCCAAAAAGACAACGACTCTCTTCAACCTTAGCCTAGTACATAAGAAATGTGAGATCCAGCATATAATACAGTCTGGCCACCAATTCAAGGTGTGGATGCAGGGAACCAGAGGGGGATTGATATTAATAAAAGGTGAGGAAGTAGTGGAAATGATAGAGGCAGTAGAAGAGAAAGATTCTAAGACAAGAGTGTGGAACAGTTCATGGGAGATGCTTAGAGTATGCTGTCTGGGACGGATCTGACAGGGATATTCCCAGGGACCGCCTCGCTGGAGTCCCAGTTCGCAGGAATGGCACGAGGGCGCGCGACAGTCGCCCAGTAAGCAGCCGCCTAGTAGGCAGTGTTAGGCAGGAGGCAACGAATCCCGCGAGGCCTATGTAAGGGGGCCAGCCACGCGCCACACTCACCACCAAGTCACACCACCTGGTCTCTCTCTCTCTCTCTCTCTCCCGCTCGCCTTCCCATCATTCAACTACTTAACACAATACTTTCAATTGACTAAATAAAATAGAAAGGATTGTGACAGACGAAAATAAAGAACAGTTCTGAACTGTCTGTAACACAAGCTTTCTCGAGAAGGAAAGTACACAATGATAGGTAGACTGTAGCTACATTCTCTGCCCTGGCGAGTCCTAGCGAGTAAGCTATGCCTGTTCTGGGGAAAGCGGTGAGCGTCACACCCCACCCAAGATTTATAAGAGGCTCCAACTATGAGCTCTAAATCTGTCACGCAGAACCCATACAAAATTCGCCACTCCTAGCCACCCAGCGACAATGAAATGTAAAGCACAGTTCTCTTCAAAATAACACATTATAAAAATGAACAACCCTTCCCAACACAATAGATTAAATTACATAGTTATGCTCATAAGAGCGAGCTTCACTAGCCCAGCCTTCTGAGAGGAGTACAACTCAGAATTTCTGCTATAACATACTTTAAAAAAATTTAACTATCAAAGAAAGAGTTTTTATAGGATTTTTATATTTTTAATATGTTTATGGCGGCTGCACTACAGGGGCAAGCCTAGTTTTTTTCTTCTATACCAACACAGCAACTCCTACTTTACGACCCAATACGCTGGGCTACACACGCGAGCCAACAAGCACCAGACGTAAACATACTAATCAAACCAAAGTAGGAGGCTACCCTTGTGATGATCTACCCCGGGTCTTCCACCCTCGATAAGCAATCTGCAATCACATTCTCAGAACCGGCAATATGGCGTATGTCTAGGTTGTATTCCTGCAACATTAATGACCACCTGGTCAGCCTCATATTCCGGTTATGGAATTGATTCAGGAACTTGAGGGGGTGATGGTCGGTGTAGATCACCACAACTGGTCCATAGGCTGGAACATACACCTCAAAGTGCCTGAGCGCTAGCACAATCGCCAGCAGTTCCTTCTCAACTACTGAATAGTTCTTCTGCGCCGAGTTGAACTTTTTTGAGAAGAAACTGACTGGGTGCTCCAGCCCATCTTCATCTGATTGCATCAGAACGGCACCAGCCCCCACACCACTGGCATCAGTTGCCAGCTGGAATGGTCGGCTAAAGTCCGGGGCCCTGATGATTGGGTGAGTACACAACAGGTGTTTTACTTGCAAAAAAGCCCTCTCACACTCAGGCGCCCACTTAAACTTTCTATCTTTGGCCAATAGGTCCGTCAGAGGAGCCAGCACAGTAGAATAGCCCTTTATAAAGCGGCGGTAGTAACCAATCATGCCCAAAAACCTCATGATCTGCTTCTTGGTGGACGGCCTGGGGAAGTGGTTAATAGCCAATATCTTGTTCTGTGGGGGGCACACCTGGCCCAAACCCACCATGAACCCCAGATACTGCACGGTAGCCCGCACAAAATCACACTTTCCCAGGTTGACCACCAAGTTTGCCTCGCTTAATTTCTTAAATAGGGATTCTACATGTTCACAGTGGCTCTTGAAATCGTCATCGTAGATAATGACGTCGTCCAGGTACACGGTACAGTTCGGAATGTCAGCCACTAACTCGTTCATCAAGCTTTGGAAGGTCGCTGGTGCGTTCTTTAGACCGTACGGCATGACATTACAACGATATGTAGCACCATCCACCACAAAACCACACACCTCTTTCGCCCGTTCAGACAAAGGCACCTGCCAGTAACCTTTTACCAGGTCCACCTTGGTCAAGAACTTGGCCCTGCCAATCTTGTCTACACAGTCATCGACCCGGGGAAGAGGATATTGGTTGGTGGGAGTCAAGCCGTTTAGCCTGCGGTAATCAACACAGAAGCGCACCTTGCCATCCGGCTTAGGTTGCAGCGTTACGGGAGATGTCCACTTTACCGCCCCCTTCTCGATCAGTCCCTGTTGCAACATATACTCCAACTCCGCCCGGAGGGCCGGAAGTTTAACAGGGGGCACCCTATAGGGCACTGATTTGAAGGGTGGGTGGTCTCCGACGTCAACGTCGTGCACCTCATGAGTACTGAGGCCTGGGTGTTCCGCAAATACAGTAGGGTATAAACAGAATAGGCGCTCGACAGCCACACGCTGTTGCTCAGGTAGGTGTTGCAAAGCCTCATGAGCCGCCTGTCTCGTGTTTCCCGCCCACTGATCTGCAGAAACATGATAATCCCAGTTGTCATCCACCTGCGCATGACTGTCCCGTTCTCCTTCTCCACCTTGACTGCTAAAAGTCATCACGGGGACAGTGAGAGGCTCAGGTGGGCGCCTCACATACTCCTTCATCAGGTTGACATGACATAACTGATTCCTCTTACGCCTGTCTGGAGTGGCCACCAGGTAATCTAAGTCCGAGAGCTTCTCTGCTACCCTATAAGGACCAGAGTACTTTGCGGATAAGGGGTGACCTACAAGAGGGAGTAGTATCAACACCTCCTGACCAACGTGAAACTCCCTGAGTTTCACCTTGTGGTCGTACCTGTCCTTCATGAGGGCCTGAGAGCCTACCAGATTGCGGCCAGCCATCTCCAGACTACGCAACATTCGTTCTCTACTCTCAAGGACATACTTAAGCATAGAACATGGTTTAGCGGTGCCTTCCCATATCTCCTTTACCATGTGGAGAGGCCCTCTGACGCGGTGTCCAAACACAAGCTCATTAGGGCTAAACCCCAAACTCTCCCCAGGTACCTCTCGTGCAGCGAATAACACATACGGCAGGCCAAGATCCCAGTCCTTGCCGTTCTCAAGACAATAGCAGCGAAGCATGCTTTTTAGAGTGGAATGCCACCTCTCTAACACCCCCTGACTCTCTGGGTGATAAGCAGATGACACTACAGTGACTATCCCGTGCTGCTTCATTGTCTGAACGAACAAGTTGGAGGTGAAATTCGATCCTTGGTCTGAATGTATCTCCTGCGGGTATCCGTACCGAGAGAAGTATAATAGCAAGTTACGGACCACCGTCTTCGCCAAACCATTTCTCATCGGGTATGCGTCTGGGTACCGAGTTGCTACGTCCATGACTGTCAAGAGATATTTATTTCCGGCACTTGTGGGGGGGAGGGGGCCAACCATGTCGACTACTACTTTACTAAAGGGAGGCCCACTGACGGGAATTGGGTGCAACGGAGCCTTTGGGATGCTCTGGTTAGGTTTCCCGACCTTTTGGCACACACTGCACATTGCCACCCATGACACCACTTGTGCTCTCAAACCAGGCCACCAAAACAGTTTCCCCAAAGCCGCCACCGTCTTACGGACACCCAAGTGTCCCGCCAGCGGTACATCATGAGCCAACCTAAGTAGGCTATCCCTGCATACCCTCGGTACGACCAGCTGGTCTACCACTCCTGACCCACCCTCCCAACTTCTCTGCGGGTCTTGGAATCGCCGATACAAGATGCCATCAATGAAAAAAAAATCTCCAGACTTTGCATCCCTGTCCTCTTCGAGTTCGACAGCACCGTTACTACACTTTAGAACCTCCGGGTCTTCTAGCTGCAATTTGCGAATATCTGAGGGAGCTAGCCTGTCTAAGTGTTTGCGAAACAACTCATGCCCTCCCCCAACATCGAACTTTGCATCCCGTTGCTCTCTCCGTGTATACCGTTGCTGCCTCCGAGTCTCTTTAAGCCCTGCCTCTACACTCTCAGTGACAGGTGGTGGTGCTTCTCCAGACTCTAATAACGGTGCTAATACTGAGTCCCCGAGAAGCGCTGCTGGTACTAGACTCTCCACCGTATCACCTTTCAGCACCTTCTCGTGACCGTTCCTCCGCTTATTTGAAGACTGTTGGTTAGGCTGTGACTCCCTGGATGCGAGAGATCTGGTTACAACACACGCCATTGGTTGCACCTGACACTTTTCAACCCACTCCTGTTCCTCCCTACTCACGTCGGCCGGCTCCTCGGCAACGACTAAGGGTGAAACCTTAGAAGCAGGCACCGCAAAGTCATTGCCGAGAAGGAGGTCGACGCCCCCAACAGGCAATTTCTCCACGATTCCCACATCCAGTTCGCGAGTCACGCTGTCAACTTCAAGCTCCATTCTAACAAGCGGGTATGACCTAGTTGCATTAACTCCCTGCACCACAACTACCCGCGCCGCGTTTATGGGTCTACCGGTGAAATTCTTCAAGAGTGTCTGAGAGGTACCTGTGTCACGCAAGAGCTGTACCCCGTGCTTCTTGCCCCCCCCACTTCACGCAGCCATGCCCTCTATGGTCGCAAAAGGCATCGCGGACAGGGTTCGAGCCTTCCGGATCCTTCTTCACTGGCGGTGCTCCATCCTCTGATCTTATGCCTCCAGCAAACACAAAAGACTTCTGGAACACCCCAATGCTGCGAGCCAATGACACAGCCGCCGATGGAGGTCTGCTCAGACAAGCTTTTGCCATGTGCCCCTCTTTGCGACAGTGATAACACTCAAATTTCCCCTTGGACTTATACTGAGGTGTAAAAGTCCCCTGACCCTTCTTAACCCGTTGAGCCCCGGCTAGTTATAATATTTTGTTCACCCCAGTCCCAAGCCATTTTAACTTATTTTTTTTGTTTGCTAAAATGGAAGACAAGGATGAGAAATGAAAAAAAAAAAAAAAAAAATCACCTCTGACATTTTTTTTGGGGGGGGGGGGAGCCTCAAAAAAATGTGTTGAGCCAAAATGGAAGAGAATGGTGAGAAATGAACACACAAATAAAAAAAAAAATCATTTCGGTCATTTGGGGGGCGGGGGGGGGGGGGGGTTCAATAGTTCGTCTCCCCCGCATGGCCCCCCCCCCCGGGGCACTAGGGTAAAAACTGAGTATGGCATTGTACGGCATACATCCTAAGGAGTATCTCACATAAATCTCAAGCCTCTAGCTCCCATACGACCGGAGTAATGAAGGTTCAAAGTGGCGGTGAACTAGGGGTGTAAACTATCCCCACTAAGCCCACCACCACCAGCCGCGCGGCTGTCTCGGCCCGCTCACACCTACTGGCCCGGCTCCCACACACACTACGGTACCTCCCCCTCCTATTCTCCCGCCATTTCCTACCTTACGAGCCACGTAAGTGTTTTTTATATGTCGGACGCACGTGATGCGTCGCTGGGAGTTGGTGATCAAAGACTGCCGACGCAACACGTGCGACGCTGGGTCTCAACGGGTTAAACGGGGCGGTGCTAGGTTTGTGATCAGTCTTGGTGTCATTGCTTTTAAATTTATGTGTGTCCATATTCCGGGGAGGGGGAGGGTAACGCTCCTTAACACCTACATCGTTTCTCTGTGCAGAGCCGCACCCCCGAATTAGTGACAACCGACGATCAGCCATCTCTGCTGCTTCTACGAGAGTTCTTGGGTTCTTCTCTTTAAGGTTTAAAGTCAAGTCGCCGCCCGTACACTTATAAAACTGCTCTAGAAGCATCAACTGTTTCATCTCATAAAACGTAGTTGTCTTCTCTGATCTGAGCCAGTTTCCCATAGCGTCGGACAGGTCCCGGGCGTGCTCCAAGAAGGTACTGTCTCGCCCCTTAATCACACCCCGGAACTTTAACCTATATGTCTCGGGTTGTAGCTCGTATGCCCGCAGGACAGCCTCCTTGAGCTCCTCATAAACAACGCAGGACTCCAAAGGCAGTGCATCGTAAGCCTTGAGCCCCTTACCTACGAGTCTAGATGACACAAGGGCCGCCCACTTAACTTCAGGCCACTGATGCTCCCGGCACTTCTTCTCAAATCTATTGAAAAACTCTGTGACACCAGACTCGTCAAATACAGGGACCAGTTTGAGAAGGTGCGACAGAGACTGATCATGCGCACGGTTTCCAGTACCGAGTCGCTATCCCGTCGTCTCAACACGAGACTTCTCTAAATCCATGTCGGCACAGTATCTTGTAGATTCTAGTTCAGTCCTAAGCTCAGCTTCCCTCATCTGTTGCTGCATCCTAGCCAGCTCTTTTCTCTCTTCTATCTTAGCTAGCTTTTTCTCTCTTCTATCTTAGCTAGCTCTTTTCTCTCTTCTATCTTAGCTAGCTCTTTTCTCTCTTCTATCTCAGCTCTGTCTGCTGTTGACTCTGATGTTTTGCCATCTCGAGCCGAAAGAGCATCTCCGGGGTCAAACCTTGAGGAGGAGGAGGAGATGCAATGATGTTAGAAATACCCGGTGATCCCCCCAGGGGCAAACCACCCTGCCAGTCACTACCCACCTGCGGAAGCGTGCTAAGGGTCGGTACTCCAATAGGAGGATTGGGAGTCGAGTGAAGGGGAGGCTCGGCCAAAGGGCTCTGAGCACTCACCCTACCTCGTACGCCAGTCACCCCGCCCAGCACACACGTTATCAGGTCATCCTTGGTCATGCCACTAGTACATACATGACCGATAGCTGCGGCTAAGCACTGGAGACCGTACCGATTCATACCCACCAACCAGTCGGAAGTAACAGGCCATTGTAAAAAATTCCTTGCATCCTCCTCACTGTTCACCAAGTTAACAACCTGCCCATGCTGCTGCTCCTCAGCTTCTACATCACGTACTGTGTCTTCATCCTGCACTGATCCGCTATAAGACATGATGCTCACTGAAGATTTTTCACTTTGATACACAAAAAAGAAGTACCCCAAACTCTTATACCACAATATTCACAATAAAAAAAAATCGGAGACAGCTTAACCCGTACAGCCCCAGCGACGCGTCTGACGCGTCGGCGATGTATGTAACGCACAGCCCCAGAGACGCGCCTGACCCGTCACCCTAATTGCGCCGACCGTAACCTCAGGTGTAGCCACTCAAGAGGGCTCAGATTTGTATGGGAACTGTGTACGTATCCCACGCAACCGTGCCGATGGTTGAAAACTCTCAAAGTCCACGTGCGTGCGCGCGAGCGCGCAATAACCTGTTTTTTGGGGATAATTGCCTTCAATTTTTTACTCTTGTAAAATCCGTTTTCGGGGGCTCTGTAGGACCATTTTTAAAGCTTTTTGAGCGGTTTTTCGTGGTTTTTCCTTCATTCCTAACCCATTCGCTATTGTTTCTGGAATAAAACCATTTTTTGAAAACCGGCCGGGTTCTGGTGCGCAAACATTACAAAACTAGCCGGGCTCCACGGGTTAAGTGCTATATTACTTTGCTAAAAAAATAATTCTTGCATGTCCTCAAAAAATATTCCACAAAATCAACAAATGTTCACTGCCTAAACTGTGAGAAAAATCTGCACAATAACCTGCAATTATATGTCAGTTCACCAAATCCTGAGCTAGGTCGCCATTTGTTACGATCGGGTCTCGTATAAATCAGTGGCTCTTATACATTGGACTAGACTGGCATAAATGCAACAACGGAAACGCTAGATCCAACCCCTGATATATAATCCCGTCGAACAAAGAACACATATACCCTCCAGAGTTATATCTGCGATAGCGGGGTATCTTAACTCTCAGTATCTATGTGCTTCTACTATAGGCTGATGTTCTCTGAAACAGCCTATTACCTATAACATATGGTTGCTTAGTTATGGTACACAAGGAAAAGATAGTTAACTTAATTAAATCACAAGAGTGATCTAATGCAAACAAGAAGAAGGTTTACTTAACGTTACTTTAATCAATAATATCTGTCACTCCTTTATGAAAGAAAGTGTTGTAAAGTCCTCAAGCACCGAACAAGGAATCTTCTGAATAATGTCGGATGCTACTAAGAAGAACGTATCGGAAATGGAACCACAAAATAGCAGGAGGCAGGACAATGCACGTGTAGGCTAAATACACAAAAAGGCTGGACCTATAATGTTATTGGACACAAGAATATTATAAGCGGTGCAACAGTAATAATGCTCACCACGAAAAAGTAGTACTCCTATTAACAAAACCGGTCTATGCTGGTTGTGTCTCTCTACAGCAACCTAGACCTCAAAATGCTTGTGTAGAAATAATGGGTATGCATAAAAGAGTATATGATCTAATCCAGCTAATGTCTACCCGGGTTAATAAAGTCTAGCTGGGATGCGCAAAGGTACAGAATTCTGGTGGAGCCAGGCAGCTCCTAGCCTAATGTGGACCTTGGGTCTGTGCAGCCTGATTACGTTAATATGAAGGGGTGCTCTCTTGAGGATTCTCGATCACAAGTATCGAGTATCCTCCTGGCGACCCTCAAAAGTAAAAGCAAATAGAGTTAGAACAGTGTTGGGTGGATTAGGCAAGCAGCCCTCACGCACTACACAGTCTAAACTCCAAGGTACACAGACAAAAGATCCAGCCAGGTAACCCACAGAATCCGTAGTGTCGTGCAGCTCAAAAGTAGCCTACACACAGTGAAAACACCAACAGCAAGGTACCTGATCCCTAGTCTAGCATTATTTAACCCTGTAGAAACATTAGTGATTGATGGAGACAGTCCGAGCAATACAATCTCCCAAAAAGACAACGACTCTCTTCAACCTTAGCCTAGTACATAAGAAATGTGAGATCCAGCATATAATACAGTCTGGCCACCAATTCAAGGTGTGGATGCAGGGAACCAGAGGGGGATTGATATTAATAAAAGGTGAGGAAGTAGTGGAAATGATAGAGGCAGTAGAAGAGAAAGATTCTAAGACAAGAGTGTGGAACAGTTCATGGGAGATGCTTAGAGTATGCTGTCTGGGACGGATCTGACAAGGATATTCCCAGGGACCGGCTCGCTGGAGTCCCAGTTCGCAGGAATGGCACGAGGGCGCACGACAGTCACCCAGTAAGCAGCCGCCTAGTAGGCAGTGTTAGGCAGGAGGCAACGAATCCCGCGAGGCCTATGTAAGGGGGCCAGCCACGCGCCACACTCACCACCAAGTCACACCACCTGGTCTCTCTCTCTCTCTCTCTCTCTCTCTCCCGCTCGCCTTCCCATCATTCAACTACTTAACACAATACTTTCAATTGACTAAATAAAATAGAAAGGATTGTGACAGACGAAAATAAAGAACAGTTCTGAACTGTCTGCAACACAAGCTTTCTCGAGAAGGAAAGTACACAATGATAGGTAGACTGTAGCTACATTCTCTGCCCTGGCGAGTAAGCCATGCGGTTCTGGGGGAAGCAGTGAGCGTCACATACTGGATGGATCAAACATAAAGCACAAGACCCAGCTTGAACAGACAACGAATACAACTGCAGGTGTTGCAATCTCCCAGCTGTTGGTGTTCAACAGCATCAAGCTTGCACGGAAAGTGGAGTCACCAACTTCAGTTCACCATAACCGCAGCCAAGAAACTCCACTCCCACTGTATTTGTCTCTGAAGATCCACGCTGTTACCAGGAGCAGAGGATTAGTTGACACACTGCACAACCTCGGATTGTGTGTCTCTTACGACAGGATGCTGAAACTCACAACCGACATTAGCAATGGCGTCTGCCGACAGTTTGAGATTGAAAAGGCTGTGTGTCCTTCTAAAATGCGCCATGGGTTGTTCACTACAGCAGCAGTGGACAACATTGATCACAACCCAAGTTCTGCTACATCAAAGGAGTCCTTCCATGGCACTGGCATTTCACTCATTCAATATCTATCACACACACACTCTGGTCTGGATCGTGGAGTCCCAGTGATCAACCAGGACGCATCATCATCCAAGTCACTCGCACCTCTGCCATCATCTTACACCAATGTGCCACCAGCTACTCTGAAAACGAAGAACTTCACTGCGCCTGCTGTGCAAGGTCCAGGGAGACCCGACAACATTCTGGCTGCTGCAGAGGCTGCTGATGAAGAGTATGGGTGGCTCAACACTGTGAAGACTGCCTTTGAGAAGGACGCTGTGGACGGGTGGATCTCCTGGTCTGCATACCATGCTGATGCCAAACAAGCAGTCATTCCACCCATCCCAGCAATCAATGCACTGCTGCCTCTGTTCATCGACAGTTCCCACTCAGTGGCAATGATCCGTCACGCCATGGATGTCGTCAAGGTGGCAGTTCAGCATCTCAACCCTGGTCAGGTACCTGTCCTTGCAGCTGACCAACCGCTGTATGCCATTGCAAAAGAAATCCAGTGGGCGTGGCCAGCCACTCATGGGGAGGAGCACTATGTTATCATGTTTGGTGGCCTACACATCGAGATGGGTGTGCTGAAGGTAAACCACAAAAAGTAAAGGATTATTGTTGTGTGTGCATGGTTTCATTTTGGTTTATTTTGTTAGAGTACGATCCATAAGCTTTAATTGCTTGTTGCACTCAATGTTTTGTACATTTCCTGCAGTTGTTAACTTAAACAAAAGTCTGTTTAAACAAAAGGATTATTGCACCAATTGCATTGTAGTTGACACAAAATAAACGTAGATTGTAGATGAGACAAAATAGGCTGCATGTCATTAATCTACTTCTTCCAGATGTTGGGACGCTGGCTGGATGGCAGTGGCTGGATGAATGCACTAGTCCAGGTTGGTATTGCAAGTTCTGGAACGGCCGCGTCTTTCCTGCAAGCGAGCCATGTCACCAAGACCTGTCACGCTCACCAAGTCACGGCTGCAAGCCTGTACATACTGCTGCAGCAAGCATACCAGGATGATTGCACAACCAGTGCTGATGACTCCATCCAGCCTTTTAAGGAGTGGTGTGCAAAGCAGGCTGAGGTTACTGTGCACTTCAGCTACTGGCTCAAGACCCTGTCCTTAGAGCTGCTCTTGCTGCAGTACCTCAGATCACTTCGTGAGGGGAACTTCCGGCTGTATGTGGAATCCCTGACACAGCTCATGCTGTGGATGTTTGCCCTGGATCACACCCACTACTCCAAGTGGCTTTCTATGCACATCCGTGACATGGTGAGTCTCGCTGAGAAGCATCCAGATGTCCTGGCAGAGTTCAAGTCTGGGAACTTTGTGGTGCACAAGACCAGAAACAAGTTCTCTGCTATAGCAATCGACCAGTGTCATGAACAAAACAACGCCCTGGTCAAAGGATCTGGTGGTGCAATCGGGCTAACGGACAATCCTAAAGCACTGAGACGCTGGATGGTGGCAGGGCCTGAAATTGCTAGGATCATCACAGAGTTTGAGGGACCACAGGTCACTGATCCAGACATACACCCTCACCATGACCAGCACTCTGCAGTGCAATCAGCCTTCCTGAAGGAGGTCAAGGCACTTTATGCTTGTACTAAAAGAGATGGGGAATCCATTCCTGGAAACCAGTCCACACCTGCTTGTCATTGACACCAGGGATGTCATGGATGTTGCAGTGACAGAGACAGTGAGAAAGATAGAGTCCATTGGTGAGCAGCAGTACACCAAGTTTGTGGAAGAAAGGCTGGAACTCTGCACAAAGCCTGTCACAGAAATACTTCCCAAGAACAAGCTGCCTCTGTTTAGCCGGCTACCAATCAAGATGCAGAAGGCAAAGCTCGCTGCACTGAAGAATGACTGGTCTCTTTGCGAGGCTATACATCTCCTGCGAAACCCGCGATGGGGATCTCGGTCAGTTCTTCTCTCACGAGAACCAGGCAGCTCCACCATCACTTTCAGCAGGAGGCAGACTGCGACATGGGGCCAAAGCAGATCTGCTACGCTGCCTGGAATCAGGTGTGAACCAGGAGATAAATGCGCCCACGGTTGACGCCATAATCATTGATGGGGCAGCTGTGGTCCACATGCTGAATCCTGCGACTTCCAAGACCTTCCAGGAATATGCAGACACAGTGTTTGGATCATACATCTCTGCTCAGCTCCAGAAAACCAACCGTGTTGACCTTGTCTGGGACGTGTACCTACCAGACAGTCTGAAAGCTACAATCAGACAGAAGAGTGGAACAGGAACAAGGAGAAGAGTAACTGCTTCTACTGTGATGCCAAAGAATTGGAAGGACTTTCTTCGGGTGGATGAAAACAAAACCGAGCTTTTTGGTCTCCTGTCTCAGGCAGCTGTTCACTCTCCCCTAGCAGATGGTAAGGAACTGTACGCAACACATGGGCATGACGTCCTCTGCTCACCTCCTGAGTCAGACCTGACCCACCTTGCCCCATGTTCACAGGAGGAAGCTGATAAACGTCTACTCCTTCATGTTGCAGATGCTGTTCAGAAAGGCTGCAAGCAAGTGGCCATACACACTGTGGATACTGGCGTGGTGGTGATCGCTGTGGCCTCCTTCTGCAAGATCCAACCTGATAAGCTCTGGATCTGTCTTGGCACTGGCTCAAGCTTCCGGATGTGCTGTTCATGAACTGGTTGCCACCATGAATCCAAGACAGTGTTGTAGTCTTCCTGTCTTTCATGCCATCACTGGATGTGATACCATGTCAGCATTTGCAGCAGAGGGAAGAAGACAGCTTGGGAAACATGGAAGGTCTACCCAGATGTGACTGATGCCTTCAGTGAACTCATGCAAATGCCCAGGCAGGTCAGTGAGCAATCAATGCCCCTGCTGGAAAGATTTGTGGTGCTGATGTATGACCGAACCAGCGACAGCATGGAAGTGAATGAGGCCAGAAAGCAGCTCTTCACACAGAAGTCGCGGGCTCTGGAAAACATTCCACCTACACAGGCAGCATTCCTTCAGCACATCAAGCGTGCCAGCTACCAAGCCCACTGCTGGAACCAGGCACTAGTCCTGGAACCTGAAGTGTTTGACCCATCAGACTGGGGCTGGACAAAGGACAAAGATGAGTGGCAACCTCTCTGGAGTACTTTGCCTGAAGCATCAAAGTCGTGCCATGAACTAATCCATTGTGGCTGCAAGAAGGAATGAACTGGTCGGTGCAGGTGCACAAAGGCAGCACTTAAGTGCACTGCACTGTGTGTCTGTTCAGGAGACTGTTAGACATTGAAGCCAGCAGGCTAGTAGGGTGTGTAGTGCAACAAAATGATAAGAAAACAATGTCGTCAGCAGTAAAATTCAAGGTGGAAACCACAGTATTGCATTGAATTTTGTTCCAGTGAACTTGCAAGTTGTTCCATTGAGTTTCTTGTCCCTGAAAATGTATTTTTAGACACAAAAATTATGAGTCTAGGATGCCTGGATCCCGAGATATTGCTTATTTTGGTGTTTTGAGGTCACTGACCTCTCAAGGTCATCAGAGGTCATACCCAAGTTGCTTCCACATCTGAAAATGAACCTTATGGTATGTACTAACTGTGGTAGAAATTTCATGCTTTAGTCATAAAATGCAAAATGTTATGCTTATCTGCCCTACTATAACCATGTTTTCCTTACTTCCACAGTCATACTCATAGTAACCCTTTTAGTACTTGGACACGCATATATTTGCTATTATCGGGCTATTGTTACAAGATTGTATTACCATTCGTAAGGGCTCGTGGAAGCCAAAGGGTTAATTGAGACAGTCTACAC
Organism: Paralithodes platypus; assembly: GCA_032716605.1. NCBI lineage: Eukaryota > Metazoa > Arthropoda > Malacostraca > Decapoda > Lithodidae > Paralithodes > Paralithodes platypus. The sequence continues at coordinate 23,953,204 of CM064505.1, read as the reverse complement.
TCTTTTTCCTCCACAGATCCTCCCTAAGCTTTATAAAATCCTTTAATGAAAGCCATAATTCAATTTTAAGACCTTGCATGCAATTTAGGAGTCGACTCATATTTCCTGGCAAGAGATAGCGAACCTAATAATTAAGGACTGCCTTTCGGCCGGGACATTTTGCTACAGAAAAATTTAGATTTTCTTTATCTCAAAGGGAATTTTGTGGGTGTTATTCTTAAGCTTGATGGAGGTCTAGGGAACAAGAAAATAAATCCCCTTAATGTTATCAGTATGACTAATTTACATCAATCCCCTTAATGTTATCAGTATGACTAATTTACATCAATCCCCTTAATGTTATCAGTATGACTAATTTACATCAATCCCCTTAATGTTATCAGTATGACTAATTTACATCAATCCCCTTAATGTTATCAGTATGACTAATTTACATCAATCCCCTTAATGTTATCAGTATGACTAATTTACATCAATCCCCTTAATGTTATCAGTATGACTAATTTACATCAATCCCCTTAATGTTATCAGTATGACTAATTTACATCAATCCCCTTAATGTTATCAGTATGACTAATTTACATCAATCCCCTTAATGTTATCAGTATGACTAATTTACATCAATCCCCTTAATGTTATCAGTATGACTAATTTACATCAATCCCCTTAATGTTATCAGTATGACTAATTTACATCAATCCCCTTAATGTTATCAGTATGACTAATTTACATCAATCCCCTTAATGTTATCAGTATGACTAATTTACATCAATCCCCTTAATGTTTCAGTATGACTAATTTACATCAATCCCCTTAATGTTATCAGTATGACTAATTTACATCAATCCCCTTAATGTTATCAGTATGACTAATTTACATCAATCCCCTTAATGTTATCAGTATGACTAATTTACATCAATCTGGTTACACAGTAGAATATGAACGCGTATATTGTAACAACAATGGTACACATAATAAGTGGTTCAGTCGTTTATATGTTGTAATACGAAAACAACAAATTGATCAACACTCTTTATGTGCCTCAATTTTGTTACAAGTGTTCAAGTTTTATAGCGTAGGGAGGACCTCTAGGAAACCAAAAGTTCATAGCTACATCAGTTGACGGTCCAACTCTGACAGGTTTTAAAAATGTTGAATACAATCATCCGGATCCACGCCGACCTAAATGGTACAAAAGGTTCTTAATAGTGACAAGGAAATAGGGTAAAATATCTTAAAATCGCCAAACTAATGGGGCAAACGTCTTAAAATATCATAACTAATGGGACTACACATGGGGGAAAAGGGGGTCCAGAAACAAGAATGACGCCTTTAATAACCTAACCTAAACTGACCTGACATATGACAATGCAAAATGGTTTACTCGTGGAGAATGTACATATGAGATTGAATCATTTCGAGAATAAAGATAAATCGTTCACTTCATGAATAAAGGATATTGATATAAATTAACCCCTCGGCAGCTTGCTTCATTTGTCAACTCGGCCCAATTCTACTTCTTGGTTCAATTCTACCACTTGACATTTGAGTACCTCCAAGGAATTCCAATCTTGTGTGCAAACAGGGAGGGTAAGACAAGGAGGCTTGGAGGTGGCCAGGGTGGTGAGGATAGGGTTGTTGCACCCCCCCCCCTCCCCCCACACACCCTTGTTTACCTTCTCTCTCTCCCCTCATGCAAACATTTGTCTACATGTCGCCCACCACCAATTATTAACACACACTCGCACTTGTACCACATCTCTCTCCCTCTCACTTTTGATTCTATCCTATGAAGCTGTCAATTTCATTCCCACTTTAATAGTGTATAAGTATTCTTTTTCATCTCTCCTCACCCTCACAACTGTATACTCTCTCTCTCTCTCTCTCTCTCTCTCCTGGTACGACCTGTGTGGTCAGTGTATCTATCCATCTATCTACAGTATATCTATCTACATTATATATACTGTATATACATATACAGTATATTATCCACTGTGCTATCGACTCCCCCGCGAGAGGTATAAATATATATATCTATATATATATATATATATATATATATATATATATATATATATATATATATATATATATATCATATTTCCCCCAGCTTTTATTTCCCCTCCCACTCCAAACTTTGTACCGTCTCTTTCCAAGTGTCACACATTCGATGAGTTTTCGGATTCTACTTGTATGCATTTGTTCATTAATATATGTATTTATTATTATCCTTAGTTTCCTCCTAAGATCTCCAGCAAACTTAAAAAATACCCTAACGACCCCCATCGAGATACATTCGAAACAATTTCGGTAGAAAAGTGTCTCAGCCGAAGGCTGCTTCATCCTGAATTACAGGCTCGCTATCACTCGACAGGATAAAATCGACACCTAAATGGCACAAAAGGTCTTGAAATTGCCAAACTAATGGAGCGAACGTCTTGAAATATCAAAGCTAAAGGGGCTAAACATTAGGGAAACGAGGGTTCAGATAAAAACAAACCTCCCCTTAAGGCTGTTTTCCATCATGAGCCAAATACCCCCTGAAAAAAACTCTGCTGTTAGACATTATGCAGCATATTATGAGATGACTGGACTCACCACCTCCATAGATTGCGTCCACTTGATAACGGCCTTATTAAACAAGATGTTGATGATCTGGCCGCTCTGTGCTAACATACACCAGCTGCTGGGAAAGGTATCACCAGCTGCTTCGAGCTTCGGGCAGGCTGAATTTGGCGCTAAAAGAACGTACGCGAATAAAGGTATTTTCTGCAAAGGCCACGATATGTCTTGGTGCTGGCTTGCTTTTTAAGAAATTTGAATTACTCAATTGTATCGGTCAATATTATAACCAAGACGGCCGTATATCCGTCCTCCTCTGCACTCCTGCCGTACACATCGCCGATTCTGACATAGCTTTGCTCGAGGTGGACGCCACATGTATACCAGAGGATGGCCAAGTAGTGTGGGAGGTGATGGTCAACTACTGGACTATTTGGGGCGAGACCTTCAACGATACCATCAATGCTAAGTGGACGTACCCAACCATAGTCTGCCGCCTGGACTATATTACATATTATATTTGGGATTTTATATAGGAAATAATATTGCAACTCTTATATAGTCTAAAGATATTTTACTTGCAGGAAATTAGTATATTTAAGCAGGCAGCTGTACACTAGACGTTGAATCAATGTTATTCTCCGGATTTTGTATTCCCGTGTCAGATATAGCAACTCCCTACTTAAGCACTCTTTCGGTCACCAGGCCTTGTTCATGTGAAACATAACTGGTCATTGGACCTCTCAGCGGGTGGAGGAGATGAGTATAGAAAGGTAGGAGATAACATTTTAGAGACACTTAGACAGAGGGCTGGGAGCTGTTTGGACTGGTGGAGATTTTCTCCCTATATGGGGAATACTAAATTGTTTATACTTACACTACTTATCAAGTTCCTGCATATACATCCTGTTCCTGCATCTTTTACTGTGTTCCTGAATAAAGATCCTGTGGTTGGACAACAAGTATATTGAAATTCCCTTTACCTATAAGTATCAAATATATATTTATAGTAAGGGTGGTGGCGATGAATTATCTACCCTATATCAATATCATATATCTACCAATCTACAAGAAAATCTACCAGAATCTTCAATCAACCAAGTACTACATCTACCTACTCACACTTACATAATACAATCACATCATCCCCTTTCAAGGTTACAATATGTGTGTACCTTACATCTACCTCTGTTGGAAAGACGGTGAGCATACTCGACACCCTAACATGTACTCGTTGCAAGATGTGACCCTGATGAGTCAGTTGTAACCACTTTGACTCTAATTTTCTTTATTGGTGTCATTTGTGTAGTTTGTATTTAATTGATATCACTTTCTATAGCTTTTTTGTATTTTATTGATGTAACTTTAATAGCTTTTTATATCAGATTCTACTCCACTCTTGGCTTTCCATTAAACCCTTTAGGATATTATTACGCATTATTACACTTTAGCCTGGCAATTATTAGACGGTTTAATTCAGTTTAGGAAAGGATTTGAGATGTCAGAGGATTAATTGAGATACTCTTTACCCATTTGATTTCTGGAGGACCTGCCTAATCTGAATATAATCGTCCAATAATAGCCAGAACACAGAAAAGAAATGCGTAGTCGGATTTTGAAAGGGTAAATATCGATGTCTGCATTCCAACCAGAGTAATCGAGCACATATTTCTACCGTTTAGGAAGGGTCAGCCAGGGAATAGGTGTGGACATTTACAGCCCATTTGCTCCAGCCTAATTATAGTTACAGAGGTTAAGGGTCACGATCTCTGGCCTATCTATAAATAATATATTTTATAGGTTTGTGATGGATAGGAGGTATGATTAATGTATTTATGAATGTACTACGACCTTGTTATAGCTGGTAATTATGCTTAACCTCTTCAGTACCAGTGACGCCTTTTGGTTTTAATGTATTTATGAATGTACTACGACCTTGTTATAGCTGGTAATTATGCTTAACCTCTTCAGTACCAGTGACGCCTTTTGGTTTTAATTTATGTATGAATGTACTACGACCTTGTTATAGCTGGTAATTATGCTTAACCCTTTCAGTACCAGTGACGCCTTTTGGTTTTAATTTATTTATGAATGTACTACGACCTTGTTATAGCTGGTAATTATGCTTAACCTCTTCAGTACCAGTGACGCCTTTTGGTTTTAATTTATTTATGAATGTACTACGACCTTGTTATAGCTGGTAATTATGCTTAACCCTTTCAGTACCAGTGACGCCTTTTGGTTTTAATTTATTTATGAATGTACTACGACCTTGTTATAGCTGGTAATTATGCTTAACCCTTTCAGTATCAGTGACGCCTTTTGGTTTTAATTTCAGCTGCATTTAAACGATTTTTATAAGGCTTAGGAAGGATTGAGATAGTCTATAGCCTATTAATTTTTAATTGGTAGACGTCCTTCCTAAGATGAATAAAATCGTCTAATAATTGACAGAATATAATGAAAAGGACACCACAGGTACTGAATGGGATCATATTGATGCTTACGGCTCCAACTTCCTTCTAGCCTGAAATTCGCAAATGATGAACTACGTACTCCGTTGAGCACATAGTCTACAGGGTGGCGCAGGAATAGGTTACCCAGACTCCATTAATTAAGGGCAGGTTTTTTTTGTTTTTCTGGCCCCTCTTCTCATCTTTAACCTCATTAGTTTTGAATATCTTAAGACGTTAGCCCCATTAGTTTGGCAATGTTAAAACCTTTCGCTCCTTTTCTTTGTCAGCATTAAGAACTACCATGCTATTTAGCAACTGTTTCAATGTATCTAAAAAAAAAGGTCTTAAGATATGTTTGTTAAGCTTGATAGAGGTCTAGGGAGCAGAGTACCCTCACCCCCCTTTACCTTTTGAAGATTATGGCGCATTTTGACAGTTTATTTTGGCTATCATTGGACGATTTTATACAGATTACGAAGGATCTGTGAGAATTATAAGGGCAAAGAATATCTAAATTATCTCTGACTTCCATATACACTTCCTAATCTGAATAAAGTCGTCCAGAAACATAAAATAAATGCGTAATCGGATCTTGAAAGGGTTAAAGAGCATAGCTCGCCAATAATCTCTTCTTGTTTTGTCACTCTTCAATGCATGTTAATTTGACAAATAATGCACAAGTGCTCTGCTTTGTTATCATGTTTACCCTAAAACAGCAAACAAATTCATAGAAGATATTTCAATTTTAAGGGGGTGGGGGGTGATGACATCATCAACGGACACCCTTGCAAATAGAGCCAACATATAGACCAGTTCACAGCCTTGCCTGTATGCGTGTGCTTACAATAGAGCCAACATACAGACCAGTTCACAGCCTTGCCTGTATGCGTGTGCTTACAATAGAGCCAACATATAGACCAGTTCACAGCCTTGCCTGTATGCGTGTGCTTACAATAGAGCCAACATATAGACCAGTTCACAGCCTTGCCTGTATGCGTGCACTTACAATAGAGCCAATATATAGACCAGTTCACAGCCTTGCCTGTATGCGTGCGCTTACAATAGAGCCAACATATAGACCAGTTCACAGCCTTGCCTGTATGCGTGCGCTTACAATAGAGCCAACATATAGACCAGTTCACAGCCTTGCCTGTATGCGTGCGCTTACAATAGAGCCAACATATAGACCAGTTCACAGCCTTGCCTGTATGCGTGCGCTTACAGGCAGTTTTTCCTCTCTCTCTCAAATTCATCCTAATGACATGCATAATTTACCAATAAAAAAGCATAAGGCCCATATCTAGATTCTCTATGTAGTGTATTTGGACATATTTTGAGCTATGTAATTAGGAAGACAAATGCATATATTGCAGATTCTTTCACTACTGCAGTTTATTTTACAAGCTCAGAGATTATCAATAACGTGGTTATTTCACAATTGTTTTTTCTCCCTGTACACATTTGTCCATTACAGTAAAATGTATATGTTTTTTACTAATCTATAATGAACTGACACATATTATTTTCCACCGCCGCCGCTCGGTAACGCCATTTGCTAGAGCTGGACACTTTAAAACACTCTCCGAAAGCCAGGACGGGCATTAATCGTTGAATTAATACTATTGACTACTAAATTCAAGTGACTACCTACGGTGTTCTCACATATGTAGTAAATATGTGTATATAATCAACAAAAATGATATGCTAACTATTAACATCAGTGCGTACTTCACATACCTAAATGTGCATATTTGAAGATACCTGTAACAAAAATAGCAATAATATAAACACTTTATAATCAAATATAACAAATATCTAGTTTCAAATATTTAGACTTTAGAAAATATATTATAATATAAGAGGACTGTCTGTGCAATGTGTTATGCATGAATGTCTTGGGACAGATATATCAATATTTGCATCCCTAAAAAAATATATAGGCCTACCGGTATTAATTGCTCATCCTGTTTTGGACCAACTGAATATTCCGAAATTTAATATATATTTGTTTAAACATGTTATTGTACTTTTGTACTATTAATACAATACATTCTTTAGCTAAATTTATATTATATACATTCATGCTACACTTCATAATAAATGTAACTTATATTATATACATTCATGCTACACTTCATAATAAATGTAACTTATATTATATACATTCATGCTACACTTCATAATAAATGTAACTTATATTATATACATTCATGCTACACTTCATAATAAATGTAACTTATATTATATACATTCATGCTACACTTCATAATAAATGTAACTTATATTATATACATTCATGCTACACTTCATAATAAATGTAACTTATATTATATACATTCATGCTACACTTCATAATAAATGTAACTTATATTATACATTCATGCTACACTTCATAATAAATGTAACTTATATTATACACATTCATGCTACACTTCATAATAAATGTAACTTATATTATATACATTCATGCTACACTTCATAATAAATGTAACTTATATTATATACATTCATGCTACACTTCATAATAAATGTAACTTATATTATATACATTCATGCTACACTTCATAATAAATGTAACTTATATTATATACATTCATGCTACACTTCATAATAAATGTAACTTATATTATATACATTCATGCTACACTTCATAATAAATGTAACTTATATTATATACATTCATGCTACACTTCATAATAAATGTAACTTATATTATATACATTCATGCTACACTTCATAATAAATGTAACTTATATTATATACATTCATGCTACACTTCATAATAAATGTAACTTATATTATATACATTCATGCTACACTTCATAATAAATGTAACTTATATTATATACATTCATGCTACACTTCATAATAAATGTAACTTATATTATATACATTCATGCTACACTTCATAATAAATGTAACTTATATTATATACATTCATGCTACACTTCATAATAAATGTAACTTATATTATATACATTCATGCTACACTTCATAATAAATGTAACTTATATTATATACATTCATGCTACACTTCATAATAAATGTAACTTATATTATATACATTCATGCTACACTTCATAATACATGTAACTTATATTAAATACATTCATGGTACACTTCATAATAAATGTACTTATATTATATACATTCATGCTACACTTCATAATAAATGTAACTTATTATATACATTCATGCTACACTTCATAATAAATGTAACTTATATTATATACATTCATGCTACACTTCATAATAAATGTAACTTATATTATATACATTCATGCTACACTTCATAATAAATGTAACTTATATTATATACATTCATGCTACACTTCATAATAAATGTAACTTATATTATATACATTCATGCTACACTTCATAATAAATGTAACTTATATTATATGATTAAATCTAGAACAAGTGCCAACTCCCGACGGCAATTGTCTGTAAAATTCACCAGATCAAACCGTACGGTACGGTACGGTATGTACAGTATGTATGTATGTATGTATATACACAGGCATATACACCATAGCTGGGGGTGGTACGGTAATGTATTCACTGGAATTGCGAAAATTGAGAGGCCAATTACTGGAGCATATAACAACTAAATGGAAACGTAAATTATAATACGATACTAATCCCCAAAGGAATGCAACACGCAACCAAGGCTGGAGTTGAAAAATATGAACCCGTTCACTCGTTCAGTATTCGAGGAAGCTTTGTTCTCTATATTCTAGCTAATATAAGACGATTTAACTTAGGCTTGGCAAGCCTCTAGGGGTCAAAGGGTTAAAACTATCTCAACTAACTTGCTAACACCCACAATTCCTTCCTAAGCTGAAATAAAATGTTCTACTATCACAACGATAATGCGTCCTCGTATCTTGAAAGGTTAACACTACACTCGATTTTTTGTTTTACCTGGCGAAAAGTTTAATCCCCTAACAGTTGATTTTCGATACCTAATGGAAGAGTATAAAACTGCTATGTCTCTAACATCATATTTTAGATACCTAATGGAAGAGTATAAAACTGCTATGTCTCTAACATCATATTTTAGATACCTAATGGAAGAGTATAAAACTGCTATGTCTCTAACATCATATTTTCGATACCTAATGGAAGAGTATAAAACTGCTATGTCTCTAACATCATATTTTCGATACCTAATGGAAGAGTATAAAACTGCTATGTCTCTAACATCATATTTTAGATACCTAATGGAAGAGTATAAAACTGCTATGTCTCTAACATCATATTTTAGATACCTAATGGAAGAGTATAAAACTGCTATGTCTCTAACATCATATTTTAGATACCTAATGGAAGAGTATAAAACTGCTATGTCTCTAACATCATATTTTCGATACCTAATGGAAGAGTATAAAACTGCTATGTCTCTAACATCATATTTTAGATACCTAATGGAAGAGTATAAAACTGCTATGTCTCTAACATCATATTTTAGATACCTAATGGAAGAGTATAAAACTGCTATGTCTCTAACATCATATTTTAGATACCTAATGGAAGAGTATAAAACTGCTATGTCTCTAACATCATATTTTAGATACCTAATGGAAGAGTATAAAACTGCTATGTCTCTAACATCATATTTTAGTCAGGTTTTCATAATCAGCACCATATTTGGCTATACAAAACTTTGTAATAACTGAGTAATAAAGATGGGGATAACCAGACTATAGTATAATTATATGAACACGTGTTCCCATATATAACCAGACTATAGTATAATTATATGAACACGTGTTCCCATATATAACCAGACTATAGTATAATTATATGAACACGTGTTCCCATATATAACCAGACTATAGTATAATTATATGAACACGTGTTCCCATATATAACCAGACTATAGTATAATTATATGAACACGTGTTCCCATATATAACCAGACTATAGTATAATTATATGAACACGTGTTCCCATATATAACCAGACTATAGTATAATAATATGAACACGTGTTCCCATATATAACCAGACTATAGTATAATTATATGAACACGTGTTCCCATATATAACCAGACTATAGTATAATTATATGAACACGTGTTCCCATATATAACCAGACTATAGTATAATTATATGAACACGTGTTCCCATATATAACCAGACTATAGTATAATTATATGAACACGTGTTCCCATATATAACCAGACTATAGTATAATTATATGAACACGTGTTCCCATATATAACCAGACTATAGTATAATTATATGAACACGTGTTCCCATATAACCAGACTATAGTATAATTATATGAACACGTGTTCCCATATAACCAGACTATAGTATAATTATGAACACGTGTTCCCATATATAACCAGACTATAGTATAATTATATGAACACGTGTTCCCATATATAACCAGACTATAGTATAATTATATGAACACGTGTTCCCATATATAACCAGACTATAGTATAATTATATGAACACGTGTTCCCATATATAACCAGACTATAGTATAATTATATGAACACGTGTTCCCATATATCTTTTCTTATACTTCAGTTTTTCCACCGCAGTTGTAAATAGTAGTTCTTCAGTAGAGAAGATCAAGAAATAAATATACTGCAAATAACAATTATGGATATTTAAAGGGTAACTGAAGTGTCCATTATAATTTACCCATTTATGTGAAAATGTTCAATTGAAGTTATTTTTTTCTGGCCCCATTCTCCCTAAATGATAGCCCCAATTAGTTTTGATATTCTAAGACGTTCGACCCATTAGTTTGGCGATCGTAAAACCATTCACCACACTTCTGTTAATTTTAAAACCTTTCATGCCATTAAGGGATGGATCATCTTCCTTAGGATGAACCAGTTTTCGGCCAGGACATTTTACTACCGAAAATTATACACATTTATTTATTTATTTATTTATTTTTATTTTATTTTTTAAGCTTGTTGGAGGCCTAGGGAACAAACTAAAAACCTCCCTTTAAAGGAATATTGAAGGTAATAAACTCCTCTAATACTGTAATTATATGGATAGAAGGGTAAAGCATTAGCTACATACTCCAGGATTTGATGTACCTTATTCATACCCTATTGATACCATTGATCTTGTACAGTGTAGATAGTATTTTGGACAGTATGCAATGACCTCACTGCAATACACAAACTATCTATGTTCACCTATAGAGAATTCTGTTGTTTTTACGGCCATATGACAGGCAGCACAATACCGTCACTTCAACCGTCATTAACTTAATATACCGTCGATAATACTAGTTATTTACGGTCTTAACCTTTACAAGATACGATGACGCATTTCTTTTCTGCTATCTGGCTATTATTAGACACAAATAATTCAGATTAGGAAGGGTATCTGAAAGTCAGAGGACTAATGGAGATATTGTTTACCCTTTCAATTCCCACAAATCCTTCCTAAGCTGTATACAATCGTCTAATGATAGCCAGAATATAATATCAAAATATGTCATGATCTTCAATGGGTTAATGTCGTAAATTAAAGGTACAATACAGCTAAAATACCGTAATATTGAATACGGTTGTCGATAACGATAAGTGATGGTTTCTGATGACAAACTTTATGAATATATATTTTATCTTATAGTGTATTTCCCTGGAATGAAGCGCAAGGTCTGTGAGATGGAAACTATTGCCTGTAACTCCTCGTATCTCACTCTCTTTCTCTCTCTCTCTCTCTCACACAAACTCTCTCTCTCTCTCTCTCTCTTCCCCCGCCACCAACAGTCACCACCAATCTTGTTCCCACCGCCACCACGCCTCTTTCAATTACACACACACACTCTCTATCTATCTCTCTCTCTCTTATCTCTGTCTCTCTCTCACTCACTCTCACTCTCACTCTCTCTCTCTCTCTCTCTCATTGTCACACGTTTTATTCTAACAGTTCCCGAATGACCTTTATATGTAATGGATTAATCCTTAATTAAAATTGCACACCCAAACCCGCAAACAATAATCCTGGCATGTGTTGTAATTAATAATTAAATGTGCATGCTGGTTTCACATATGTACACTGTCAAATATATGGGTATGGAAGAGTTAAATAGCGTGCCAGAAATAATTTACCCATTTAACCCCTTCAGCACGATGACATATTTGTCATTATATTCTAGTTACCATTAGACGCTTTTCATTAACATATACAGTAATCAAACCTCTAGGATTCAAAGGGGGTAAATACTATCTCAATAAACTCTCTGAATTGCATATAGTCTTCTTAAACTACTTAAAATCGCATAATTGTAGGCAGAATTAAAAGGTTAAAACGTGTCATCGTGCTTAAGGGGTCAAAGGTATATATATATATATTAGCGGTAATAATCCCACTGTATAACATGAGAGAAAACCACCATCAATATACCTAATATATATATATTAGCGGTAATAATCCCACTGTATAACATGAGAGAAAACCACCATCAATATACCTAATATATATATATTAGCGGTAATAATCCCACTGTATAACATGAGAGAAAACCACCATCAATATACCTAATATATATATATTAGCGGTAATAATCCCACTGTATAACATGAGAGAAAACCACCATCAATATACCTAATATATACAGTATATATTAGCGGTAATAATCCCACTGTATAACATGAGAGAAAACCACCATCAATATACCTCCCACTGTATAACATGAGAGAAAACCACCATCAATATACCTAATATATATATTAGCGGTAATAATCCCACTGTATAACATGAGAGAAAACCACCATCAATATACCTAATATATATATATTAGCGGTAATAATCCCACTGTATAACATGAGAGAAAACCACCATCAATATACCTAATATATATATATTAGCGGTAATAATCCCACTGTATAACATGAGAGAAAACCACCATCAATATACCTAATATATATATATTAGCGGTAATAATCCCACTGTATAACATGAGAGAAAACCACCATCAATATACCTAATATATATATTAGCGGTAATAATCCCACTGTATAACATGAGAGAAAACCACCATCAATATACCTAATATATATATATTAGCGGTAATAATCCCACTGTATAACATGAGAGAAAACCACCATCAATATACCTAATATATATATTAGCGGTAATAATCCCACTGTATAACATGAGAGAAAACCACCATCAATATACCTAATATATATATATTAGCGGTAATAATCCCACTGTATAACATGAGAGAAAACCACCATCAATATACCTAATATATATATTAGCGGTAATAATCCCACTGTATAACATGAGAGAAAACCACCATCAATATACCTAATATATATATATTAGCGGTAATAATCCCACTGTATAACATGAGAGAAAACCACCATCAATATACCTAATATATATATATTAGCGGTAATAATCCCACTGTATAACATGAGAGAAAACCACCATCAATATACCTAATATATATATATTAGCGGTAATAATCCCACTGTATAACATGAGAGAAAACCACCATCAATATACCTAATATATATATATTAGCGGTAATAATCCCACTGTATAACATGAGAGAAAACCACCATCAATATACCTAATATATATATTAGCGGTAATAATCCCACTGTATAACATGAGAGAAAACCACCATCAATATACCTAATATATATATATTAGCGGTAATAATCCCACTGTATAACATGAGAGAAAACCACCATCAATATACCTAATATATATATATTAGCGGTAATAATCCCACTGTATAACATGAGAGAAAACCACCATCAATATACCTAATATATATATTAGCGGTAATAATCCCACTGTATAACATGAGAGAAAACCACCATCAATATACCTAATATATATATATTAGCGGTAATAATCCCACTGTATAACATGAGAGAAAACCACCATCAATATACCTAATATATATATATTAGCGGTAATAATCCCACTGTATAACATGAGAGAAAACCACCATCAATATACCTAATATATATATATTAGCGGTAATAATCCCACTGTATAACATGAGAGAAAACCACCATCAATATACCTAATATATATATATTAGCGGTAATAATCCCACTGTATAACATGAGAGAAAACCACCATCAATATACCTAATATATATATTAGCGGTAATAATCCCACTGTATAACATGAGAGAAAACCACCATCAATATACCTAATATATATATATTAGCGGTAATAATCCCACTGTATAACATGAGAGAAAACCACCATCAATATACCTAATATATATATTAGCGGTAATAATCCCACTGTATAACATGAGAGAAAACCACCATCAATATACCTAATATATATATATTAGCGGTAATAATCCCACTGTATAACATGAGAGAAAACCACCATCAATATACCTAATATATATATATTAGCGGTAATAATCCCACTGTATAACATGAGAGAAAACCACCATCAATATACCTAATCATCGTATATAGTATATACCTTTGTCATACCTTTCTTTATATCCTAGGTATTTAAAGTGTCAATAGTAATGTACCCCAATAATGGTTTATTGCGCATAATATATATATCCATATACTATTTAGATAGGAAAGTAAATACGTATCAATATACCAAATTATTTAAAAAAAATAATGTTATATACTTGATTTGTACAGGATACTTTATCCACTCCAGTCCATGCACTGTACATATCAAGGGCATAAACAAGGGGTATATAACTATGGGTTACATAGAGTGTGATTAACTTTGTATTCTTATATGCAATGGGTTTAACACTACCAATATTGTGAATACTCTATTACCCTTTATTACCCATGTAGTTTAACATTGAGTATCAGTGCTTGATATCAGTGATAAATAATAATACCCACCCAGCATAGAGATGTTTTCACTAGCTTACTTCTAGTACCAAATTATTATAGGTCAACAGTTCTACTACTTATGAACTAAACCCGAACAATCATCCTTATGGCAAGCTATCTTCACTAACTCCAATAACCAAACAAATATATCATAATGGTGGAAACAACTGCATAACGAGAATACAGCACACCCAACTCTGCGAGATAATCGTCATTACAGCTATAAATAATCCACTACATATAAATATAAAAATATGTAAAAAAAATCCTTATTGTAAATAAAGCTGAACACCCAACCCTGCGAGAAAGCATCTGTGCCTATATAACTATATCCCCAATAAGTCCAGACAGAGATACGCTGATAGATAAATATTGATAGGTCGATAGATATATAAAGATTGATGGATAGAGCGACAGAAAGACGGATAGATATATAGATAAGTATACTGACAGATGAACAGATAGATAAATATATATAATTATTGACAACAAATCTATACAATAATACACAAAAAATACAGATCACCATATGTTCCAATAGGAGCGTTCAATCTGTGGATACACTTGCCAGATGTCACCAGATTCTTTAATTTATCACGAATAAAATACTAAAATATGAATATTGCTAATACTTCAAGTATAATTTTAGATTCATTTTTCCTACATTATGGTGTGTAACAGATAACTCTAATGAATATATATTTTATTAAGTACATTTCTATTTTGCATTGTAGAGTATAATATTGAATACCGGTACATAAGATGCTGATTGATTGTTGATTGATGAGTGTTGATAAAGTTGAGATATCTTCATGATTCCATATATATTATTGAAACTCTAAAATTGTAAGCAATTTTAATGATAATGTGATAAAGTTATATACGAACTAAAATGTATCACATATAACACATTAATAACATAGATATTATAAAGTGAACACAAGCTATATAAAACTTGATAAAGCCAACAAGTAAGCGAGATTTGTAGAGACTGACTGAGTCTCGGCTTACATCTCACCTGCCTTAGCCAATCACAAGCCATTCATATTTTAAACATGCAGTGGCTTTCTTAACACGAGGGTAAAGCCCCTTTCACACATTCACGATGTTGGTCCCGATGTACCCCGATTTGAATATCCGGACACAACGTGGTGCAATCACCAACGTGCGTCGGGGTCATCGGGGAGCGGCGGGTTACCCATGGGGCGGGAGCGTGGCAAATCGTGCTTGGGGACGAAATGTTTGGGGGTGTCCAAAAAAATTGCACGAGGTACTTTTGACGTGGTACCATCGGGTACATCGTGTTTTTGACGTGTGGACGGCGTTTGAGCACCGGGTTGTATCGGTATACGTATACACGGTATACACGTGTTTGAATCTGGGTGCATCGGGAACATTAAAAAAAAAAATGTAATCCCCCGCCGCGGCCCCGTCAACACCCAACGTTGCCACGGCAACACCACGTGCTGCACGATATCGACGAGATGTGGCATAACCGCACCGAATGTAGGACAAAAATGCACCGGGAAAAAAGGCACAGAGAGTGTGTGCGTGTGTTTGCGTGTGTGTGTTGAGTATGTACTGTATATTCATAGTGTGCACGGGAAATTATATGTACTATAATGATTATAAGCCTTGTTGCGACAGCAAACGGCGCATGAAAACCGAAATCTTTGAGAACAGAATATTAAAGGCACATAGCACAAGCTACCGGTACATACTTTTAATTTCAGTGCATATATACAGGTTTAGTGAATCAATATGGTGACATCTCCGATGTATTTAGCCAATTGTATTACAATCTACCCGCAAAAATCCCGCAACCACAAAACTACCCGAGTTGACAAAATACAACCGATCGAGTTTGTATTTAAATCAACACTTGATGTCAAACAATTTCAAAAGTTAAAACCTACACTAAGTATCGCCTTATATATACAGTATATGGGCTAGACTTAAAAATACTAAGTGTTATTGATTAATTTAACACAAGGTAGTGTTCGTGTGGGTGGATGGGTTTAGATAGAGGAGATTGTTCCCGTGTTTTCAACGATTCTATCCTTACACAAGCTATGTTTATATCGACCCTTTTGCACAAGATAGGTTTATATCAAAACATTTTACCTTCCACAATTACAGAAAATATGATTCATCACGAAGTGTAGCCTACCTGTGGAGATTAAACGCACTGTTATATTATAAACTATATGAGACATACCGGTACCGGTATATCGTTTTTTTATCGTTATTTTAATTTTTATACTAAATCACAGCTATTTTTTTCCGCTGAACATGATGGCGGTGTTTAGAATATGCTATCATCAATATTGGATTTTATAGAAATAAATCTATAACGATAGTTTTTCGCTTTTATAGAATCCCAGCCGCACCAAAATATTCGCTCTCAGTTGGTTTTCACCCATAATAATTGTTTTTTGTATTTCAATGTTTTTATGAACGGCAAGAGGAGAGGTTATTATATAAAATTAAAAACAAAAAACAATAATAATAATAATATGTGGAATTTCACCGTAGGTGTAGGTTACTGTTCAGTCCGCCCGTACTTTCCCTCCCCATTTTCACCGATAAAATGTGGGACAATGAATATTCTGTAAGCAAGTGATATATAGGATTTTTCATTAGCTTTCTAATGGTACATATATGGCCAATGTACGATCAAAACTTTTATTTTTCCTGAATATTAATTGTTCGTCGCCGCTGTCACCCACTGGTAAATAATTTCGCTTCACTTCATGGTCTATTTCCATATAATTTAACGTTCGATACAGTTTTTAGATGTTAATTTCGTATATCGGCAATGAATACAGATTGTTATTTTCGAAGAACCAGCTCTCTACGACTAAAACTTGATTTTATATAAATATTTTCATA
Source organism: Paralithodes platypus (assembly GCA_032716605.1). Classification (NCBI taxonomy): domain Eukaryota; kingdom Metazoa; phylum Arthropoda; class Malacostraca; order Decapoda; family Lithodidae; genus Paralithodes; species Paralithodes platypus. The sequence goes on along the minus strand of CM064505.1, from coordinate 23,935,456 downwards.
CGCCTTTACCTTACAAAGAAATAATTCGACCTTATCTTCCCTTAAACTTGACCATTGAACGTAATACCTTAATACCATATGTATTGACGTTATCTTCCTTACATCTTTGATTGCTAGACATCAATACAAAAGCACATTGTCTTGTCCTTGTGTGCTAAAACAGCCTGGTACAGCACAAACTTGACCAGTCTTTTTGTGTACAAGCGCGCGGTGTGTGTAGAGTGACGTGCAGGTACCATATCCGGCCCTTTATATAGCCTATGCAATTATGTCTGTCAGGCTGCCTGACGTTGTGGCGTCGTCCTCGTCGGGTCGGCCACGTGTCACCATCATACCACCACCGGCCCTCATCGAGCTCCCATCGTGTCCAGTCGGGTACCGGTTTTAACCGGAATTTGGACCGTTAGGGCATTGACGTGCCGCCCTCATGTTTCAACCATGGTACCATCTGGCCCGTCGTGGCTATAGAAATATGTGGTCTACAGAAATAGACCACACAAGATTTAAGTAAATCCATAATTATAAGGAACAAAATGGGGAAAATACAAATATAAAAAGAAAATAAAGGACCTGAATATATTATAAAAAAACAAAAATAGAATCTAATATACAGGTATATGTAAACACCGTCGTAGCTTCGTTGTCAAACGCGTACTTCGTGTCACTCTCTCTGCCGATGTGCCAATTTGTGTACCTCGTGGCACATCGGGACCAACATCGTGAATGTGTGAAAGGGGCTTAAGTCACTACGGAAATAGTAAGTCAGGATATCAGCCCCTGATTGGCTGATAGGCTCCAGAACTCAGCCGTCTCAGCAGGCAGTTTCCTCTCGCTAAGCGTGTTTCTCATATTTTTATATTTTTTCTGTGTTCACTTAAATAATATTTACGTTAATAGTGTATTTTATGTGACATATTTTATACCAGGGGGTTCGGATATCTCTCTAGAACATCACTCAATTGTTGAAATTGCTCTTTATTACATTATTTTAAAAATATATGAAATAATGAAGATATTTTGATTTACTTATCATACCCTATCCATTAGCCAATCAACAGCCTCTATAAAAAATGAGCTGCTTCTCAAGTCCGGCAGTCCTGTTCAGAGAAAAATATGCAACTGAATGAAATGTCAATTTAATCATAAAAGCGTTGTTTAATTTAGTACCACTAATATAAATATATCATTAGCGTACAACAGAAGGTAAATTATATACTATTTATTTTTTGCAACCAATATTTACTATTTCATAATGGATTTATTTCACAACACAATATGTGTTCCTGCTCTCTTATTTTAAATATACAATATAGTAGTGAGCTAAAAATATATATGAGATTATTATAGTATATACAAAGAATATATAAGATTAAAACCGCTTGTCATGAGACTCTACTAACTTCAGGAAAAATCGATAAATAATTTAGAAACTGACACCCTTCTTAGTCTTGTTCACATTTTATTACGATAATTGGTGAATCTGGTGACATCTGGCAAGCTTGTCTACAAATTGAACGCTCCTATTAGCTAATACAGGCATTATAATTTAATAAAATAACATGTACAGTATATACACAATAGAAATAGACCACACAAGATTTAAGTAAATCCATAATTATAAGGAACAAAATGGGGAAAATACAAATATAAAAAGAAAATAAAGGACCTGAATATATTATAAAAAAAAAAAAAAATAGAATCTAATATACAGGTATATGTAAACAATCTGCTACTGGGGCACTTCACACTGGCGGATCTTGTGTTCCAGGCATGTGATGAGTGGATTAACCCATACTGTACCATAGCATATTAGAATATAATTTAATCTAATATGCTAGGGGTATATTTAATGTACCCCCTCAGTACCAGGCATCCTTGCCAAAATAACTTCAGTACCAAGCAACCTGGCCGAAATGACTGCGACCAGCAAGGGAGTAGCATAAGATGTGTTGCCAACACCTCACAGCAGTGCCTCCAAGTCATGTTTGCAGCTAATGCTCAATATTAGCAGGAACAAGGGTCGCACATTACTGACGGATGAGAGCCGTCGCTGGTACTAGTGTAACTGATGGATCAGAGCCATCACTGGTATTGGATGGATTAATATGTGGCACAGATACTTGTTGACCTCATTCAAATACTTATATTTGCCCAATGACGTTATCCAAGATTAACAGGAACAAACAGTAAGGATATTAATTGACACTGATGGCCCTGGTAAGATTTTTGTAACGTCTGCTAAGGCCCATATCGAGCCATCAATCAAACGAATAGGACATAAAATTGTGGACATGTGCGTCGTGTGGGCCTCCAAACTACGAGCTAAAGCTACACACCCAATCCTGCAAAAGAACCCATATAACACTCGCTGTACCGGTAATTAAAATGGGTGCACCATTTGTCCCAAGTTTATATCCATGCGTCATTAACCCATAATTAGCGGCGAGCAACATAAGTCGAGTTAAATAAAGCTGGACTATGTGGCGGCGCTCGACATAACTCGAGTGGAAATTTCAGCACGTAATGTGGCTGAGAGAGAGAGACAAGTGGTGGCAGGAGACTAGCGAGCGTATGACTGCTCCAGACCACCGCGGCGAACCTACTGACACAAATCTCAGCTCCCTCCTCCCTCTCTCACTCGCTACATACTCAATTATGTACCGAAAGTACCGAATTACCTACTTTTTGCACTCGCGTTGCACGGTTATTGCAAGAAAACTATCCATCAGACAAGGATCGTTATGGTGTCATTCGAAAGCTCTGTTTATGCCCTTTCAGGGATAGGTACTTGTTTTACGTTCTGGGTCTTATTTAGGCATGAAAATGATCACGTAAACAGCCCTATTTTGGCTAAAAACACCCCGCTGTGCGGTACACATAAATAAACCGCATAGGCCGCTCGTAAGGTGTTAATTCGCGAACGCACAATATTCAAATCAGCGAAAAAGTTCAATCGAGAGTCGGGTTTTTTTGTTTTGTTTTAGTGCATGCAGGAAGTGGAGAGAGTATGTATGATATTCGAAACACTGAGCTCCAAACTGGGTGACAATATAGGTAATCTCTCTCCCCCCCCCCCCCCTCTCTCTCTCTCTCTCTCTCTCTCTCTCTCTCTCTCTCTCTCTCTCTCTCTCTCTCTGTGTGTTTGCTATTTATTCTGTGCTTCCACTTTACTTAGGGTTCTGCTATCTGTACTACACTGTATAGATTTGAACGCATAATAGTTACACAATTGTTAGACCTTTTCAGCGTTCTTTGGTTTAGCTATTCATACTACCAACACATAAACAATTGGAACAATTATTATATGTATCATTATTGTTACAATTAGGTATTACATTATATTAAATTAAATTTGACAGTGTAAAATTAAGTCCTGACCACATCGTTTGGATCGTAAGGCCTGTGTGCTCAGTGCATTTATGCAAAACCTATAACAATCTCTCACTTTCTCTCAGACATGCCCCCAGTGGTTTGGCCCCTGTTGCCGACCCGTCAAATTGCTCTGGACCGCTATCTTACTATCAATGTCTGCAACATTCGTGGCCTTTCCTCTAACCTCCACTCTGTTGAACACCACCTCTCCTCTGCCAACCTTGATCTTCTTTTTCTCACTGAAACCCAGTTGTCTAGGATTAATAACAGCAAAATCTTTGTTTTAACCTCCTAGAATATCTATCCTCAATTTCAAGCCAAATGTGGATGTTGCGTTTCTGTGCACAACAATCAATCTTTCTGTCTTGTTCCCAACTTTGATTCTTCTAAATTCTCAACTCTCTGGCTAAAGCTTTCTTGTCACTCTCAAACTAAATATTTCTGAGCTGTCAATCTCTCCCCTAATTCTACTGACTATCCAAAAATGTTTGACTATCTAACTTCTAAAGTGGAACACATTCTATCCATCTCTCCTTTCGCAGAAATCTCAATCTTAGGAGATTTAAATGTTCATCACCGCCAATGGCTCTCCTCCTATTTCACTGACCAACCTGGTGAACAAACCTATATATTTTCTATCCTAAATGACCTAGAGCAGTATCCTACTCATATTCCTGACGGCCTTGGAGATCGGTCCAACATTCTTGACTTATTTCTAACTTCTAATCCTTCTACTTACGCTGTAAACCTTTTTCTTTCCGTTGGGTTCCTCTGATCACAATCTTATTTTTGTTGAATAGTGAGAGAGATGCAAATTTGCGGCAAAGAAAGAGAGACTGCAGATAATTGGTCAGTGGACGTGAGTTAATGAGACGGAAGGCTTTCATATCTACTTTGTCTAGAAGTGCTGTGTGAATGGATCCTTCCCACACATGTGAGCAATACGCATTACATGAACACATTGTGCCCCTGTACAGAACAAGAAGCTACGCAGTGGTAAAGAATCCCTGGAGACGGTTGAGCACACCCAGCTTCTGGGAAGCTGTTTTAGCAAGAGTGGTATTATGATCTTTCCAAGAGAGATCAGAAGAAAAAGAGACACTAAGAATACTAAGAGAAGATAAAGGGTAAATTTGCATGTTGTTGAAGAGAAGATCATAGTTTTCTGGAAGGGAGCGACGAGTAGACAGATGGAGAAATTGAGTTTTGGAAGCATTGAAAGTAACAATGTTTTCTCTGCCCCAATTAGAGATAGTAGAGAGATCAGAAGATAGGTGTTTTATGGCCTCCTAATGTGAGTTTTGGAGTTCCTGCTGTGAATGGTGTTGTGGAAGTCTAGTTGATTGTGTAATGTAGAGTCGTCAGTATATGAGTGAATGGGGCTGGAGGTGCAGTTGAGAAGGTCGTTAAAGAATAATATGAAAAGAATTGGTATTGGAGATAGGACAGAAGCCTGAGGTACACCGAAGTTGATAGGTTGAGGAAGTGAACGGTGGCCGTCCATAACCGCAGCTATGGAACGGCCGGAAAGGAAATTAGAGACAAAGGCACAGATGGAAGGATAGAAACCATTGGAGGGTAGTTTGAAAATAAGGGATTTGTGCCAGATTCTATCGAAGGCCTTCGATATGTTTAGTGCAACAGAGAAAGTCTCACCGAAGTCCCGAATGGAGGATGGCCAGGAATTAGTAAGATAAGAAAGAAGATCACCAGTAGAACGGCCCTAACCATACTGGCGGTTTCAGAGTAGGTTATGGGAAGATAAATGCTTAAGACATTTTGAGGTAAGAATAGTTTCAAAAACTTTAGAGATGCAAGAAATGAGAACATTTTTTTTTTTTTTTTTTTTTTTTTCTATATTCCAACTTACTTCCTCTCGGGCATAGGCTGAGAGCCTTAACATTCACCGCTTTACAATGAACAGTGAAGCCCGTGAGGTCTTGTTCTAGTCTAGTGAGTGAGACATGTGAAGCACGTAGAGTACAACGAGCACCTGCCATCTTGCCCTCACATGAGGCACGGTGCTCACTCATGGCCCGAAACGACCCAATCTCTGAAGCCACCTCGTTCCCATGCTTCACTGTCTCACCCCCTACACTCGGACTCTCACACTTACACACACAACGCCACCTGTTGAGCAGATAACTCACCAGGCATTGCACCCCTATAGCATATTTTGAAAATGGGAATATTCATACAGTGCTATTTAATCAGGGAACAATGAGGGTATTTTATTGACGTTTCGGTGGGCTTGTGGTAATGCACTGATACCAGGTACAGCACAAATTCCATCCCAATAACATCTTCCCATTGATACATCGGGATTTGAACCCGGGACCTTTGGATTACCAGGCCAGTGGCAAGACCGCTCCACCACACCTATTGGACGATAGTTGGAGGATTGAGAGCCCTTCTTTGGGACAGGTTGAATGAAAGCAAACTTCCAGCAAGAAGGGAAGACGTTAGAGGAGAGACAGAGACGAGAGAGTTTGCCTAGGCAAGGAAGCACAGTTTTTTAGTACAATAGGAGGAACACCGTCGTCTGGTCCGTACACATTCTTAGTATTAGGCCCAGAGAGGGTGGAAAGTATATCTTTGGAAGAGATTATGATGTTAAGCATAAAGTAAGGAGAGGAAGGAATAAGCCTACCTCTCCAGTACGGCCATCCGATATTCCCAGCCAACGGCGCTTGTGGCAATTTGGCGCTACTGACTGGGAGGCTCTTCTTCGATTTCCCATGGAATTAATTTTGCCCAAAACTCCACTTTGGTGGATCCCATGTCTATTCCTCCCTCTCCACCCCCTCTCACTTACTTATGCCTATTATCATAATCTTTTCTAAGGGTGTACTTTCTGCCCTCTCTGGGTTCGATACTAAGAAGGCGTACGAACCGGATGCAGTTCCCCGTTATACTCAAAAACTGTTTTCCTGTGCTGATTCTCTGCCTTGGCAAACTCTTTCGTCTCTGCCTTTCCTCTAACTTCTTTCCTTATTGCTGAAAGTTTGCTCTAATTCAACCTATCCCAAGGAAAGGTGACTGCTCTCAGCCCTCCAACTATCGTCCAATTGCTCTCATTTTTTGTATTTCTAAAGTTTCTTAATCTATTCTGAATTCAAAATTTCTCAAGCATTTACCTTCCCATAATCTATTTTCAGATCACCAGTATGGTTTCCTTATGGGCCACTCTACTGGTGATCTTGCATAACTTACTAACTTTTAGTCATCTACCTTACATTTTTCAACTATTTTTTTACAACGACCCAGTATGCTATCACTCCAAAAGTCACGTGCCAAGGCCAAAGCAAGCCTAGATTCTGATCTATCAATTATTTCTGATTGGGGCAGATTACATTCAATGCCTCCAAGACCCAATTTCTTCTTCTATCAACCTGTCACAATCTTCCACACTATCAATTAATCTTCAACAATACACAAATCAACCCTTCACCTTCTCTCAATATTCTTGGTGTATCTTTCTCATCCGACCTTTCTTGGAAAGATCATATTACCACTCTTGCTAAAACAGCATCCCAGAAGTTAGGTGTGTTTAACTGTCTCTGTGGGTTCTTCACCCCCACAAAGCTTCTAGCTCTGTATAGGGGCTCAGTGCGCCCATGTATCAAGTATTGTTCCCATGTGTGGGGAGGTTCCACCCATACCGCACTTCTCGAAAGAGTAGAGTCAAAAGTATTTCACCTCATCAACTCACTTCCTCTTACTAGCTTCCCAACATTCTCTTTCTACACGCCGCAATGTTGCATCTCTTTCACTCTTCTATCGCTAATACAACAATCAGTGTTCTTCAGAGCTCTCTCAGTGCACACTCCCTCGCTTGCGGCGAGAGCAAGGCACACGTCTTCAACACAGTCCCACTCTTATTCTGTCCTGCTCTCCAAGCCAAGAATTAGCAAATGTTCCGTCTTTCTTCTACTCAACAAGTGAAATCTAGAACTTCCTCCCTCAATCAATCTGTCTTTCATCCTATGACTTAGACTGCTTTAAACTTTGTGTGTCCAGGCATTTTGACCCCAACGTCCCTTGAATTTGGCTCTCTGTCACTCTTTTGGCTTTGGGGGAGACACTTGTTACACGCAAACCTGTCTTTTGTCTCCTTCATACACAAAGGAAAAAACAATATTATATTCCTGCAACCTGTCGCCAAAATATCACTTAAGACAATGGTTGGGCTTTTTACAAGTTGTCACCAAACTTCTTAACTTCTCCAAATTTGCCAAATCAGCCTAGCAAATCAGCAAGCCGTTAACACGAACTTACTCCGGAACTCCACAAACTCCTAATTAAACTCTCCCCACCTTCCGAATCCCCATGTTCCCCAAAATGTTATCTTTCTCCCTCTATATTGTATATTGTGGTCTTACACCTTGCGGAAATTATTATATCATCGTAATCAGGATTCTCTCTCTCTCTCTCTCTCTCTTGAATATGGTGTGCAGTTCTGGTCACCTTATCTGATCAAGGACATTGTAAGACTCGAGTCAGTACAGCGTAGAGCGACGAAGATGATACCCTCATTAAGAAATAAATCATATGAAGAAAGACTTAAACGATTGAACCTGTTCTCATTAAAAAAAGAGGAGGTTGAGGGGTCAGCTTATTGAGTGCTTTAAGATACTAAAAGGTTTCGACAAAGTCGATGTAAATGCACTATTCACATTAAACAATACTAATCAAACTCGCGGAAGAGGAATTAAATTAAAAACCAAAAAGACAAACCTAGATGTCACAAAGGGTTTCTTCACCTACAGTGTGGCGACAGAGTGGAATAAACTACCAGCGAGAGTGGTGGAGAGCGACACAATAAACGCTTTCAAGGGAAGGCTTGACCTCTATCTACAGAGGGCTGGGGTAATATGAAAAAAAAAAATATATATATGTATGTATGTATGTGTAAGAGTGTACACTGTACAGTATGTATATATATGTATGTATGTGTATTATGTATGTGTAAATGTGTATATATATATATATATATATATTTTTTTTTTTTTTTTTTTTTTTTTTTTTTCTATATTCCAACTTACTTCCTCTCGGGCATAGGCTGAGAGCCTTAACATTCACCGCTTTACAATGAACAGTGAAGCCCGTGAGGTCTTGTTCCAGTCTAGGGAGTGAGACATGTGAAGCACGTAGAGCACAACGAGCACCTGCCATCTTGCCTTCACATGAGGCACGGTGCTCACTCATGGCCCGAAACGACTCCATCCCTGAAGCCATCTCGTTCCCGTGCTTCACAGTCTCACCCACTACACTCGGACTCTCACACTTACACACACACAACGCCACCTGTTGAGCAGATTACTCACCAGGCATTGCACCCCTATAGCATATTTTGAATATGGGAATATTCATACAGTGCTATTTAATCAGGGAACAATGAGGGTATTTTATTGACGTTTCGGTGGGCTTTGTGGTAATGCACTGATACTAGGTACAGCACAAATTCCATCCCAATAATATCTTCCCATTGATACATCGGGATTTGAACCCGGGACCTTTGGATTACCAGGCCAGTGGCAAGACCACTCCACCACACATATATATATATATATATATATATATATATATATATATATATATATATATATATATATACTGTATATACTGTATATATATATATAGTTTGTAAGGCCAGACTGCCTAGTAAGGCCCTTGAGGTCTGTGTGGTCTGTGTATCTATGTAGCTCTATGTAGCTCTCTCTCTCTCTGTTGATCAATAGTCGGAATATAAATACAAGTGTTCACACTACTGTAGTTTCATTATCCTTCACATTTCTTACAAACCTAATAATATAGTCTCCTCTTCTTGATCCGCCGCCCTCCCGACGCACCTCCTCTCTAGCTTCTTTAAGGGGAGGTTTGGTTTTGATGGACCCCCTTCTTCCTCGTGTTTAGCCCCATTAGTTTTGATATTTCAAGACGTTCGCTCCATTAGTTTGGCGATTTTAAAAACTGTTGTGCCATTTAGGTGTCTAGTTTTTCCTGGCGAGCGATAGCAAGCCTGTATTTTAGGAGGAACCAACCTTCCGCAGGGACATTATTCTACCGAAATATATACAAATGTATCTGGAAAAGGGGTCTTGTGGGTATTTGTTTAAGCTCCATGGATGTCTTGGGAAGAAAGTAAAGACAAATTATAAATAAATAATTAGATATATGACCAAATAAATCCAAACCTCCCCTTAACACTAGTTGAACCTCCTTTGATCGCCAGAAACAAATTTGCTGACTGCAATGATGTATACACAAATTCCTGAAGCCTACAGTACGACTCTGTGCATCAAGCCCAGACCAACCATCCCTCTCCCCTTAAGGGGAGATGGTTCACTCTGTGCATCAAGCCCAGACCAACCATCCCTCTCCCTCCATACTTAAGGGGAGATGGTTCACTCTGTGCATCAAGCCCAGACCAACCATCCCTCTCCCTCCATACTTAAGGGGAGATGGTTCACTCTGTGCATCAAGCCCAGACCAACCATCCCTCTCCCTCCATACTTAAGGGGAGATGGTTCACTCTGTGCATCAAGCCCAGACCAACCATCCCTCTCCCTCCATACTTAAGGGGAGATGGTTCACTCTGTGCATCAAGCCCAGACCAACCATCCCTCTCCCTCCATACTTAAGGGGAGATGGTTCACTCTGTGCATCAAGCCCAGACCAACCATCCCTCTCCCTCCATACTTAAGGGGAGATGGTTCACTCTGTGCATCAAGCCCAGACCAACCATCCCTCTTTCTCCATACTTAAGGGGAGATGGTTCACTCTGTGCATCAAGCCCAGACCAACCATCCCTCTCCCTCCATACTTAAGGGGAGATGGTTCACTCTGTGCATCAAGCCCAGACCAACCATCCCTCTTTCTCCATACTTAAGGGGAGATGGTTCACTCTGTGCATCAAGCCCAGACCAACCATCCCTCTCCCTCCATACTTAACCCGTCCAGCCCCGGCTAGTTTTGTAATGTTTGTTCACCAGAACCCGGCCAGTTTTCAAAAAATTGTTTTATTCCAGAAACAATAGCGAATGGGTTAGGAATGAAGGAAAAACCACGAAAAACCGCTCAAAAAGCTTAAAGAATGGTCCTACAGAGCCCCCGAAAACGTATTTTACAAGAGTAAAAAATTGAAGGCAATTACCCAAAAAAAACAGGTTATTGCGCGCTCACGCGCACGCACGTGGACTTTGAGAGTTTTCAACCATCGGCACGGTTGCGTGGGATACGTACACAGTTCCCATACAAATCTGAGCCCTCTTGAGTGGCTACACCTGAGGTTACGGTCGGCGCAATTAGGGTGACGCGCCAGGCGCGTCTCTGGGGCTGTGCGTTACATACATCGCCGACGCGTCAGGCGCGTCGCTGGGGCTGTACGGGTTAAGGGGAGATGGTTCACTCTGTGCATCAAGCCCAGACCAACCATCCCTCTCCCTCCATACTTAAGGGGAGATGGTTCACTCTGTGCATCAAGCCCAGACCAACCATCCCTCTTTCTCCATACTTAAGGGGAGATGGTTCACTCTGTGCATAAAGCCCAGACCAACCATCCCTCTCCCTCCATACTTAAGGGGAGATGGTTCACTCTGTGCACCAAGCCCAGACCAACCATCCCTCTGCCTCCATACTTAAGGGGAGATGGTTCACTTTTTGGGAGATTTTTGCGTGTATTCATTATTTTTCTAGTTTCCTCCCTAGACCTCCATCAAATTTAAAAAACACATCCATTAAATCCCCCTTCTGGATTAATTTGTAAATTTCCCGGCCGAAGGCCGGTTCTTCCAACATTACAGGCTCACTATCGTTCGCCAGGGAAAAAATCGACACCTAAATAGCACGAAAGGTCTAAATATTGACGAAGAAATGGGGCGAAAGGTCTTAAAATCGATTAACTAATGAGGCAAACATCTTAACATCTGAAAACTAATGGGGCTAAACTTGAGGTAGAAAGTGTTTGAGAAAAGCGGCCCATCCCCCCTTAAGGGGGGTCACCTGCTTGTTTCTCTTTCTCTCCTTTTCTCACTTTTTCTGGCTTGTATCCATTTGGGCCCATTCAGCCAACTGTTTTAAGATGTTTATCCCCATCCAGGTGTCAATATTTTCCTGGCGAGCGATAGCGAGCCAGCATTGTATAGAGAAATCCGGCTTCGCCGGAGACATTTTTCTATCGAAAAATGTACAAATTTAGCTAGCTCTCAAAACAAAAATATATACTGTATATGCTGGCTTGCTACCGCTCACCAGGAAAATATTGACACCTGGATGGGGGTAAACATCTTAAAACAGTAGGCTGAATGGAGCAGAATGGATACAGAATGGGAAGGTGTGGTGGAGTGGTCTTGCCACTGGCCTGGTAATCCATAGGTCTCGAGTTCAAATCCCGATGTATCAATGGGAATATATTATTGGGATGGAATTTGTTCTGTACTTAGTATCAGTGCATTACCACAAAGCCCACCGAAACGCCAACAAAAATACTCTCATTGTTCCCTGATTAAATAGCATTGTATGAATATTCCCATATTCAAAATATGCTATAGGGGTGCAATGCCTGGTGAGTTATCTGCTCAACAGGTGGCGTTGTATGTGTGTGTAAGAGTGAGAGTCTGAGTGTAGGGGATGAGACAGTGAAGCACGGGAACGAGGTGGCTTCAGAGATGGGGTCGCTTCGGACCATGAGTGAGCACCATGCCTCATGTGAAGGCAAGATGGCAGGTGCTTGTTGTACTCTACGTGCTTCACATGTCTCACTCCCTAGACTGGAACAAGACCTCACGGGCTTCACTGTTCATTGCAAAGAGGTGAATGTTCAGGATCTCAGCCTATGCCCGAGAGGGAGTGAGTTGGAATATAGAGAAAAAAAAAAAAAAACAAAAAAAAAAAGGAGAGAGGGAGAGAAAGAGAAAACAAGCGAGGTGGGCTCCCTTATGGGCAGAGTTTCATGTAAGACTTTTTGTGGACCCCTTTCTCATTCATGCTACTACTACTACTACTACTACTACTACAATTCTCACTCCTTCGCTCCCTCTCATCTTCCTTCCTTGCTTCTTTCTCTCAATTCCTACCATACTTTTCTCTCCTCCATTTATTCCTTACTTTCTTACTTCCATCCTTTTCCCACGCCCTCCTCCTCCTCCCCCCCTCCCTTCCCATCCTCTGCTCACATCTATAACACGTAACCTACTCTCACCATCTATCAAATTTCCTCACAAAGGCTCACCTAAAAGTCTCCCCTTCTCCTATCTTTCTTCCGTTTTCCCTATCCTTCCTATTCTTCTCGTTCCTCTTATTCCGCTCTCACATGTGTAATTCGAGACCTCTTCTCTCTCCCTCTACTAATTTTCAACAACAGACTACTCCTTCACGTAAACAACAAGCAAACACTCTCATCAATCACTTCTCTCATTGCAGTCACCTAAAACCCCACAAAGACGACCGACGTGTCATCCGACGAAAAAGACAATTCCCCACAGACCCTGACTATACACCCTTCACCAACAACCAGACAAAGCATATCATCAACAATCTCAAGCTCTCACCCACCTGTGGCCTAGACTACATAAGCAACATTCACCTCAGACACCTGGGGCCACAAGGCATACAAGCACTCACTAACATATCAAACTACAGCTACTCACACAACACAATACCAGACATCTGGAAGCATGGTATCATCATCACATTCCCCAAACCTAACAAAGACCCCACGCTACCCTCCTCACACCGCCCTATCATACTCCTTTGCACCCCCTCCAAAGTCATAGAGCGCCTTGTACTACAACTGATGACACCTGACTTACCCCTTTCTCCAACACAACACGGCTTCAGGCCATTGCACTCCGCAAACACTCTTCTTACAGACCATACACAGAGCTTTTGACGGCATCAACTCTGCTAGACCACCACACAGATCAGTACTTGCCACACTCAACATTAGTAAAGCCTTCGATGCCATCCCCCGCCACAACCTAAGAAACAAAATCTACAACACATACATGCACAACAACACAAAAAGATGGCTGGCCAACTTCTTAGCAGGCAGATGTACACACGTATCTTTTGCCGGTCAGTCATCTAGCATTAGAAATTTCCCAAACGGAGACCCGCAAGGATCCGTCCTGTCGCCCGCACTCTTCAATCTGTACATGCATGATATAAATACACCAAATTCACCCCAAATAACCATAGCCTCCTACGCAGACGACATAACACTCACAAGCACGCACCAAAACCTAGACACAGCAACAAGACTCCTTCAAGACTATCTCAACACATTACATGAATGGTGCACTACAAACAGACTCAATTTAGCCCCAGCTAAATCCACTGCAACCCTCCTCACAAGCTGGACAGGAGAACACGATTACGTCCCGGGACTCAACATAAACAACACACCCCTAACACACACACACACACCCACAATCCTAGGAGTAACATACGATACCCAAATGACATTCAAACAGCACACCACAAACACGAAAAAGAAACTGACACCCAGACTTAACGCCCTCAGATCACTTGCCCACACGAAATTTGGACACAACAAAGAAACCACCACCACAGTCTACAAACAATACATAAGATCAGTTTTGGAATACGCAAGCCCGGCCTGGGCTTCCAACCTAGCTGAAACACATCATAAGACCTTACAGACCATTCAAAATAAAGACCTGAAAATCATCACACGATGCACAGCTACGACACCCACAGATCACCTACTGTACATCAAGAAACCAAAGTCCTCAAAGTCAAAGATCATCTAGACATGAGAGGCACACAATTCCTGGCAGCAGCCTCCACGAATCAACACCACCCACTACACTACATGGCTACACACCCACAGACACCAAGAAATATCAAAACAACACCCAGCACACGCTATCACACACAAATACTGTCTTCTCGCCCTCCCTGCCCACCCCAAACCAACTTCCGGAAGCACATCCATACTCATATCACTCGCCATTCCATTCACTCACTCATAGACAACACGCAGCTGCAAGCACGACCTTCCGAAATCCATCCTTCTGAATCCTCCCTTCCTCGTGAGGACAGAGTCCACCTGGCCAGGCTGAGATGCAGACACCATCCGGCTCTTCTGAGCTATCAGAAGAGACTGGATGACCCCGTCGTCGACACCTGCCCGGGTTGTAACACAGCACCCCATACCATTAAACACATCATAGAAGACTGCATTTCACACAACCACTTACGCCAACAACACAATTTACAGTCTTTGAGAGCTCTGTGGGAAAGTCCGACCGTGGCCATGGCCTTCCTTAGGGACTCGGGGCTGTTCGGCCAGGCAGCTTAGGGAACAACAACAACAACAACAACAACTATTACACCTACGTCCGACTATTGCTACTAGCCTACTACTCCCCTAATTTCTTCGCTCCTTCTTCTTTCATGTCCTTGCTATTTTCCGTCTTTTTTCCTTCCATCATCCCTTCTATTAAACCCTACTTTCTGTTCCTTCCTCCCTTCTATCACTCAACCAACCAAGCTAGTGTTGTTCTTTACTATTATACATCACTCTACCTTCCTTCCTTCCTTCCTCATGCATTCATCCTTCCATTCGCCCTTCTTTCATTCCTTTCCTCTCTCTATCCCTATCCTTCGCTGACATACACAGAGCTCGCAAGCTCCTCTCTCCTATCTCCAAAATATTACTCACATTACACTGCCCTACTGAATACAGTAATATACCCTCTACTGAGACATGCCACTCCATTAAGATCTACTACTACTCTATACTAGTCTATCTATCTATCTATCTATCTATATGCTCAGGCCCAATCCCCATTTTGGGGGTAGCCGACTCAAGACAGAGCAAGAACAGGGAAATCACAAAAACAACATAAAACAACAAATACACACAGATAAAAAGCACAAACTCACACACATCCAGGTCACCCAAGAGAAGACCCAGAGACCAGGGTCACCAAGGTCGGTCCAGCACTCCCCCGGCCCCCGACCACCCGGAGAGGTTCCGATCTCGGCAGGCAGACATGCAGCGGAGCCAAAGCCACAAGCCCTCTCACCACACTTCCAGGCGCACCCTTCATATTAATCATCTCCCCGGGCCAGGCGCCTGATGGACTATTATCTAGTCCAACTTGCGCCCGACCCCTTACTCCAAATGACCACGTGTTCACTCAACTATTCACAAGCATTCTCCATTCACTCCTGTCCACCACCACTTCCCCTGCCTGATCTATAGTCATTCCTCTATCATCCAAAGCCTTTCATACACAGTTTCTCCATCTCAATGGGGGTCTTCCTGCCCTTCTATCTCCCCTTGTACCTGACTCACATATTCTCTTTGTAAGCCTTTCATCTCCCATTCGTTCAACATGACCATACCAACTCAGCACCCTTCTGTCCACTCTGGCTGACAAGTGTTCCTGCTGCCCCACTCTCCTACGTATCTCTTCATTCCTCAATCTGTCTCTACGAGTAACTCCACACATACTCCTCAAGCA
Organism: Paralithodes platypus; assembly: GCA_032716605.1. Classification (NCBI taxonomy): domain Eukaryota; kingdom Metazoa; phylum Arthropoda; class Malacostraca; order Decapoda; family Lithodidae; genus Paralithodes; species Paralithodes platypus. The sequence continues at coordinate 23,919,587 of CM064505.1, read as the reverse complement.
GCTCATCTCCATCACACCCAGCTCTCTTTTCTCCTTTTTCTTCAGAGCCCATGTCTCAGCCCCTTACATCACTGTTGGCACAACAATTCCTTGATACAGTGCACTTTTTACTTTCACTCCGAGATTTCTCGTCTTCCACATACTTCCCATTGCTCCGAAAACCTTCCTTCCTTCACACACTCTCTGTTTTACCTCCACTTCCATACCTCCACTCCTGCTTATCGTTCCTCCTAGATATTTAAAACACTCTACTTGTTCCAATATTTCCCCATCCAGCCTCACATCTAGATTCACCCTATGCTCTCCCCTATTACACACCATTACTTTACTTTTATTGATGTTCACCTTCAGTTTCCTCCTTTCACAAACCACACCAAACTCTTTGACTACCCGCTGCAGTTTCTCATCAGAATCCGCCACCAATGCTGCGTCATCAGCGAACAACAACTGATTCAACTCCCAATCTCTACCATTCTTTCCTACTAAACCCAATCCTCTTCCCATAGTTCTCCTTTTCACCTCCCTCACCACACCATCCATAAACATATTAAACAGCCATGGTGACATGACACAACCCTGTCGCAAACCTACCTTTACCTCAATCCATTCACTCAACTCACCATTTCCTACTCTCACACATGCTCTGCTCCCTTCATAAAAACTCTTAACTGCTTCTAACAAATTTCCTCCTATTTCATAAATCCTTAACACCTTCCACATTGCTTCACGGTCCACACAATCATACGCTTTTTCCAAGTCCATAAAAGCCCAAAATATCTCCTTATGCTTCTCTAAATACTTCTTGCATAACTGTCTTACTGCAAACATCTGATCCACGCACCTTCTTCCCCTCCTAAAACCGCACTGTTCTTCTCCTATTGCAACTTCCGTACACTTTATTATCCTCTCTATCAACACCCTGCCATACAGCTTTCCAACCACTGACAATAAACTAATACCTCTATAACTTGAACACTCCTGCCGATCTCCCTTCCCCTTGTACAACGGCACAATACATGCACTACTCCAGTATATTGGTACCATTGACACAGCAAAGCACACATTGAAAAGTCTCACCAACCAATCTATTATCACATCGCCACCCTTCTTTATACACTCCACAGCAATACCATCCAAACCTTCTGCTTTTCCCGCTCTCATTTGTTTCACTGCTTCTTTCACCTCATTTTCCTCAATCCTTTCATTCATTCCCTGCCACCTGGGTGGCCTGGGTAACCTATCTCCATCCACCTCTGCTTCAATCACTGCTTCTCTTCCATCTCTTGTATTTAACAAAGATTCAAAATACTCGGCATATCTTTTCCTCACTTCAACTGGTTCCACTAGTAATTCTCCATTTTCATCTTTCACTGACTCTTCCCTCTTTTGTCCTCCTTTCCTTACTTTATTTACCTCCTTCCAGAACATCTTCTTTCGTTCTTCAAAATTCTCACTCAGCCTTTGACCCTACCTTTCCTTTGCATCTTTTTTCGCTTCTCTAATTTTCCGTTTTGCCTCTCTCCTTTTCTCCTTGTACCTCTCCCATACCTCAACACTACCATCCTGTAAAACCCTCTCAAAACACTGTCTCTTCTCCTCAACTGCCTTTCTCACCGTATCATTCCACCACTCGCTTCCCTTCCTGATACCTCTGCCTCCTACTTTCCTTTTGCCGCATACTACCTCTGCACTTGCTTTCACTCCTTCCTTAAACTGTTGCCAGTCAACCTCTACTTCTCTCACTTCCATCCACTTTTCATTTAGTCTTTCCTTGTACTCCCTCTCTTTTTCACTCTTCTCTAACTCACTAACTTTTATTACCTCTCTTACTTCACGCTTGTCTCTTATTCTCCTGTAACTCTTAACTCTTAGCTTTCCCTCCACCAGCTAATGATCTGACATACCCTCCGCCTCACCTCTCATCACATTCACATCCAGCAGTCTACACAATCTTTCCCTTGTCACCAGCACATAATCCATCAATGCCCTCTCTACAATCTCTCCCCTCACAAGTCTATGCCAGGTGTACTTGGGTATACGCCTTTTTTTGAAGAACGTATTACCTACACTCAATCTACACTCTTCACATACATTTCTCAGTCTTTCTCCACTCTCGTTTACACCATCCACACCAAAACTACCGATGACTCCCTCAACAAGCTCATTTCCTACCCTAGCATTTAGGTCCCCTAAAACTATAACATTTTCATTTTCATCAAACCCTTGTAGACAATCTCTCAAATCCTCCCAGAAACCCTCTACCTCGTCTAACTCTCTTTCACTTCCTGGTCCATACGCACTTACAAAAACCCACCTTTCACCCTTAAACCGCATTCTCACCCACATTAGCCTTGATGACACCTCTTTCCACTCTTTTATAAACTCTCTCAACTCCTCCTTCACAATAATAGCCACTCCTTTCCCCCTGACTCCCTCGTCTACTCCAGACTTTCTACCTATCACGTTTCCAAAATCCACTTCTCCCTCTCCTTTCATCTTTGTTTCATTCAGTGCAAGGACATCATACATCCTTCTTTCAAATAACCTTCCAATATCCTCTCGCTTCTCATTTGTACTACATCCACGCACATTCAAAGCTCCTATTCTTAGGGTCCGGGACCACGAACGCACTCCCTCGCCCCTATCTCTGTCTCGTTTTGTTGGTAGATTTAATTAAGGGGAGAAGGATACCAGGCCCCCCGCCCCCAATTCCCTTTAGCCGACTTCTACGTCTCGCCGGAGAAAAGCGGTGGTGGAAATTTCTCACCCCTCCACCACAGAGGAGGCTACCTGCTCCAGGAAGTGGCGGGCGTTGGGGTCGCCGCATCCCTACGCCATTTGAAAAAATTAGAGATGCAGAAGGAGAAAAAGATAGAAGGGGCTATGGGAAGTAGAGGACACCAACCCTCACTCTGACAAAGGGTCAGCCCACCACCCATCTATACTAGTACATAAGTAATATACCCTATATTCTGCCACTGCTATCCATTAACATCTGCTACTACTCTATACTGCATGAATAATATATCCCCTACTCTGTCATTCCACTCTACAAATATCTAACTCTACTATATACTACTACAAAAATAATATACCCTCTACTCAGTCATTCCACTCCATTAATATCCACTTCTACTACATACTAACATTCCATTAATAATATACCCTCTACTCTGTCACTACACTCCTCTCGTACTTCCTCTATAAGGATAGAGGAAGGTAGGAAATTAAGACTATAAGAAAGAAGCGAGGGAATGAAATGATTTGATCGAAGGGTGGGAGAAGAGAAATACGGGAATAAATAAGGAGGTAGTAAGGAAGGGGTTATGGGAGAAAGGAAAACAAAGAGGATGTGAGATATATGTAGTAGTATGTAGTAGACGTAGATGTTAATGGAGTGGAATGATAGAGTAGAGGGCATAATATTAATGTAATGTTAGTATGTAGTAAAAGTAGATGTTAATGAAGTGGAATGACAGAGTAGCGGGTCCCTCAAGACCATCCTCTCACACAAACAGCAACCATCCTCATCATTCTCTATCTCACTACCAATGTTCTTCAGATTGCAGAGCAGAGTAGATTGCCAAACAGCTGATATAAAAGAAAGTATGAAAAAGTGTAAATCAAGTGACCATAAAACAATATGTATAAAGGTAAACTGGTAGAAATAAACCCATGTAATATACATATATAAAGACAAATCACTGAAAAACCCATCAAATATAATAAAAGAAAGGTAAATCACAATCAATATTTACCCAATAATTATATATACCTTTGCTATAGCATTAATTGATTACAGTGTATAATAACCTCATTCCTTTCAACACCTTCACTGTCTCCATCTTTCCTCCTTAACAGTACCCTTTGACACACGCAGCAACCAACCTCCTCATCCCTCACCTCTTCTTTAACTTCATCCTCTTCTTACCCTACCTTCTCTTTCCTCCTTCCTCCCTCTTCTTCCTACACTTCTTCCTCCTCTTCTTCTTCTTCTCCTTCTTCTTTTTCTTCTTCGTTGACCTTTTCCTCCCTCCCCTATTCCAATTTTCCCCACATTACACATAATAATCTACCTCCTACTTTATACTCTACCGCCCCTCCTTCTATCCTCCCCGGTACTGTAAGGGTTAAGCAAAAATAACCAAATCTCACCTAACCAAACCTAACAGCAGTAGCAGAGTTGGCCCAGGTTGAGATACGAGTATACAGGTTATATTAGTCTACAGGTTGAGTTGTTCTGTCATCTTATAAGACGCAACCGAGACCAAACTATTGTTAATGGATCAACAACTGCTCAGGTCTCCATACACGTTTGCAAAACTTACACTCGTTCGGGGAATACTGATGGCAACAATATTTTACTGTATCACAAGTAGTACACAGTGCCAGACAATTTTTGTATAGCATAAACATTAAACCCTTTAGCACGATGACGTAATTTTCATCTTATTCTGGTTACCATTAGACGATTTTCTGTAGTTTAAAATCTACCTCTAGGACTCAAAGGGGGATATATGACATCACTAAGCCCTCTGACTAACAAATCTTTCTTAAGCTGCATACAATCGTCTAACTTAAACCAGACAAATGTCAAAAGGCGTCAAGGTGCTTAATTAAGGGGTAAATGTTTGTTTGGTAAGTAACAAGAAATATGAGGATGGTCAGTTATTACGATAATGTTTCTCTCTATACCGCTACAGCTTTAAGGAAACGTTAATTTACATATTGATTATTATTGTTTCTATTACCGGTACATATATTGGTTTTAGTTTGTTCCCTAGACCTCTATTTAATTTAAAACATCCCAAAGAACCCCCTCGAGATAAATTTGTAAATTACTCGGTAGAAAAATTTCCCGGCCGAAGTGCGGTTCCTCCTAAAATACATGCTCGCTATCGCTCGCCAGGAAAAAATCGACAGCTAAATGGCACCAAAAGTCTGAATATTGACAATGAAATGGGTGAAACTCTTAACATTTGAAAACTAATGGGGCTAAATATGAAAAAGAAGGGGGTTAAAAAAACACAAATACTTCCCTTAAAGCCTAATGTCTCCATACAAAGCGCCATTACTTAACCTTTTCAGTATTCAAGGACGCATTTTATCTTTGTTTTGGCTATCATTAGACGATTTTACTCAGTTTTGGGAGGCATTTTGGAAGTTAGATGGCAAAAAACAAAAAATCTCATTTGGGCTCCTCCGACCATAAACTTATCTCTGTCACCTCTCCTATCTCTCCGGTAAGGCCACCCAATCCTCCCAGCCGGCGGCGCTTGTGGCATTTTGGCGCTGCCAACTGGGAGGCTCTTCGGCAGTACTTCTTTGATTTCCCATAGAATTACTTCTGTTTCTGTGGCCGAGGACCCTCGGAGAGTACTGAACGCATTACCGAGGTAATCCTCTCGGGCATGGAAAGAGAAAGAAAATGGAATGTATGCTTCATACATTCCATTTTCTTTCTCTCAGTCTAATGCAAACAAATCTTGGTTTACTCACGCTTGTTCTACTTTTGTCCACAATAAGGAGGAAGCATTCAAACGGTACCGTCGCCTTCGGACTCAAGAATCTCATACATCCTATGTTTCTACCCCGGAATCAAACCAAATTTGTTCTTCGCCTCGCCAAACATCCTTTCATTAATAAAAAATGCACTGAATTATCCAACTCTAGCTCTTCCCAAGCCTTCTGTCATCTAACCAAAAACCTCTCCAACAACATTTCTTCTTCGTCTTTCCCTCCTCTTTTCTACTCTGATGACACCACCATCACTTCTTCCTTTAACAAAGCTGAACTCTTTGCTAACACCTTTGCTAAAACCTCCACTTTGGATGATTCTGGTGCTATTCCTCCCTCTCCACCCCCCTCTCTCCTACTTATGCCTAACATCATATTCTCTTCCAAGGTGTAACTTTCCACCCTCTCTGGGCTTAATACTAAGAAGGCGTACAGACCGGACGGTGTTCTTCCTATTGTATTAAAAAAAAATGCTTCCGTGCTGACTCTCTGCCTAGGCAAACTCTTCCGTCTCTGTCTCTCCTCTAACGTCTTTCCTTCTTGCTGGAAGTTTGCTCTCATTCAACCTGTCTCAAAGAAGGGTGATCGCTCTCAACCCTCTAACTATCGTCCAATTGCTCTCATTTCTTGCATCTCTAAAGTTTTTTAAACTATTCTTGTCTCAAAATGTCTTGAGCATTTATCTTCCCATAACCAAATGGCTTCCTTAAGGGCCGCTCTACTGGTGATCTTCTTTCTTATCTTACTAGCTCTTGGTCATCCTCCATTCGGGACTTCGGTCAGACTTTTTCTGTTGCGCTAGACATATCGAAAGCCTTCGATAGAGTCTGGCGCAAATCCCTTATTTCCAAACTACCCTCCTACAGTTTCTATCCCTCCATCTGTGCTTTTGTCTCTAATTTTCTTTCTGGCCGCGCCATAGCTACAATTATGGATGGCCACCGTTCACTTCCTCAACCTATCAACTCCGGTGTTCCTTAGGGTTCTGTCCTATCTCCAATTTTCTTCATATTATTCATTAATGACCTTCTCAACTGCACCTACAGCCCCATTCACTCATATGCTGACGACTCTACATTACACTATTCAACTAGCCTTCCACAAAAATTATTCATAACAGGAACTCCAAAACTCACGTAAGGAGGCCATAAAACACCAATCAATTCTGATCTCTCTAATATCTATAATTGGAGCAGAAAAAGCCTTCCTACTTTCAATGCTTCCAAAACTCAATTTCTCCATCTGTCAACTCGTCGCCCCCTTCCTGAAAACTATGACCTTCTCTTCAACATCATACAAATTAACCCTGCATCTTCTCTTCATATTTTTAGTGTCTCTTTATCTTCTGATCGCTCTTGGAAAGATCATATTACCACTCTAGTTAAAAACAGCTTTCCAGAAGCTGGGTGTGCTCATCCGCCTCCATGGGTTCTTTACCCCTGCGCAGCTTCTTGCTCTGTACAGGGGCAATGAGTACGTCCATGTATTGAGTATTGTTCACACATGTGGGGAGGATCCTCTCACACAGCACTTCTAGACAAAGTAGAAAAGAAAGCCTTCCGACTTATTACCTAACGTCCACTCACCGATTCTCTGCAGTCTCTCTCGTCGCCGCAATGTTGCATCTCTCTCACTATTCTACCACTATTACAATAATCAGTGTTCCTCAGAGCTCTCTCAGTGTATACCATCCCCTCTTCGTAGAGAACGTAGTACCCATCTAGCAACACAATCCCACTCCTACTCTGTGCAACTCTCCAACCCAAGAGTGAAACGTTATTCACAGTCTTTCTTCTATTCAACAGCTGAGCTCTGAAACTCTCTCCCAGAATCAGTCTTTCCCTCTTACTATGACTTAAATTGCTTCAAACGCCGTGTGTCCAGGCATTTTGGCTCGAACGTCCTTTGATTTTGGCCCTGTTACTCTTCCAACTCTGGGGGAAGCACTCGCTACAGGCAGTTCTGCCTTTTGTCTCCCTCACTCACATAGAAAACAAAAATGATGCTCATAGAGCTTTCCAAAACTTAGTATAATCATCCAATGTTAACCACAATATCATGACACAAATCGTCCTCGTATTATGAGAAGGTTAAATGGCGAATTGTTAGTACTATTGTGGTCGTTTTACTACGAGTAACATTACTTCTTATTTCTGAGTTCATTTATCATTTATTTTTCAGGTGAATAAAATGTAGTTTTACCGCTACAGCCAAACGATATCGTTCTATATATCGTTCAGCCAATGGAAATAGTTGTTGTTTGTTGTTGCTGTTCCCCAAGCTGCCTGGCCGAACAGCCCCAAGGCCCCGAGCAAGGCCAAGGCCATAACCGAGCGCCCCCACAGAACCCTCCCTGCCGATCACAATAAAGCCTGGGTGACCGAAGCCACTCCATGGCGGGGAGCTGAGGAGGGCGCGGAAACGCCCAGGAAACCAAAGCCCCACCCAGGGCCCTGTGCCCCTCAGCAATTATGAAGAGAAAGTTGAGGGGCAAAGGAAAAATGTGACGCTTTGGCTTCCAATCTTGGTAGATTGGGAGGTCAATCCACGGAAGAGACGCCGTCACTTGAGATCTAGAAAATATATAAGTAAAAGGAACAGTCAGAGTAAGCTATGGGTATGGCAGAGATCGCTCAGTTCTCACTCTGATAGACCAGCCCATCACCACTGGAAATAGTTGTTTCATCTAGTTTTCTACTGAGTAACTTTTCATTACCCTTTAAACCGTCCCTTTGACATTTGTTGATGTTCCTCATTTATCACCATACATAAATGTTCTCCCCTCTTGCTATGTTGCCCTAAAGGAAAGACATATACAGATTGTAAATATACCTCATACTCACTGTAACTAACTCTCTCTCTCTCTCTCTCTCTCACACACACACACACACACACACACACACACACACACACACACACACACCTACCTTCTTAATCTCATACTGAGCTACCTGAACGTTTCTCCATTACCTCATGTTTCCACCACCGTAGCTATTGCTCTCCCTAATGTACCAATGTTCCACATATTAGGTTCAGGTGGCTCTGTTGCCCACCTCCCTCTCTCTCTCTCTTTACTTATCACACACACACACACATACACACACACACACACATGTATATATATATATATAATATATATATATATATATATATATACATATACATATATATATATATATATATATATATATATATATATATTTAAATTGTTGTTTTATTCTCTTGTCTTATTATATATATAATGAAGATGACAAAAGGCAAAGCTGCTTGGTAAACAGCCGAAATGAGTGTTTGTGAGCTATCTTGGCGAAGTTGTCCCAGAAAGAGCTAAAAGGGTCCATAACCACGTGTTTCATTATTTGTAACCACTTTGGCTCGAAAATGTCCATTTTGGTCACATTTAGGCTAAATTAACGATTTTGCCCGAAAACATATGTCGGGCCCAACGGCTGGGGTGTTAATGCTCCAAAATTCTATACAGTCATTGGGCGACGTCAGAATAGACTTGCTTGAGGCTGTACGAGCACGTCAAGACCTTTAGAGTCTGTCTCGTGAAGAAATTACCCAAAAACTTGGATCGCTGGGTAATTCTATCACCAGTTCTCACGCCCACTCTAGTTTGCCCCACCATTTGGCAGGGGGTTCCCCGGCACGGAAGGAACATTAATTCACTAAGCCTTATGCCAAGCCTAAGCCTGGTCAGAAGACTCAATCTAGTGGGTCGGTAAAGTTCTTTCAGGGGTCCAGATCTCCTTCGGCACAGGGGAGCACTAAGGTAAGCAGGGTAAACCACCAGGTATATGGAACAAACAACATTCCAAATACAAGTCAGGTCAAGGGTCAACTGCTGCCAAAACTAACCAGCTGTCCACCTGTACGCCACCACCTTAAAAAAACTAGATATAGCACAAACTCTCTCACTCCCGGGGCCTATCAAAGGCGAGTTGGATCCGAGTACAGTCACGCCGGACATGCCCTGTCAAAAGACTTGGTCATTCCGGACGTGTCACAGGGCTTGGCCCCGGCGGACTTGGGCTCGGACAGTGGTACGCAAGGGCATAACCTGGCGGTGGCTCCGACGACCTCGTTTACGTCAACCACTCAAAATCAATCATGTTTCTTTAGAGGTGGAGTCACTAGTCAAGGAAATTATCACCAAGCATATCATTGTCCCGGTCAATCCAACTTGTCCAGTTTACACGTCCGAAACTTTTTCTCGTACCAATGAGGGACAGTGTTCAGATGAGACCAATCGTAGACCTATCTCACCTGAACCAACACATTCACAATGCATCGTTCAGGATGCTCACTGTGAATCAAATCAGGCTAACACTTCCGCCGCAAGGTTGGATGTGCTCGTTAGACCTGACAGAAGCATATTGGCACGTCCCAGTAAACAAACGGTTCCAAAACTTCCTCGCTTTGAGGATAGAACATCGGACTTACGTCTTTCAACAGATGCCCTTCGGTTTGAGCCTAGCACCAAGAATTTTTACCAAATTAGTCCGTCAAGATTTACTCCCATTATTAAATCAAGGAATAAAGGTGTTGTGGTACCTGGACGACTGACTAGTAGTGGCAGAATCAGAGAGTCAATGCCACAATCATGTAACCATACTTCTCAATTATGTGAAATCCCTGGGGTTCAAGGTCAACTTGGCAAAGTCGAACCCTGTCCCATCAAGGGTAATTCAGTGGATAGGGCTGGTCTGGGACACAGCACATCTTACTCTCAGTCAGAGTGTGGACAACCGTAATAGATTTCGAAAGAAATTGTTTCGTTTTCTCCACAGCCTGACTACCACGAGAAGGACGTTGGAATCTCTGATCGGCTCTCTCAACTGGATTCAACTTACTGTAAAGTTGGGCCGGTTGAAAGTAAAGAAATTTATCTTGGAAGGCAACAAACATTTTCCGCTGTTGCCGGCAGGGAAGTTATGGCAAATTCCAACATTTATCCACAACTTACTGTCGGTTTGGGCGAGGCAGGAGACATTGTATTCAACCATGACATGGACTTCTCCTCCACCTACAGTTTGGATAGATACAGATGCGTCAGGGACAATAGGCTTGGGTTATCAGTCAAACCTGGGCCATCAGGGTCAAGGTCTTTGGTCCCAGTCCGTAGATTTTCACATAAACGCGAAAGAGTTGATGGTCCCCTTAATTTTCCTCCAGGCTCACGGTTACACTTTACAGGTGAAATCAATAGCCTTTTGGATGGACAACTTGAATGCGGTCTCATGCATCCAAAGAAAAGGGTCAACGAGGTCTCGGCCGTTACTAGAATTGTCGGAAAAGACTTTTGTTCTAGCAGAGCGCCTGAACATTCATCTTCACGCATCTTACCTCCAAGGCGTAGCCAACGTCTGAGCAGACGCCCTGTCCCGGAGACAGAGCACAATAGTAGAATGGTCACTCAAGCAAACCATCTTCAACCAGATGATTGCAGAGCAGTACTGTCCACAAGTGGACTTGTTCGCGTCCGAGTGAAATCACAAACTCCCTCTCTACCTAACCCGCCAGGGGAAAACCCGGGCGGGGGGTCCAGACGCTTTGACGGAGGACTGAAATAGGTGGAATTCCATCTATCTGTTTCCGCCTCCAGACGCTTCAATCATGTGTCAAGTAGTTCACAAATTACGAGATTATCGGGGCACAGTCTCGATGATTGCGCCCCTGTGGCTGGCTCAGGTGTGGTACCACCAGTTGAAGATGTGGTGCGAGAACCCAGTGTCACTCCCGATCTCATACTTCCACTTAGAGACAATTGGAAACCTCAAGACCTCGCTGACTTTTGCATTCTGGACATTCAAAAGGCTAAATGGTTAACTCCTTATGGTAATAGCGTAATGAATAAATTTATCAATCAATACACTTTGTCCACCAGGCATCAATATCAGTCCCATTGGAAATCATTCACCACCTGCATAGTGGAAACAGCTCAAACAGAAGCATCAGTTGCTTTAATTTTCAAGTACTTGGACTACTTATTTGAACAGAAACGCCTTGCAGCAGTCATGCTGAAAAAACATTTGTCAGCAATTAAAATCCCCTTTTTTTATTTAACGGGTCTATCTGTACCACAGGCGGAGAAGAAGGGCTTCATGTGTGCATGTTTCAAGCTTCGCCCACCACCCTGTCAGCTCATGCCTACCTGGTCACTCGACAAAGCTTTGTCTTTACTTAATTCACTCAAATATAATCGCAATCCAGATTTCTATTTAATTCTCAAGAAAGCTGTGTTTCTTATGGCTTTAACTACAGGTAACCGGGTGTCTGAGCTGGTGGCGATGAGCAACGAACCTAACTGTATGAGGTTTGGGCGGCGTAATGTTGATGTGCAAATTGCGCTGCCACCCACTTTTATAGCGAAGAACGAACATAGTGACCATGTTTTTTCTGCATTCACAATCCCGGCACTCAAACGAGGGCATACACATCATATTCTATGCCCAGTACAATCTCTTATTAAGTTGTTGATAGTGTCCCGGCCTAAGCAACCAGGAGCTCTCTGGGTTTCGAGTACACGTCAGCGCATCACAAAACGGAGGTTAGCAGCCCTATTGGTCGAGATTATTAGAGAAAGTAATCCCGGCGTAGTGGGAAGAGCCCATGATATCAGAAAGTGGGCGGTTTCGTTGAGATTTTTACAAAAAATTTCCATTGATGATATTGCTAACACTAAATTGTGGGCGTCAAATAATACTTTTTTGACGCACTGACCTGTCTGTGGCCCTGGATCGACCAAAGCTCACCTGTGTGGCATTACGTCAACGGGTCTGAGGGCTGTTTGTGCTGATTAAACTTTAAGTTTTATTTAGAGTTTAAGAAAAGGGGGGGTGGGGGGGGGGGTGTAAGGGAGTACTAAGACCCCCCAGCCCCTTCCACCGGATAAGTGCTCCACCGTATAATGTGATTAGTATATGAGCTGTGATATACTTAATACAAATTTTAATTTTAAGCAAAAAATATTTCATTAGTAAGCTATATCTATGAGATACATGCAATACTATATGTACAAAGTACGACTTAGTTGTAAGTACAAATTTAGGTTAAGGATAAATGATTTGTGAAAGAAGTTATCACATACTTTATGCCTTACCAGAATTATGACAAGTGTGTGTCAGAAAGTAATCTTTATTATGTCAAAGAATCAAAGATTCATGTACAAAGTAAGGTTATTATAAGCAGAATTCTTCGAAGTGCGCCCTCTGCTTTTCTTTCCATTTTGTATACAAAATATTGTATATATACAATAAATTTAAGATTGCTATTGTGGTGTTTGTTTTCAACCTATTATTAGATTTGTTAGTGGTTTTGGATATTGTCACGAATGTCCCCCTCCAGTCTTGTGATATCAGGCATATCGTCAATGATGAAGGGGCCACTAATAAATCATAGGTTTGATCCCCGGAGGTGAGAAGAAAAAACATAATACTTAGTAGTGACCCCGGAATCATTGATGACGTGGGCCCTCCCTCACATCCCCTTCCCATTCGTTGATATTTAAGTACTCTTGATATATCATTGAAGAGCGTCATGACGCGGGGAGATAAGCGTCTAGCTGCGCATGAGAAAATATCCAAAAATTGGGAAGCCTGATTATAACAGTTCTTAAATTGATTTTCCTTTGTTATTATTTACAAAGTTTTTTCGTAGTGAGTACCCAATCATAAGGACGATTCCGTAAGAGAATAAGCGTACCCTTACGAAGTTGGCTCCTCTTCTCTTCCTGCGGCGGTTGTTTCAAACAGCTAACGCAAAGGCTTGAAAGGTAGCTATTATGTAATAGACATATCACGAATGTCCCCCTCCAATCTTGTGATATCAGGCATATCGTCAATGATGAAGGGGCCACTAATAAATCATAGGTTTGATCCCCGGAGGGGAGAAAAGAAAACCTAATGCGTGTGTGGCGTGTGAAGCCAGTGACGAGCCCTGTTATCAACCGCCAGACAACTACGACCGAGACCACGTGTTCGCCAGACTCGCTACCAGGCTTCTAGCTTTCTTCTCATTCTTTAAGTGCTCTTTATTCAAGTATTAGTAACGATGATTCCAACTAAGGGTTAACTTGATATAGTAAGGTTCACCGTAACGTAATTATCTAAGATTGTTATTCGTCTCTTCTCCTAGTTACCCGTTGCTCGACTTAGAGAGAACATATACACTTCTTTCTGTGGGATAAAGATATACTGTATATATTTCTTTGAATATAGGATCCTATGTTCTTTATGGAGAATTATACATATATTTGTTCGGGAATAGAAACACACACATTTACACGTAATAACCAGTGAACACTTAATTAAATCTTGTTTTATGTAATATCATTATTGGGTACATAATTCATAGATAAATTGTTCACAGACTGTTTTACCATTCAGTCTCTCATTTAGACTATTATTATTATAATCACGATTTCTGAAGTCAAATTCATTTTGTGTATTGTTTGAGTTATATTTAACTCAACGTTGTTGAGTCGCATTAACTTGTCCGCCGACTAGAAATCTCAGTCACGCATACTGTACATCTAATATTTATCTTTAACTAGTTCATGAATTTATATTCAGAATTATTACTCTTTGAGTTATTTGAGTTTAATCTCCTGTCTATGTTGAATTAAATTAATATTTATTCAATAGTCAAATAGTGTCTTATTTTACATAATCCTTCAGTACTGTGCGTGTGCTATAGCAGCAACTACAATTTACCCTGGGCGGAAACTAACCTCGCATTTCCCCGTTTTCTATCAAGACACTATTTATTGTATTTGACACTGAACCTCTCTGTGTATTATTATCTAAATGCTTTAGTAGTAACATGCTGATTATTTATATGTTCTACTAAATTTATTATCATAAACATATATTTGTGTGTTCACTTAGTACACATATTGCTATTGTGAACGTACATGTTTATTATAAATAATCTGTGTCACTACATTCTGAATATTTAGAGGTTTTGGGATTCCTGAATCATATAAGATATGTACCCTAGGTATTAAGGAATATACTTGTGAACCTTGATCGTGTATTTTGTGTCTGATTGATTATTATTGTAGTACAGTATTTGAACCAAACTTAGTTACCTCCCAGTGAGAGACTTGTGGATCAACGTATACAACGCGTTAAATTATAACGCTGCATAACAATACAGTATATATATATATATATATATATATATATATATATATATCATATATGTATCAGCCATCTTCCCTTGTACTTTATTATAGTATTTGTTATCCAACTATAGTCTATTCATTATGATGAGTGCAGAAATTGTTATTCCTAACTGCCTGTAACCTAGGTAGAGCTGAAGCGAACAATTCGTAAATGTCCACACCTAATTATTGGTTGGCTCTACCCAAATGCTAGAGATGGCAGGTTGATTGATGTAGTCATTTTTGAGGTATGAGAGCTTGTGGGATTTCTAGATTTAGACTGGTCGTAATGAACAGACTATAGGTATTTACTAAATTTACCTCACTAAGTTACCCTAACCTAAGTTCACCCATCCTCCGCTACTTTAACGTTCACGAACACTGGAACATATTATAGGTTCAAGGAAGGCATGACAAGGGTAATTAACGTGCCCATAATACCTTACCCTTGACAAGTACCTGTACATTAATAGTGATGGACACAGAGAAAGAAAATAAATTTGTACCACTTATAAGATACGGGTATAGCCCTTGTCCTTGTTGCATTTAATGCTTCAAAGATCCAATTTCTCCATCTTACTACCCGTCAGGAGCCTCCAGAGGACTATCCCTTATTCTTCAACAATGCAAAAATCAATCCTTCATCTTCTCTCAATATTCGTGGTGTCTCTTTTTCTTCTGCTCTCACTTGGAAGGACCATATTACCAGTCTTGCTAAGGCAGCCTCCCAGAAGCTGGGTGTGCTTAACCGCCTCAAGGGGTTCTTTACCCCTGCGCAGCTTCTTGCTCTGTACAGGAGCACAGTGCGTCCTTGTATTGAGCATTATTCACACGTGTGTGGAGGATCCTCTCACACCGCACTCCTAGACAAAGTAGAAAGGAAAGCCTTTCGTATCATTAACTCCTGTCCACTCACCAACTCTCTGCAATCTCTCTCTCTCTTCGCTGCAATGTTGCATCTCTCTCGTTATTCTATCGCTCCTACAATAATCAGTGTTCCTCGGAGCTTTCCCAGTGTATACCACCTCCTCTAAGTAGGGCCTTGCAACACAATCCCACCCCTACTCTGTGCAACTTTCCAACCCAAGAGTGAAATGCTATTCTCGGACTTTCTTCTATTCAACTGCTGAGCTCTGGAACTCTCTCCCAGAATCAGTCTTTCCCTCTTGCTATGACTTAAATTGCTTCAAACTCCGTGTGTCCAGGCATTCGAACGTCCCTTGATTTTGGCCGTCACTCTTTCAACTCTGGGGGAGGCACTCGCTTTAGGCAGTTATGCCTTTTGTCTCCCTCATTCACATAGAGAAAACAAAAGGTATAACAAACAATCGAAGGTAAATCACAATAAATATACCAAGCTTCATTGATTAACCTTTTTTCTACGTTTTACTTCCACCTGCCCTTCCCCAACAATAGCTAACCCCTTCCCTGTGCTATTTAGTAAGAGGAAGGAAGGAGGCTCACTCTACACTCTTCTTCTACCGCACATAACACTTACATAACACTTACTAATGAGAGAGAGAGAAAGCGAGAGCGAGAGAAAGTTTCATAGAGTTACATACATACACAGACTGCACAGACCTTGAGGTCCCTACTAGGCATTCAGGACTTAATGCTAAAATATAATTTGCTACAAAGTGGAAGGCAAGGTTAGAAAAGCACAAGGCTCTCTCCCCACCCACCACTCCCTCCGACCATTGGTCGGCATGAAATATAGTTGGGGAAACAAGTCCCCTAGCTGAACGAGAAAAACTTCTACTGGGAAATTCATAGTAAAGAAATAAGTTGAAAAATATTATATACTACTGATGCTTAACCTATGGTTTTTTTTCCTTTCTTTTTTTCATTTCTGTTTTACCTATATTATTCCGACCTCAAAATGGATGTCTAGACTCTTTTAGAATGTGATGTGTCAATTGTCTTACATTGTACCACTTTATCTGGGAGGGAGAGAGAGAGAGAGAGAGCAGTGACGCCAGAATTGACTACCATGACGCACAACAGAAGCCATACGTGTAAATTCACTCCCTGGCTGGCTAAAGTGTGAAAGATAAATAGAGATAGTTAGATAGATCATAGATATATCGTTTGTGTGTGTGTGTGTGTGTGTGTGTGTGTGTGTGTGTGTGAGAAAGAGTGAGAGAGAGAGTGAGTGAGTGTTTAAGAAAACAATAAGTTCAGTATTGACACTTGCGGGAAGAATAATGGACAAATAATGGACTGGGAAAAGAACAAAACTGAAGGTGATATATCGGGAATATTTAAGTCCAATCCGTTGGTGAGAATATCCAAGCTCGCTCACATTATATAATATCCAAGCTCGCTCACATTATATAATATCCAAGCTCGCTCACATTATATAATATCCAAGCTCGCTCACATTATATAATATCCAAGCTCGCTCACATTATATAATATCCAAGCTCGCTCACATTATATAATATCCAAGCTCGCTCACATTATATAATATCCAAGCTCGCTCACATTATATAATATCCAAGCTCGCTCACATTATATAATATCCAAGCTCGCTCACATTATAATATCCAAGCTCGCTCACATTATATAATATCCAAGCTCGCTCACATTATATAATATCCAAGCTCGCTCACATTATATAATATCCAAGCTCGCTCACATTATATAATATCCAAGCTCGCTCACATTATATAATATCCAAGCTCGCTCACATTATATAATATCCAAGCTCGCTCACATTATATAATATCCAAGCTCGCTCACATTATATAATATCCAAGCTCGCTCACATTATATAATATTTTCAATAAAATTAGGTCAGAACTCATGACCCTGAACCTCTTTACCTCAAAAAGAGCTAAACAAAATTGGTTGTTATTTTCCACATCAATTCCTTGGCTCACTAATCCCAACTGGTAGCAATATTAGATCGAATACTCTAGTTGCTTTTGAGTTTTAAAGGTTTGCGGTCAATATGTTTGGCATAAATATAATTAATAGACTATAGTAAATTAATGTGATAAAGTGTCTTGTATTCGCCAAGCTACTGTATTGAGGTAAAACGTCTAAACATGTCTAAACTAATGGAGACCAGTATTAGGTTTATGGATAAAATTATATCATGTTGAATTATGAAACAATATTTTTATAGTATGGCGATGCTTTCTATATTATATTCTTACTCATACAATTTGCAGGCGATTTTATTATCCTTAGGAATATTCTCCACTAGCCATTTCAATTCAGTGAAGCTTCTCAGTTAAAGTCAACTACGAACAGACAATAATTGTATTCAGCTTATATATTGTAGGGTCAAATAAACAACTATAGTTAGACATTATATAAAAACAAACATTCTACAAAGAACACAATAAGACAAACAGTAAATATATCCACAATTATATATCTATTAATAGGATATAATGATAGATAAAATAACGATGTAGAAGGTAATCACGATGGTCTTTAAAACTGTATCAGAAAATACCCAGTTAATTACACTTTACCCAGAGGCAAGACAGAGAGAGAGAGAGAGAGAGAAATATACATAAATTTACATAGATACACTGACCACAAAGACCTTACGATCCCAGCGAGGTGGTCAGGACTTAATTCTAGTAGAGATAGCTAACCCGAAGGTAAGGTACAGTGAAAGGAAAGGATAGCAAAGAAGAAGGCTCTCTCGCCACCCTCCATCCCTCTGGCAATTGCCGTACATGAAGACAGTTGGAAGTGAATAACCTTGCAGATCTTGGAAACCGCCTGAAGTAATTTATAGAAAGTTAGAAATGGAAATTAAATTACTTGCAAACCTTCGCCTCTAGTTATATAACTATATACTGTATATATATACAGTATATAAGGAATATGAAGACCAAAGCGAACAGGAACATATTTGTTTATTGATGTCCATACTTAGTGTACTCAAACTAGTATGAACAGTCTCGATGTTACGTAATCTGGGTTGATGTAGCGTTACGTATCATTCCGTAGTCTTAAGATGAACGCTTCCATAACCTTGGTCGAACGTTCCATGATTGGGTAGAATATATTATTCTATAGTAGTATATGGGAAAGTATTGTAGGATTATAATTCCCATATATATATATATTTGTATTATTTAAGATTGTTTATAAGTATCTCATTGTAAAGAAGATGGGATACATTTTCCATATGTTATGCGCGTGCGCGGTATGTCACGACAGAGACGAACATAACGCACTCGCCACTCTCCAACCAACCTCCGTCCCAGCTACACACGCTAAGCCTTCTTCCTATAGTTTCATAATCAGGTGTGTTCGCTTCACTTTCATCTCATATTCCATATAGTCATTACATCATCATCTGTGTTAGTTAGCACAAACTTAACGTAAATATCTAGCCTATCCTAGCCTATTGTAGCCTCTTTTCATAGTTTGTTTACTATACTAACCACTTCCAGTCATCTAGCCTATTTTCCGCCATCCTCCAATCACCAGCTGAGTTCATCAAAGGGTAATTATATTTCTATATGGTTAATATTTATTCATTATCAAATATACAGTCCACTTATCTAAATTAGCCATATAATTGGTCCTTCGACCTTTCACTAGTTTGCCCCCCCCCCCCCCCCCACCCTACTTTTTTGTGGTTGGTGGTGGCATGGCCTACGTGGTTAATTTTTTTGTGCCATATTTCGTCTATCCCTCATGGCCCAGGGCTTTTGGCGTCATGGTGCCGCGGGTGGTGAGGTAGGGGAAGATTATCCTGCGGTGGTTGATAGGCCTGCGTACCCAGGCCCGATTAGGAAGGTGGCAATTTTGGGCCACTCCTACGTCAGGGATTTGTACGTGGACCGAGCCGTCCACAGGCCTTTTTTTTCCGTGACTCCTCTGGCCGCCCCAGGTGCCCGCGTCAGCACCTTGAGATCAACAGAAGCCTGGGGTCAGTTTTTAGAGCTGAAGCCCGACTTGACCTTCTTGGTGATAGGAGGAAATGAGATAAGGAGCGGGGTCAGTCCGAGAGGGATTGCGGAGGGGATCGAGGTCCTAGCTGAGGAGGTGGTGCGGCTCTCGGGGGGAGAAGTCCGGGTGATTGGGGTAGAGAAGCGGAAGGCTCCACGAGGGGTCTCTACGGACGAGTTTAACCGCATTAGAAATGCTGTTAACCGATGGCTAAAGCGCCATATCCCATTCACCCGGGAGCGCTATCAGTCAATGAATACCTCTGAGGCTGACTTCAGTCCCGACGGGGTACACCTCACGCACGAGGCATCAAAGCGTCTCTATTCGGAGATCCTGGCCACCTGTCGTCGGTGCATTATGCCAGACGAATATGCCATGGTCGCCAGGTCATACGACGAGATGTTTGCCCACCATGACGTTAGAGTTGATCAACAAAATCAGTATAGCCTAGATTAGTAATCCTTCAAATCGGTACAGTATATTATTTAAATTTTTATTGTAAAACCTTTAGGCCCAAATTATAACAATTGATTGGCACTAAGATTAAAATCATCCATACTGTACTGTATAATAATTTCAAAAGTTAAGGTTATTCATTCTATATCAAATTTATACTGTCCAATAACTTCTTTATTTGATTCACATGTCATTCTAAATTCTTCTCTCGTCGTGTGCCCTGGAGGCGGGGTAATATGATAGCTGATAGGCTGAGTGTGTGTTAATCCAACTCAAAACTTTTTTCCTTGTGACTTCTTGAGATGAACTTTCTTGTGTACAATTTTCACATTTATTAAATTTAATAATATAAAATTAGCGGTACCCATTGAGTTTAGCCTGTTTCAAATACCCTATAGGCTCTCTCTCTCTTAAAATTCTTGAATTGATTATAACTTTAAACGGTACCTCTCTTTTTGACATCTGGAGACTTTTGGCCTATACTGTATTGTACTAAATTTCCCTCCCGGCTTTTCTTAACTTATGGTGTAATGATTCTATAATTTCATAACTATTATGTAAGGAGTTAAATTGAAAAGCTCCAGATTGCTAGTCTACATTGCGCACAATTCTTATTCCGCATTTCGTGAGGGTGTTTTATTTTCGGCTCGCGATTTATTTGATTTCTCGGAGTACTGTATTGTTGGCCGCAACTTATTCAGTCTGGCATTGATAGTTTGATTTAACGTCAATAGAATTCCTTCCCGTATAATCATGGCTAAAAATGTACAAAAGCGTCGGGCTGGACTTAAGGGCTCTTTGACGGTCTTAACCTCTGATATTGACGGATTCTTTGGTTCGGCGTCTAGAGAGGAGGTGGAGGCCAGGTTGCTCAGTATTCAAAAGCAACTTGACAAGTATGAGGTCACACAGGAGGACCTGGCCGACACTTGCGAGGACGCCGAGTATATCGAGGTGATCAGAGAGGATACCCTATATATGGAGGGCATACAAGTAATCGTTGCCACACTGAAGGGGATCCTGATTACAGAGGTCAAGAAGGAGATCAAGAAAGAGCCAAAGAAATCCGCAGTCAAATTACCACATCTTACTCTCTCAAAATTTGAAGGTGATGCCACCATGTGGTCGGGATTTTGGGAGATGTTCAAGTGTACCATCCATGACAATCCCGACCTCACAGATATACAATGCTTCACCTATCTAAAGGGTCAGCTTCTGGGTGATGCACATAAGCTAGTCGAAGGATTCATAATCGAAAGTGCAAGCTATGCCCCAGCAATTGAGCTCCTGCAAGAGACATATGGGCATCCAGATCGAATCAAGGCAGCTTATGTTACCAAATTCAATCAATTAGTGTCACCCAAACACCAAACAGCTGACCTGAAGGACTTCTATGCCAATACAGAGAGTGTGATGAGATCAATCATTAGCCATGGTATTTGTCTGGAGGAATTTTGTGTGGTGACTCTTGTCAATAAGTTACCATTACTACTAAAAGAAACCATAAAACGGGAAATGGAAGACTCGAGCCTGGATTATAAGAAATTCACTCATTGCCTCCAGGCTGAAGTGTACAATATGGCGGGTCAAGACAGAGTAGGGGGTACACCCATGGCTACGGCAACATTTACCGCCCAAAGTGAGTACAGGAAATTCAACTGTGTTCTGTGTAGTGGCACCAATCATTTATGGTACAAGTGTATGAAGTATAAGACAGGGCCTCTTAAAGTTAAAAGAGCCCGTCAACTACGTCTCTGCACTGGGTGCTTGTCAAAAGACCATGGCCATTCGGGTTGTACTAATCCTAACATAAGAAGCTGCAAGTTTTGTAAGGGCAAACACTTTCATTCCCTGTGTACACAAAAACAAGGGAAGGAAAGTAGACCAGCGGAGGATAACACCAAGAGAGAGCATACTGCTGCTACTTCAACTACAATGTCCGTTGCTACAGGTAAAAATTACAGTAGTCTTGCCCACCGTACAGCTGCCGGTAAAGGGTAAGGATAATAATTGTGTTAAAATTAGATCGCTACTTGACCAATGTTCTCAGAGGACCTTTGTGAAGTCTTCTGTTCTATCCTCCCTTTCCTACATTTCTAAAGGAACTGAGGAGTTATGTCTTCACGGATTTACCGGGAAACAGGCCTCTAGGGAATATAATGTTGTGGCACTGCAATACAAACACAGAGGTAAATTTCATCATCTAGACGCAATAGTGGTTGATGAATTGCCAGAACATAAAGGTGAACTTAACCTAAAGTCTAAACTGGTTAGTTTACAAAGTAAAGGCATAAAATTAGCCGATCCTCACGCAACGGACACAGATCAGCTGGAGCTGCTCATCGGTGCGGATCACTACTACGATATAGTGCGACCTGGGTATAAAAGGTCAGGTAGTCTAATTCTGCTTCCTACCAAGTACGGGTACGCCATCAGTGGTTCATATGTGACACAGCCTACAAGCTCCAGCACAGAAGTAATTACTGTATTGAAAGTAGCAGTAACACCAATGGACGAATACATGTCCACTGGTAATATTCCACCATGCAAATATGACTTAAATGTTTTGTGGGAATTAGATCATATCGGGATAACCCCTAAGGAATACTCACTGGTTGAGCGGCAAGCACTATCGTCGCATGAGGATACCGTTACCTACGATCCCGACAGCCAACAGTATAAAGTGAGACTGCCCTGGAACAATTCTAAGGATCAGCTGCCATCTAACAAGGGTTTGGCCATAGGCCGTCTTCGGGGACTTCAGAAAAGATTCCTCAAGGAGCCTGACTTTTGCGAGGAATACTCAAAGGTCATAAAGGAACAGGTGTCCCGGGGTTTTATAGAAGAGGTGCCTTTTGATACATCAGATACCGGGCATTACTTGTCTCATCACAGTGTAGTCAAGGAGAGCAAAACTACACCAGTGCGTATTGTCTTCGACTGTTCCGCCAAGATGAGTGAACGTCATCCTAGTCTTAATGACTGCCTGTACACTGGACCCTCACTGGTGCCAGATTTGGCGCAGGTTTTGCTTCGGTTTCGACTCGGTAAGTATGCCTGGGTGTCTGATATTGAGAAGGCATTTCTAATGTTAAGACTCCATGAAGACGACCAGGACTATACGCGATTTATGTGGCCCAAGTATCCGAGGCAACTGGATTCCCCCCTAATTTGTTATCGGTTCCGGGCAGTTTTATTTGGAGCGACTTGTTCCCAATTCCTTTTAAACGCCACCATTTTGAAACATTTGTCTTATGTCAGTGCAGATCCGCAGATTATTCATCAGATTGGGTCAGGGTTGTACATAGACAATTTACTGGGTACCGGAAATGAAGAAGATTTCCTGGTTGATACCTACGCTGTAGTCCGAAAGATTATGAATGACGCCCATCTACATTTGCGTGAATGGGCGACTAATAATTCTGTTTTGCGGACTGTACTGCAACGGGATGGTGTGGCGGCTGTACAGCAGGAACATGTTAGAGTGCTAGGGTTGTTTTGGAAAACGGACACCGATACCCTCTCATTCGGCGTTCAGTACGCGCAATATTCGCAGATTACAAAACGAATTTGCTTGAGTATGACAGCTAAACTTTTTGACCCCTTGGGGATAGTTCTACCGGTGTCGATCAAATCGAGATTATTCCTTCAGCAATTATGGAGGATAAAATTAGGATGGGATGAGGTTTTGACTGGCGATCTGGTTCAGGAGTGGGAAGACATTATTTCGGTTCTTCGTCTCTGTAAGGGTTTTAATTTTCCTCGGAGAGTTGTCATGGACCATCCTGTTTCCATTCATGCCTTCTCAGACGCTAGCAAGGTCGCGTACGGCACTGCCATATACTTTGTTGACACAAGTGGCAGCCGTTTCGTCATAGCGAAGGCGAAAGTCGCCCCGATCAAATCCCTTTCCATCCCAAAATTAGAGCTGACTGCAGTTCTGTTGGCTGCTAGACTCGTTCACTTTGTAGAGGAAACTTTTAAACATTTGCTAAATATCTCGGAGACAGTTATATGGAGTGACAGCCAAATTACGCTCTACTGGTTACATAGCCGTAAGAAGCTACCAGTGTATGTCACCAACCGTGTCGACGAAATTCGTACCCTGCTCCCAACCGCACAGTTCCGGTATGTGTCTACCAAAGAGAATCCAAGTGACTGCATTACTCGTGGTGTCTCTGCTAAATTTCTCAAATCTTCTGCGTTGTGGTGGAATGGCCCATGCTGGCTTAATGATCCCAACGAATGGCCAGAGAATATAGATTTGAGCGAGCAACACACTGCTATTGTGGCACCGGTAATTGACTCGGTGCCTGACGAAGACACACGGTTATGGGACTAGGATAGATTCAGCAGCTATGAGAAGTTACAACGTGTTACAGCATGGGTGTTACGATTTGTAGTAAATGTAAAAGCACACATTTAAAAAATTAAAGGCACACCGCCCACAGGTAGTGCTTACCTCAATGTGAAGGAGATCAGAATTGCAGATCAATTATTACATAAGCTCTGTCAACAAGAAATATATACGCAGGAATATAAATTACTGGTTAAGGGAACAAAGTCTAGGAATATCCTGATCAACCAGTTGGGCTTACACTTGAAGGGGGACTTGATACATTGCGGAGGCAGATTACGATTGGCAGCCCTCTCTGAGGCAAGTAAGTATCCAATACTACTGCCCCCCAATCATCCCTTCACCCATCTTATCATCGATAGGTGTCACCGACTCTGTTGTCATTATGGGGTTGGTCATATAGTCACCTTTGTAAGACAACGATGGTGGGTGCCTAGAATCAGGCAGGTGGTCAAGAAAGTCCTTCGCAAATGCTTAAAGTGTAGAAGAGTACAGGGAACACCTTATGATCCCGTCGGAATTCCTCCCTTACCAAACCTGCGAACTACCCCAGGTGACCCTTACAAAGTTACCGGGGTTGACTACAGTGGAGCAATCCCTGTGAAAGATTCACCCAATCTTAAGGTGTATATGATACTTTTCACTTGTGCTGTTACCAGGGTAATTCACCTGGAACTGGTCACCAACCTCACTTGTGATAGCTTCCTACATGCCTTCCGAAGATTCTGCAGTAGACAGGGATATCCGCATATCATGCTGAGTGACAATGCAAAGACTTTCATAGGGGCATCTACATATCTCAAAGAAGTGAGCAACAATCCTAAGATTCAGACCTGCCTAGCGGATGTAAAATGCGAATGGCGTTTCATTCCCGCCAGAGCGCCTTGGTTTGGCGCCATATGGGAGAGAGCCATAGGCATCGTGAAGGCGGGTCTGAAGAAGGTGTTGGGTAGAGCTCTTATCTCGATTGAGGAACTCAACACCATACTCTTGGAGATTGAAGCCACCGTAAATGATCGCCCTCTATACTATGCTTCTGGTGATTTGGAAGACCTTACCCCAATCACACCCTCAGTACTGGTACGTGGATACAGACTGCGGGATCTTCCTGAAGAGCATGACGAGGATACTCTGGAAGATCCAGACTACATAAGTAAGGAAGTGATATCGGCCCGTTACAAATACATTCGTAAATTATCGCGAGATATTTGGCATCGCTGGTCAACAGAATATCTGGTGACTTTAAGGGAAGCGCAAAGGAATAAACTAACACCATTAAAAGGTCATTGGCCTAGGGTAGGGGACGTGGTAACCATCCATGAGGAGGGCCCGCGCGCATTTTGGAAATTGGGTCGGATAGAGGAGTTATTACCAGGTCGTGATGGTGAGGTTCGGGTAGCAAAGGTTCGCACCAGGACTGGAGTAATCACACGGCCAACAGTCCGACTATATCCTCTTGAGGGTGACCTCGATCGCAAGGACACCCCCTCGGATCAGTTATCCATTGAAGTCCCCTCTCTGGCTTCTACCTTCGGCGCAGCCTGTTGACGCGTCTGGCGAACGCCCACATCGACAGGCAGCCCAGATATCCTCCCAAGCTTGGCGGGATAAGATTGGCTCCGGGCAAATCTAATCATGTAAATTTTGTATATTTTCTGTTGGTGGGAATATGTCCATACTTAGTGTACTCAAACTAGTATGAACAGTCTCGATGTTACGTAATCTGGGTTGATGTAGCATTACGTATCATTCCGTAGTCTTAAGTTGAACGCTTCCATAACCTTGGTCGAACGTTCCATGATTGGGTAGAATATATTATTCTATAGTAGTATATGGGAAAGTATTGTAGGATTATAATTCCCATATATATATATATTTGTATTATTTAAGATTGTTTATAAGTATCTCATTGTAAAGAAGATGGGATACATTTTCCATATGTTATGCGCGTGCGCGGTATGTCACGACAGAGACGAACATAACGCGCTCGCCACTCTCCAACCAACCTCCGTCCCAGCTACACACGCTAAGCCTTCTTCCTATAGTTTCATAATCAGGTGTTTTCGCTTCACTTTCATCTCATATTCCATATAGTCATTACATCATCATCTTTGTTAGTTAGCACAAACTTAACGTAAATATCTAGCCTATCCTAGCCTATTGTAGCCTCTTTTCATACTTTGTTTACTATACTAACCACTTCCAGTCATCTAGCCTATTTTCCGCCATCCTCCAATCACCAGCTGAGTTCATCAAAGGGTAATTATATTTCTATATGGTTAATACTTATTCATTATCAAATATACAGTCCACTTATCTAAATTAGCCATAATTGACAACGTTTCAACACTAATCTTGTGTCTTATCAAGCCTCGGAACACAAGGGTCGATCTTACAGTACCAATTTCCCTTTGTCAAAGCCATCATATTCCGCTATCCGAAACCACAGCGAAACCTCAGATCATACTATAAATAGCCAGGATTTTACCATATTATTCAGTGCAACAGACATGACACGTGTGACAGCTGAGTCCCTCCTCACCCACCACCTCCGCCCGTCTCTAGGCACCCACGAGACCTCCACGCCCCTCCTCTGCTTTTAGTGTCCTGTTCTGGTAAGTGTAGGCATATTTTTAAATAGATATATGTGCCCATTTGTACTCCTGTGTCCTTATTTTAGTCGTCCCCGCCCCTTTCACTCCTTGACTTTTAAATTCGCCACCCTCATCTACCTTTATTTTGCCTAACATTAATTATTATTGTTTACATTATTCTCACTCTTTTATTCCTTTTTCACTTATCAACTATCTCTACTTTTAATGTCTTAATGTAATGAACCTTAGCTATATTTTTGTTAATTTTATCTTTTGAATAAATTTTCAATTTTAACACCTTACGAGCGGCCTAGGCGGTAATTTATATGTACCGCCCAGCGTTTTTTTTTTACCATAAATGGGGTTATTTCCGTGCTCTTTTTCATGCATAAACAAGACCCAGAGCGTAATACAAGTATGTATCCCTGAAAGGGCATAAATTGAGGTTTCAAATGACACCCGAACCATCCTTCTACGATCACTGGTTGTCTTGCAACGATCGTGCAACCGAAGGGCAAAATCGCTAAAATACGGTAATTTTCTTACATTATTACGTGTGTAGCAAGTGAGAGAGGGTGGGGGAGGGTGCAATAAATCTCAGTAGCTCCACGGCGGCCGTGGGGAGCGGTCAGGTGGTAATCTACGCTCCTCCCACCGCTCCGCTCTCTCTCAGAGCACATTATGTGCTCAAAATTGCACTCAACAATAGCCGGGCCCCGCCACATAGTCCATATAATATTTCACACGACTATAGCCGGGCGCCGCCAGTTAAGGGTTAACATGTGATGATTTTATGATATTCACGATAGGTTTTATTCTTTCTCTTTTTTAGGCTTGATAATGACACAAGATTAGTGTTGAAACATTGCCAATAAAGAAATATGTTCCTGTTTGCTTTGGTCTTCATATTCCTTATTCATCTTCGATTCCCAGTAGGAGAATCAATTGCTTCCATTATATATATATATATACCCGGTATATATATGGTGAAGTAACAGGGTTGAGTAAGATTTGCAATATTGCCAGCCTGCAGGATAGCAGAAAGGACAGGAGGAAAAACCAACAGGAGCAATGGGAATATCAACAAGCTTCCCATGCTTTAAAAGAAAACGGAGCAGAAGAGTTCCCCATTCCATCAGGTCATTCCCATTCTTTAATGACCAGGAAGTTAGGCCAGTCTCCCATAAAAAAAGAGTGGGAAGCAGGACCAATCACCGACGAGCTTTCAAACCATCTCGACCTATCACCAGCCTCCCTTCGACCAACAACCTGACTTGCACTATGACGAGCAAATGTTTATGCAAGTTAGGCATTAGGGACCTGAATGCTATAGGAACAAATGGAGATGTTAGGGCCTCTCTTGCAGTACTTCTCCGGAGAACTGAACATAACCCAGAGAACCCAAAAACTCCCGGAGATATAAACTTCACAAAGAATAACCCCTGATTCTCATAGAATCACGGAAGTCACAATTATATCTTACCTAGACCCCTTAACAACATCGGGGGTATTAAATAAAATACTTCAATTGACTATGTATAAACCTATCACTACCATGTATTTTTAGACTAAGTATTACCTTCACAAATTACATCACAACCATTCACTATGTCCTTCTAAAGTTGAATTACTATAAGTTAAACCTAAGAAATAAACCAAACATAGTCTCACCGAAATTTAAAGTAAGTAAGCACCTTTACCTAAGTAATATTCCTCAGGCTGAAGAGTCCGGGATATCTAACTGAAGTAGAAACCGCCTCCTCCTCCCCCTCGAGACTACAGCCAGACCTGTTGCCTCCCTCTGATGTCAGGACCCCTGACCCCTGCCTGTGAGAGGCAGTTCCCCTTGATGTCCAGCCAGCCGAATCTACGACCCACGTCGGCCAGACTTGCACTCGAAATGCTATCCTCTTAACATACCCTAAGTGTCCCTGAGTATCTTACGTTGTGATTATTGATGTGAAGGTAAGGTAAAATATGTGAGTATTCCAGTGCTAATTCTTGTCTTGATCTGTGCCCAAGATCGATATATATTACGTTATGTGTTAATCCTTCAGAAGCCCTAATTAATTATTGAACTAGATCTGTGCCGAAGATCTATTATTATCTTATATTAAACATCTTACATAATCATTATACGCATACATTACATACTCATGTCAACTGATACCTAGCTCGAAAACTCACAGATTTTCCTTGTATATGTCCATTCCATTGTGTATGTAACAAGTCGAAGTTGAGGTGTATAACGTGTATACAAATCTGTTCAAATCTAGCATTTACCTAGAACCTACGCCCAAGTTCCTAATTAATTATTATTCCAATTCTACTTCTCGATAAGAAATATTATTGTTTGCTATTCTAATTAAAATCTAATTTCCTCTAAAAACCCAACTCACGCTCTGAGATAATTTTAATTAATTTGTTCTGTTGTGAATAAAGAATTTACTTCTTCTGATATGAAATAGATAATTTCGATTCATCTCGTCTAGGAATTCTAGTTCTATATAGATCTATTATATAAACCTTTCATAATCTCGAATACAACGCTAATTCGTTCTGTATTCCTTATAGGAATCTGTTAACCAGTTCCGAACTCCTTCATACCTTACTAGGTATTTACATAAGTGCAACTTCGTCGTGTAAGTCATTTTATGCTATTAGTATATACAGTATATAACTATTAGTATATACTGTATATAACTATTAGTATATACTGTATATAACTATTAGTATATACTGTATATAACTATTAGTATATACTGTATATAACTATTAGTATATACTGTATATAACTATTAGTATATACTGTATATAACTATTAGTATATACAGTATATAACTATTAGTATATACTGTATATAACTATTAGTATATACTGTATATAACTATTAGTATATACTGTATATAACTATTAGTATATACTGTATATAACTATTAGTATATACTGTATATAACTATTAGTATATACTGTATACAACTATTAGTATATACTGTATATAACTATTAGTATATACTGTATATAACTATTAGTATATACTGTATATAACTATTAGTATATACTGTATATAACTATTAGTATATACAGTATATAACTATTAGTATATACTGTATATAACTATTAGTACACGCTATTTTATCAATGTGTTTCTTAACCTATTGAGTCAAAAGTATTATATGATTCATGTAGGTTGTATTCAATATCAAATTTGTATTCAGTATATCTAAATAATTAAATCTGAATTCCTGGACGTGAGACTATTACTTCATATGCAAATTAAGTAATTGCACATCTATAATATAATGTGCTCACAATAAACTAACTACATAATTAATTGTCAAAACAATTCATCTCCCTACTCCTTTATAAATTAAATTATTCCTCCCGCATTCAAGATAAATATCGCATTAACCGTAAAAGTTATTTTCCGGATCGCAGTTCAACAGATGACCTGCTGACCTACCTTGCCCTGTATATTTACGCGCGGCATCCTTTGTACTCCCTGGGCGCATCTCGCTTCGCGCTCCTGAGTTATCACTATAGAAATCTTCGTATGTTACACCATATTGTTGAGTAAGTAATTCTAGATTTCAACTTAACTTTTCTTGAGATTATCAGAATACCTCACGATAGACACTCAACTCACATAGATATTATTATCAAGGAGTTATTCTATGTATATGTATGTCTATATATAATTGCATATTTCCCCAATAATACTATTCAATATTCCATGTTCATTTGTAAGTTAATAATAGCCATCTTGTACTCTAAATATATTCAGTGAGTCACTTACTATTATTGACAGTAGCTAAGTGAAACTTACACTCACATTCTATTTTCATATATAACTTAATAAGAGACATCTTGTACTCTAACTATATCCAGTGTTTCACTTGCTATTACTGATTAGTTGCGAAGCGAACCTTAATATCACCTTCTATGCTATTGAATAAATAAGAGTATATATACACCTATGTGTGTTTATTGTGTTTATTGCAACCTGATTGAGTACATAATTGTGAATAAAAACGTGTTAGATGTGTTCCTGTTGAGCATATATTGAGTCTAAAAGTCCACAGTTGGATTTGAGTAAAGACAATAACGAAGCTAAGTTGTATTACAACCCGGCATAACACATATATATATATAGAGAGAGAGAGAGAGATTTAGTTTTTTCTCCCTCAAGTAGCTTTCTTCAACTGGAAGCAGTGTTCGTTACTACCACATCTTTCTATCATTGGTTATTACCTACTCCATCCCTATTTCTCTGTGGTATGAGTCTAGACTTCTTTTAAATGCATCTATTGAGATACTATCTATTACTTTATTTGGGAGTTTATTCCACTCACTAATTATACTGTGAGTGAAGACATTTTTTGTTGTATCCAGGTTTGCTTTCTTACCTATTAATTTGAACTTGTTTCCTCTTATAGAACTCTCTTTGGCTATCTTAAATAGTTTATCAGGGTTAATGTTACTGAATCCTTATAAATTATTAAAACACTCAATCAGTTGTTTCTTACGTGAAAATAGATCGAGTTCTCTTAGTATCTCATTATATGGTTTATTTTTTAGAGAAGGGATCAATTTAGTTGCTCTTCGCTGCACATATTCCAGCTTTACAGTGTCCTTTATGAGGTAGGGAGACCAGAACTGCACAGCGTATTCTAGATGCGGTCTCACTATACTTTTATATAATGGCATAACTATGTCTCTGCTGTGATAATGAAAATTTCTTCTGATTAAGCCTAATGCTCTGTTTGCTTTGTTAGCTGCTGCCATGCATTGGTTTGAAGATTTTAGATTTTCATTTATAAGCACTTCTAGGTATTTTAGTCTTTTACCTGTGTTACGCTATTAACTTTCTCCCCGTGCATGTAATATTCATATTTATTGTTTTTAGAGCCTATTTGCAATTTGTTTACATTAAAGGGCATTTGCCAATTCTCCGACCAGTCTGTGATTGTATTTAGATATGTTTGTAGACTGCTTCTATCGCTCTCCGAAATTATTGCATTTCCTATCTTAGTGTCATCCGCGAATTTAGAAACTATATAATTGATACCATTGTCAATGTCATTGATGTATATTATGAACAAAATCGGTCCCAAGACTGAGCCCTGAGGGACTCTACTAGTCACTGGAGTCCATGATGATTCGACACCATTAATAACTACTCTCTGCTTTCTTTCACTTAGCCAGTGTTTAATCCATTCGTAGGTTTTGCCCTGTATTCTTAAGCCCTGGACTTGCTGTAGCAATTTTAAATGTGGGACCTTGTCGAAGGTTTTCTGAAAGTCCAAGTACACTATGTCAAGACTTGTGGTGAAGTCATTTAAATTGAAAAGTCTATCATAAAATTATATTAAGTTCGTTAGGCATACTCTCTTTGCCCTGAATCCGTGTTGACTATTGGTGATAAGATTGTTACTTTCGGTGAAAAATACTATTTCATCCCTAATGATTGATTCCATAATTTTTCCAATTACGGAAGTTAAGCTAATAGGCCTGTAATTATTAGGTACTTTGTTGTCACCCTATTAAAATATTGGCGTTATATTCGCTGTCTTCCAGTCGGTCGGTAAATATCCATGATGGAGTGACATGTTAAATAATATGGTCAGTGCTTTAGCGACTTCGTTTTTTACCAATTTTAGAATTTTAGGGACGAACAGGTCTGGGCCGCAGGATTTGTTTACTTTCAGGGAATCGGGAGAGAGAGAGAGAGAGAGAGAGAGAGAGAGAGAGAGAGAGAGAGAGAGAGAGAGAGAAAGAGAGAGAGGGGGGGAGGCAGGCAGATAGATATACATAAGCAGATGAAGATAGCCATATATACCGTAGGTTGTAGAAATCTTACAAATATAGAAATGTGGATAGAAGGATCAATAAATAAATAATGTTTATGAAGAAAACAAATCAGGTAGTGTGGAGGCAAATTGGGACTTCCCTAATTAACTAACTAACTACTAACGAGGCAGGATATAACTCTGGTCTACATACATACATACATACATTCATATATACATGTATACATACATACATACATACATACGTACATAATTACATATACATATATTAGCATATGTACACATAATTAAAACAATTGTCAGATACATAGACACATATATATTGACAGATATATGAATAGATACATAGATGGACAATTAGATAAGAATTAACA
Organism: Paralithodes platypus; assembly: GCA_032716605.1. NCBI lineage: Eukaryota > Metazoa > Arthropoda > Malacostraca > Decapoda > Lithodidae > Paralithodes > Paralithodes platypus. Next base: position 23,886,387 of record CM064505.1, on the reverse strand, counting down.
TAGTATGAAATAGCCCTACATTATGGAGACGAAATGAGCTAGGATATTGTATTGGATTACATACATGAATACAAACATACCTATTTTATACATAAAGGATCATATTGACAGACACACAGAGGCAGATAGTCATACATATAACGATAAATACACTGACAGATACACAAATAATATAGTTAGGTAGATAGCAAAAAACAATATGTACTGATTTTTGGATAGAACTTGTTTTGCAATAAATAGTACATAAATAGTAGTTGTTTTTAGTTGATGTATGGATAATATATTAATAAATTCGCTTCCAGAGATATATTTCCATAATCAGAAATATGTGAAGTCCACGAATATTTATAAGTGGGCTATAGACTATGGGATCCGAGTGTGCTATCAAAGTAAACACAAAAAAGTAACTAACAACACAGGCATGGCGTTGGGTTACACTCACGCGGAAAACTCACAAAGGTCAGTAAAAATAATGTTGATAATGAGGGGAAGAGTGATACATAACACCGGTACACACACGCATCTTGTTCTAATGAGGGGAAGAGTGATACATAACACCGGTACACACACGCATCTTGTTCTAATGAGGGGAAGAGTGATACATAACACCGGTACACACACGCATCTTGTTCTAATGAGGGGAAGAGTGATACATAACACCGGTACACACACGCATCTTGTTCTAATGAGGGGAAGAGTGATACATAACACCGGTACACACACGCATCTTGTTCTTCCACAAACCTGTTTCCATTCTTGCGACTTGGTGACAATAGAAATACATATAACAAAAATCATATTTAACCGTTTCCCTAAATTTACGCCATTGTTTATATTTTCTTGAAATTATAAGACGATTGTATGTAGCTTAGGAAGAACCTGTAAGAGATATAAGCGGGATGATCGTCTACCGTCAGCCAGAATATTTGCCAGTTTGCCAGTAAGGCAACTGAACATACAAGCTTCCATCATTTAACCTAACCACTTCACAAGTAGTTCTGTATTCCCGGTCACTAGCATTACCTGCCACAATCTACAATTATCCATTCTTCTCTATCACTAGCAACTATCTTTCCTTTTTGTATGTGACTTCTGGGTGGAAAGTTGAAGAGATATTTACTCAAGCCAGCGTCACCCGATCAGGATATGAGGACGAGTTTCTTCAGTATAATCTGGCTATTATTATAACAGTTTGTGCAGATTAGGAAGGGTTACTAGGAATCAAAGGTGACTTCCCAGATGAAATTTAAATATTGTCATGTTAGTAATTTTGAGACAATTTCACTCAACTTAGGAAAAATTGTTCGCAGTGTGATGTATAGTTGTGATAGCTATAAAGCCTTTGACTCTCAGACGTATCTCTAAAGTTTAATATATTCGTCCAAAGGTGGCTAGAATAACCTGCAAAGAATCGTCATCTGAGTAAAGGGGTTCAATAATCCTCTCATTTACTTCAAGCTTAATTTTTCTGAACGTTTGGAGATCACAGACAACAGACTAACACCAATGGCATTGGCATATATGCTAACCAGCGAAGAAGTAAGGACAAATCCCTGTGGAAACTCCAGAAGCTGATGTCTACCAGGTAACCAATTTTGTTGTGTCAATGCCTTGGTGATGATGCCCACTGGAATCACTTTTGACATTAGCCTATATGCGGCACTTAGTTAAGGGATTTGTAAAAAGTAGGTAGCCTGAAGGATAAATTCATATTGGGAATCCATAAGGGAGAGAGAGAGATAATCTCAGTTTAATAAGATGACATAGATACACAGACCCCGAGGTCCTTACTAGGCAGTCCGGCCTTTATTTTTTATTTTTCTTCACCCCAGCCTCCTCTAGATAGAGGTCTAGCCTTTCCCTGATAGCGTTTATTGTGTCGCTCTCCACCACTCTTTCTGGCAGTTTGTTCCACTCTGTAACCACTCAGTAGGTGAATAAACTCTTTGTGACATTTAGGTTTGCCATTATGGTTTTAAATTCCATTCCATTTCCGCGAGTTTGAGTATTATTGTTAAATGTGAGTAGCGCATTTCTATTGACTTTCTCGAAGCCTTTTAGTATCTTGAAGCACTCAATAAGTTGACCCCTCAGCCTTCTCTTTTTGAATGAGAACAGATTCAATCTTTTAAATTTTTCATAATATGGTATATTTCTCAATGATGGTATCATCTTTGTTGCTTACTGCATTGACTCGAGCCTCACAATGTCCTTATTCAGATAAGGTGACCAAAACTGCACGCCATATTCAAGGTGGGCTATTACCATACTTTTTAACAATGGACTATTACGTTTTCATGTTTATAAGTAATGTTTTGTTTAATGAAGCCCAATGCTCTGTTTACCTTGTTTGCAGCTGCTATACATTGGTTAGAAGTGTTTAAGTTTTTATTTATTACTATCCCCAGGTATTTTACTAGAGTTGTGGTTTTTATTTGTTGGTAATTCATTTCATATTTGCATTTCTTATTTCTGCTACCGACCTGCAGCATCTGACATTTATCGACATTGACATTTTTCATACCACTCGGTTATCATGTTTAAATCAGATTGCAGCGCATTTCTATCTTCTTCGGTCAGGACTGTATTCCCTATTTTTATATCATCAGTGAACTTGGAGATGGTGTTGTTTATCCCTACATCGATATCGTTTATGTAAATGAGAAACAGGACTCGTCCAAGAACCGAACCCTGCGGAATTCCACTAGTGACAAGCTCCCACTCGGATTCTACTCTATGTATCACCACTCTCTGTCTTCTATTTGAAAGCTAACTTTTTATCAAAGAATGAATTTGACCTTTTATACCAATCCTCTCCAGTATTGTCATTAGCTTACGATGTGGTACCATATCAAAATCTTTTTGAAAGTCCAAGAAGATTATGTCTAGTAATTTCGTGAATAGTTTATTATAGAATTCAATCAAATTTGTTAGGTATGAATTATTTGATCTAAAGCTATGTTGACTATCTGAAATTAGTTTGATTCGATGTAATCTACTATCTTATCTCTTAGGATTTTTTCCATGATATTTCCTATGGTTGATGTTAGACTAATTGGTCTGTAATTACTTACTTTGGCCTTGCTACCCTTCTTACATTTTGACGTGATGTTCGCATTGTTTTCAATCACTCGGTGCAGTTCCCTGTTGTATAGATAAGTTAAATATCTGTGTCAGGGGTTTGGCTAACTCATCTTTCATATTCTTGAGTATTTTGGAGTGGAGAGTGTCGGGTCCCAGGGTCTTATTTGCATGTAAAGTACTTAATTTGCTTAGTACTTCGCTAACACTGATAGTGAAATTTCCTATTAGGCTACGTGAGCTGAGGTGTTATTTCCTATTAGGCTACGTGAGCTGAGGTGTTATTTCCTATTAGGCTACGTGAGCTGAGGTGTTATTTCCTATTAGGCTACGTGAGCTGAGGTGTTATTTCCTATTAGGCTACGTGAGCTGAGGTGTTATTTCCTATTAGGCTACGTGAGCTGAGGTGTTATTTCCTATTAGGCTACGTGAGCTGAGGTGTTATTTTCCGGGATATGATCGTTTATTTATTCCGTGAAAACTGAGCAAAAATATTCGTTGAACATATTTGCCATATTTTTGTCACTTGTTATCGCCTGACCTTCTTTTATTAGCGGTCCGATTCCACTTTCGATATGTTTATTATTGTTTACGTAACTGTAGAATCTCTTTGGGTTGTGGCACTCTATCTGGCAATAACCGTTTCATATTTTTGTTATTCCACCCTAATTATTTGTTTTACTTCCCTTCTACTAGGTGTATACAAGTTGTTTACGACTTTATTGCTTAGGGCATTTTTGACAAGTTTGTGGAGTTGATTTATTTTCCTTATTGCCTTGACAATGTCTCTACTCACTTTATCAAGGGAGCATACTTGATTTCGTATTACGTTTTGTTTCGTGGGTACAATTTTTTTTTTTCACGCATCTCTAATTGTAAGACTTAAAATTACCCCACAGCTCATTAACTATGTTTATATTCGTAAGGTATGAGTATATGTTAGAAGGCGATTCCTTAATTCTGACATAATTTGTGTCCGGAACCATTGTTGCTGTTTATACCGTAAAATATTTGCTTATTACGTAATTTCTTAAGATTTTGTGATCGGATGTTGACAGGTATTCGCCGACATCCAAGTTTAATGATAGAATTTCTTGGGTAGTGATTACGAGATCTAGTATATTTCTGTCTCGCGTCGGCTGTTTTACGTGTCGAGTAAAAAAATTGTCCTGGATGAAGCTTATCATTAGGCGAGAGAGAGAGAGAGAGAGCAGTAGAAGACAAGAATGGCGACATAGTAACAGGACACCAGAGAAGGAGGGTGAGGGAGAGACAGGTAAATGGTGTTGTTGGTGGTGAAGTAATGTAGTTATCCTGGTGATGGGGAACGCCAAATTGTTATATAGGGGGGGGGGGGGGACTAGAATTAAGTCAGGTACCTTTAATTGCTATAATACGAAAGTAATCCAGAACAAAACAGAGTACATAAACGTATATATTTTTTGTTATGTGTAAGATAGAGAGAAAAGACAAAGCTGCCTGTTAATTATATAAATTAACTTTTAAGCTTCTAATAAGACTAAAAACTTCTGAGACTGCGGATTATACGAGTTGACTGTATATTAGAGTAACATTTTCTGGACACATGGAGCTTGAAGCAGTTTAAGGCATAAGATGAGGGAAAGACAGATTGATGGAGAAAATTCCCGAGCTTACTTTTCTCTCCGTTGGCCTCCTCCGATCATAACCATATCTCTGTTATCTGTCCTATCTCGCTAATACTGGATATTCACATTTTCATATCAAAAGTATCTACCTTTAAAACCTGGCACCTCCAACCGCTACGGGGAAAATATCTGTGTTATATTCTTAACAAATATATTTTAAAACAGGGAAAAGGTATGTTTGTTGTGATTGAATTGATACTAAGCTATTGTTAATTCATTGTAATAAGTATACCCATGTATCGAGTATTGTTTGAATGTGTGGGGAGGTTCCACCCATACCAAACATTTCTAAAGAGCAGAGTCAAAAGCATTCCGCCTCATCAACTCACTTTCTCTTACTGGTTCCCTACAATCTTTCTACACGCCGCAATGTTGCATTTTTTTCACTCTTCTATCGCTATTACAACAATCAGTGTTCTTCAGAGCTCATTCAGTGCATACCCCCTCCCTTGTGGCGAGTGCGAGGCACCCGCCTTTCAACACAGTCCCACTGCTATTCTTTCCAGCTCTCCAACCCAAGAATTAGCAAATGTTCTCAGTCTTTCTTATACTCAACAAGTGAACTTTGAAACTCTCTCCCTCAATAAATGTTTCCTTCATCCTATGACTTAAGACTGTTTTCAACTTTGTGTGTCCAGACATTTTTCCCCAACGTCCCTTGAATTTGGGTCTCTGGCACTCTTTTGGAGGTGGACTAGAAGGACTAGGAATATTTATTAACTCTTGGGTTACATAGATGCACAGAATAGGGGTGGGAATGTGTTGAAAGGTGGATACCCCCCTCTCCGTAAGGGAGAAGGTATGCACTGAGAAAGCTTTGAAGAACACTGATGATCGTAATAGCGGTAGAAAAGTAAGAGAGATGCAACATTGCGGCGTGTCGAGAGAATTAGTATGAGGAGGTAAGTTGAAGAGACAAATAGCTTTTGACTACCCTTTCGAGAAGTGCAGTCTGGGTAAAACCTCCCTACACATGCGAACAATACTTGATACATGGCCGCACTGTGCCCCTGTCCAGAGCAAGAAGCTGTACAGGGGTGAAGAATCCACAGAGACGTTTGAGCACACCTAACTTCTGGGATGCTGTTTTAGCAAGAGTGGTAGTATGTTCCTTCCAAGAAAGATCAGAAGAAAAAGAAACAACAAGAAAATTGCGAGAAGACGAAGGATTGATTTGTGTATCTTTCGGAAATAGTTGATAGGTCAGAAGATAGGCGTCCTATGGCCTCATCACATGAGTTTCGGAGTAAAGGCATGGTGGGTCGTTGGGGAAAAATAGACGAAGTCGAGTCTTCAGCATATGAGTAGATAGGACAATAGGTACAGTTGAGGAGATCATTAATGAATATTAGAAAGATAACGAGTCAGGACAGAACCCTGAGGAACACCATATATATATATACCGGGTATATATATATATGTATATGTAGGTATTATATATATATATATATATATATATATATATATATATATATATATATTTTCTTTCAGGCAGGTGAGATTAAAATAATAGGCACAGTTTGCATTATTGAGTTTTTTATTGATACTCTCAATTTTTCGTACAGTTTTTCTGGTATTTTCAGGAAGTTGGTAAAGGAGGTTTGCAAAGGGTTCCGACGTTTCAATGGGCGCAGCCATCATTATCAAGGAGAAATGAAGTTAGAAGGTGATAAGTCGAGTTTATATAGGTGATACAAGATCAAGAGAGGGTTTATTGTGCGCTAGCTGCACGCTGGTTGGCTAACCTAAGACTAGCTCTGGTAGGCTGGCCGGACGCAGGAGTGGGCGGGGCCTCTGCGTCGTTCGTCTGCGTGTGTGGAGGGGGCATTCCTGGGGGCATCATGGGGGGCCTCTCTGTGGAAGGGCGTGCCGAGGGTAGGATCTGGCTGTATTCTGCTTGTGTGTTTAAAGTAGGTTGATATGTTTGTATATATATAGCTTCAAGAATGAATAGGCGGCGTGAGTCTATTTCTTTATCAAGAATAGAGGTGTGTTTATCTAAGTCAGGTCTGGTGAGTTCCTGATGGTGTGGGGATGTGTGGTAGTGGTCCTTGATAGCTCCGGCTTGAAGGTGGAAGGTAAGGCGACGTGACAGACGAGTCCTTGTCAAACCGACATAAGTGTGAGGTCCACAGTCCTCACTGTTACAGGTGTGTCGGTATATGACATGGTCCTCTTGTGACGGTTTCTTAGCGGTAGCCAGGCTGTTGCGAATGACTAGTTGTGATGTTTTCCTCGATTTGTAGTATATGGTGAGTTTAAGGTGTTGGTCAGGGTTCGTAGTTTTAACGTTGTTGCTGATAATGTCTCTCATTATGTTTTCGTCTGTCTTGTGATCTGAGGACATGTGGTTTTTAAAGTAAATTTTTATGTATTCAGTGTTTGTATTAGTAGGCACGTCGTTTTTGTACCATGTTTCAAGGTGTTTGTTGATGGTGTGGGCGATGTCCGAGTTACTGTACCCATTGTTTACAAACACCTGGATGAGCCTCTCGAGTTCCTTGTGTGTGTCTCGCCAGGAGGTGCAGTGTGATAGGGCTCTCCTGACGTAGGCGGCGATGGTGGACCGTAAATATCGCTGGGGGCATTCACTTTCGCCATTGAGACATAATCCATTGTTGGTGGGTTTGGTGTAGACAGTGGTGGTAAAGCCTGAGGTGTTGTTGTTGTTTACGAGGACATCAAGGAAGGGGAGATGACCGTTAGAGGACTCCTCGAAGGTGAAGTTTAGACTGGAAGAGGCGATGAATCGTTGTTGAAGGTCACGTAGCTCCTGTGGGTCCTTCACACGCACGAAGATGTCGTCCACATATCTGCAGTAGACAGAGGGGCGGTTGGTAGTCAGGAGCTCTTCTTCGATGGTGCCCATGTAAAAATTGGCAAAGAGGACTCCTAGGGGACTGCCCATTGCCACACCATCAATCTGCTGATACATGTCACCTCGCGGGCAGGTGAAGGGCGCCTCTTTGGTGCATATTTCCAGCAACGTCTTCAGGGCTGTTTCTGGAAGGTCTAAGAGCTGCCAGCCTGGTCATCCACGACAAAGATGAATACCTGCAGAAGATGTACCACATCCTAAGCGACTCTACAAAATTCCGGAAAATCACCCGTAACCCCACCGAGGAAATAAAGCGGAAAACCAACACCACCATCACCGCCATTAACGCAAAGACAGGAGGGATCCACCTTAAAAACTCATCGGTGACTTCTCCCCTGGGTACGCTTACGGCACAGTCAAAACCCACAAACCAGGTAACCCCCTTCACCCCATCATCTCTCATATCCCTACCGCCACCTACCAAATTGCCAAGACTTTGAACAAACTTCTGACCCCCTACACCCCCAGCCAGTACAGTCTTTCCTCGTCAGCTGACTTCCTGGAGATTTTAAGAGATGCCCCCTCTACTGACGACCATATCATCGCCTCCCTAGATGTAGAGAGTCTCTTTACCAACGTGCCTGTGGACCGCACCATTGAGCTCAGCCTACATCGAGTCTACCACTGCCCAGTCAACACGCCCTTAGACCTCCCAGAAACAGCCCTGAAGACGTTGCTGGAAATATGCACCAAAGAGGCGCCCTTCACATGCCCGCGAGGTGACATGTATCAGCAGATTGATGGTGTGGTAATGGGCAGTCCCCAGATGTCCTCTTTGCCAATTTTTACATGGGCACCATCGAAGAAGAGCTCCTGACTACCAACCGCCCCTCCGTCTACCATAGATATGTGGACGACATCTTCGTGCGTGTGAAGGACCCACAGGAGCTACGTGACCTTCAACAACGATTCAGCGCCTCTTCCAGTCTAAACTTCACCTTCGAGGAGTCCTCTAATGGTCATCTCCCCTTCCTTGATGTCCTCGTAAACAACAACAACACCTCAGGCTTTACCACCACTGTCTACACCAAACCCACCAACAACGGATTATGTCTCAACGGCGAAAGTGAATGCCCCCAGCGATATTTACGGTCCACCATCGCCGCCTACGTCAGGAGAGCCCTATCACACTGCACCTCCTGGCGAGACACACACAAGGAACTCGAGAGGCTCACCCAGGTGCTTGTAAACAATGGGTACAGTAACTCGGACATCGCCCACACCATCAACAAACACCTTGAAACATGGTACAAAAACGACATGCCTACTAATACAAACACTGAATACATAAAAATTTACGATAAAAACCACATGTCCTCAGATCACAAGACAAACGAAAACATAATGAGAGACATTATCAGCAACAACGTTAAAACTACGAACCCTGACCAACACCTTAAACTCACCATATACTACAAATCGAGGAAAACATCACAACTAGTCATTCGCAACAGCCAGGCTACCGCTAAGAAACCGTCACAAGAGGACCATGTCATATACCGACACACCTTTAACAGTGAGGACTGTGGACCTCACACTTATGTCGGTTTGACAAGGACTCGTCTGTCACGTCGCCTTACCTTCCACCTTTAAGCCGGAGCTATCAAGGACCACTACCACACATCCCCACACCATCAGGAACTCACCAGACCCGACTTAGGTAAACACACCTCTATTCTTGATAAAGAAATAGACTCACGCCGCCTATTCATTCTTGAAGCTATATATATACAAACATATCAACCTACTTTAAACACACAAGCGGAATACAGCCAGATCCTACCCTCGGCACGCCCTTCCACAGCGAGGCCCCCCATGATGCCCCCAGGAATGCCCCCTCCACACACACAGACGAACGACGCAGAGGCCCCGCCCACTCCTGCGTCCGGCCAGCCTACCAGAGCTAGTCTTAGGTTAGCCAACCAGCGTGCAGCTAGCGCACAATAAACCCTCTCTTGATCTTATATCGCCTATATAAAACCGACTTATCACCTTCTAACTTCACTTCTCCTTGATAATGATGGCTGCGCCCATTGAAACGTCGAAACCCTTTGCAAACCTCCTTTACCAACTTCCTGAAAATACCAGAAAAACTGTACGAAAAATTGAGAGTATCAATAAAAACTCAATAATGCAAACTGTGCCTATTATTTTAATCTCACCTGCCTGAAAGAAAATATCCTCCCTGGCTACACTAATATCAATATATATATATATATATATATATATATATATATATATATATATATATGGTATATATATAATTATATACGGTATATACTGTATATATATATATATATATATATATATAATTATACTGTATATATACCGGTACTGTAAATATATATATATATATATATTATATATATATATATATATATATATATATATATATACAGATATATACCGTATATATATATATATATATATATATATTAGTAAAGCCAGGTAATAAATTTTCTTTAACCCCTTATTGGCGGCGCGCAACTTATGTCGTGTGAAATAAATTTGGAATGAAGTGGCGGTTCACAACTTATGTCGTGCGCCATTTTTAGCACGTAATGTTGCTGAGAGAGAGAGCTGAGCTTTGTGAGGAGCGTAGGAAGGCTATGACCGCCGCCCACCACCGCGGTGGACCAACTGAAGTGAAAACCACCCTTCCCTCCCCCCTCACACTCGCTACACAGGGAATTATGTAGGGAAATTACCTAATTACAGGGTTTTTGCACTCGTGTTGCACGATCGTTGCAAGAGAACCAGTGGTCGTACAAGGATGGTTCGGGTGTCATTGGAAAGCTCTGTTTATGGCCTTTCAGGGATAGATACTTGTTTTACGCTCTGGGTCTTATTTAAGCATGAAAATGATCACGTAAACAACCCTATTTAGGGTAAACAAAAAATGCTGGGCGCTACGGTCAAATAGACCATCTAGCCCGCTAAATAAGGGTTAATACATACGAGGTTGAAAGAAATGTCAATTTCTGCATTGGAAATTTTATTATTCAAAGTATCTCATATGAGTTTTCGCTGGGTGGCAGGAAGTAGATGAATGAGATGAGCAAAATTCATGGTGGTAGAGGGTTACATTAATGTACACGATGATACGGATATACGACGCGTTTCACTGGACAACCAGCATTATCAAATAAGGATAGAATGATATAAAAGGTAAACAGGAAGGGTATATATAGAGGGTGGAGGATCAGAGGAGGCGAAAATCAGGGGGCAAAAGTCTGCTATTGGTGGAGGGGTATTCTAGGAGTACAAAAGGGAGAACCGCTTCACGCCGGCGCACTGGATGCGGGAAGGTGGTGGTCGGTTGGCGGGGTCAAAGCTTACTTGATCCTTACTTGATAATGCTGGTTGTCCAGTGAAACTCGTCGTATATCCTGTATCATCATGTACATTAATGTAACCCTGTACCACCATGAATTTTGCTCATCTCATTCATCTACTTCCTGCCACCCAGCGAAAACTCATCAGAGACTTGGAAACTTTGAATAATAAAATTTCCAACACAGAAATTGCCATTTCTTTCAACCTCGTATGTATTAAAGAAAAAAAAAACATATATATATATATATATACCGTATATATATTATGAACATTGATAAATAAACAGATGTAAGCAGAAATAAGTAATTTATTTAATATACACGAATAATTTATAATACATATACATAGTTTTGGAATCATAACATAAGTTAATTATTATGTTCTCTCCACCAATCAACTTTACTCCTAAACTCAATTAATGAAATTAACAAACACATGTGGGAGTCCGGGGATTCGAACCCAGGACGCTCTCACCGAAAATCAACACACTTATGCATTGCGACACGAAGACAGTTCAATTAATTAAATGTAAATCATCACTGTACATTTGTAAGCATAAAAACCAGTTCAATTATTTTTGGAAACATTACAGAATTAATGTTATTCTGTCGACTACAACTTACATTTATTATTTGTATTTCCAGTTGACACACAACCCGACCGATCGGGAACACGGTCGTAAGGGTGAATTCCTGACCACATAATAGATTAAATACATCAGTTGTGTAAACTTTCCAACTTGTACGTGTTGGTAACCTCACGATTGATCAATTAGAACAAAACCCCTCCTTTATTATACCATCATCTTGCCTCGTATAAATAGTACACTCAGATACCAAAGTATCTAGCCCACTCATAAATAGTCTTGGACCCCCTAAATATATATTTAGGCAATTATAACTACCTGGATTCACTTATGGATAGAACTGTCTCTGCAGTAAATAGTATATATAGTTTTATAATTGATGTACAGAAACCTATATTCTTAAAATCGTTTCCAGATATACACTTCCATAATTAGATATAGGATAAGTCCACGAATTGTTATCAGTGGGCTAGAGTCTATATGGCATCCGAGTGTACATTAGATAGTAATCACAATAGGGATGAATATGGTGACTGAGAATGCGACACTATGAAGGATTTCCAAGAATCCAATTGGTAAAAAACGTATCTCAATTAATGCTTTCACTTACGCATGTTTTTCTTAAGGGTCTCTCTCTCTCTCTCTCTCATTGTCTCAGGAATCGTCCCCCGGCTCGGTTTAGAGAGCCGATTTTACAACATAGCCACCAGCACAAATCGTTGTCTAGCAAACCTCTGCAGGAAGGAGAATGTGGGATTCGTCAACACCTGGGACAATTTTTACTACGATGACTATTTGTTTTCGGACGATGGAGTTCATCTGAACCAGGTGGGAGCAGCACATTTTGGGCGTCTTCTCAACGATGCGGGGAAGGATTTTCGGAGAAGAAATCGACTCAGCACAGGACAACCAAAAAGGAGGACCGAAGACAGCGAGGACGGCGACCTGCGAAAAAATTAAATGCTAATCCGTCAAGAACCACGAATTTGGATAAAGCTCCACCAACACGACCCAAATTCAAAACCGCCAGGGATAATGACCGAGGACCGAGGACAGCCATGAATGTAAATTTAGATCCGACCAGAACCAAAAATTCGATTAAAGAGCGTTCTGTGAGTTCTAAAACCGCAACTTTAAAGGTTTTCTATGCAAACGCTCGTAGCATACGCAATACATTTTCAGATTTAGAGGAACTAATGTTTACAGAACAGCGACCATCGTACAATAACTTTCACTTTAAAGTTTACTAGTAACGAACCAAATAGCAGCATCGAAAAAGTCCCTAATTTCAAGAAAGCAAACTTTTATAAACATAGAGCTATGTTTAAAGAAACTGACTGGAGCTTTTTAATTAACAATAACGACATAAATACAACTTGGGAATTATTCGAAACCACTTACCTAAAATCAGTGCAAGACTGCATACCATCGAAAATACGGCGTACAGGCCATAATAATAAGCCCAAATGGTGGAATAAAGATATTTCAAACTGTCTGCTTGCTAAAAAGTTTGCTAAGGATAGATTAAAATCCTCAGAAAAGACAAAGAACGGGTGAAATTTGTAGAGCTACGACGCAAAGCCAAAAAGTTAATTAAGCAAAGTAAAAAGACCCTGGAGTTACATGTTGCGAATCAAAGTAAAACAAATCCGAAAGAATTCTATAGTTATATCAGAAAGGAAAAAGTAGTTACTTCAACTGTTGGACCGTTAGTCGATGAAAATGGAGAATACACCAAAGACGAAGTACATATGAGTAATGCCCTCAATACCTTCTTTGCATCAGATTTTACAACAGAAGACCTCAGTGATATCCCTACACCATCGCCGATTCAGATTGATAATTCAGATGTTCTAAGCAATATCACCGTTACAGAGAGAAAAGTATTGAATTGTTTAGATAAACTCAAGGTAAATAAAACGCCTGGACCTGATACAATCTCACCTAGAGTTCCAAAGGAAGCTAAGGATGAACTCTCCAAACCACTGACATTGCTATTCTATAAATCCTTGCAATCTGCAACTATGCCTGATCAGTGGAAGCTAGCCAACGTAACACCGATATTAAAAAAGGCAGCAAATCCCTACCATGTAACTATCGTCCAATTAGCTTAACCTCAGTTGTATATAAAATGCTAGAAACACTTATAAGAGACAGACGCGTAAATCACTTAGAGGAAAATAACATACTCAACACCGGTTTTGTAAAAAACGTTCCTGCTTAACAAACCTCTTAGACTTCTTCCACGATATCCTCAATCTCTACGATGAGAGTAAAGTTGTAGATATTATATACCTTGATTTTCAAAAGGCCTTTGACAAAGGTCCCCACAATCGTTTACTGCTAAAATTAAAAGCGCATGGAATACAAGATGGTGTTTTGAAATGGATAGAAAATTGGCTCAGCGACAGAAAGCAAAGAGTAGTCATAAACAGTAAGGCATCTAAATGGACCAATATAAGTAGCGGGGTACCCCAGGGATCGGTACTAGGACCAATTATCTTTCTAATTTACATCAACGACATAGATTAGGGTCTCACCTGTACAATCTCAAAATTTGCTGACGATACAAAAATTACAAATAGCGTACTCTCAAAAGAACAAGTTGACGATATGCAACACAATCTAGATAAGTTGTCATGTTGGGCCCAAATTTGGCAAATGAGTTTCAATGCTAATAAATGTAAAGTACTACATAACGGATACCAAAATGAAAAAGCAAACTATTCGATGAATGGCACTCAGCTTAAGAATGTAAACAGAGAAACCTATCTGGGAGTAACAATATCGAGTAACCTAAACCCGAGTCAACAATGTTCAGAAGTTGTTAAGAAGGCAAACAAAATAATTGGCTTTATAGGCAGGTCATTTGAGCATAAATCCAAAGACGTTATCCTAACCCTTTACAATTCCTTAGTCCGCCCTCTTCTGGCATACTGCGTTCAATCCGGGTGCCCTTTTTACCAAAACGATATAAACAAGCTAGAACGAGTTCAACGTAGAGTTACCAAAATGATACTTAGCCTAAAGAACAAACCATACAAGGAGCGTCTCAGAGAATTCAATCTATTTCCTTTAACCCAGCGCTTATTAAGAGGCGACGTAATTCAAGTGTTCAAAATCATCAAAGGCATCGACAATATGAACTGTAGTAAGTACTTCACTATCGACCAATTTAATTACACGTGGGGAAACGGTTGCAAAATTATTGGTAAATATTGGAACTCACACGAATCTAAGAATTTCTTCTTCAATCAAGTTGTCAACTTGTGGAATGGACTTCCCCGAGACGCTATAGACTGCAGCACCATTGATTCATTTAAACTTCGCCTAGACAAACATCTCGCATCAAACCCGCGACTGACTGCGTTTGTAAATGAATAATTTTATTTTATCCCCCTCTCAGTTACTAACCCCTCTGTCCCCTACTAACTTCCTAATCCTGCCACGAACATTAGTTCCAGGGCAGTAGTTTCCTCTCCAATGTTCCCTTACCCACTCTAAACCACTGTTTGGACACTTGATCCTCAGTGTTTTAGAGGACAAGCAGCCTAGAAGGGTCACTAGATCTGTTGTTGCTTGATTTTCTTTGTGCTCCTTTGTGCTCTCTCTCTCTCTCTCTCTCTCTCTCTCTCGCTTGTATCTCTTCAGCCTCCTGTTTTAAGACGTTTATCCAGGAGTCGATTTTTCATGGCGAGCTGTAGCGAGCCAACAAATTTTGTAAAATGTTTTTGACAGCAGGCTAAATTTGTCATTTTTTTCGCCATACAATGCTGGCTTACTATCGCTCGCCAGGAAGAAATCGACACCTGGATGGGGATAAACATCTTAAAAAAGTAGGCTGAATGGGGCCGAATGGATACAAGCCAGAGAAAGAGAGAAAATGAGAGAAATAGAACAGGTCACCCCCCTTAAGCTGAATAAAATAGTCTAATATTGGGGCCTCGCACGAGTTACATGTTACTGAAAACCCTATAGAACCGAGATAGAAAGACAATTTAAAATTATAAATATATAAATATATACATATAATACATATAACTAGTGTTGACATTCACATAACACCTTCACAAAATAAAACTCTCATTTTATTGTACTTGTAATACGAATGGCCGTCTTAAAACACATCAACAATGTTTCAACAATCAACTCACATGCACACACTACAGTCTTCAAGTAATTACTAAAGCACAATACGGTAGTAATATGACTGAGTATTACTATTATATTGTCGATCAAATTATTGGAACTGTAATTAAACAGAATGATTTGGGGAGTGATTGTACATGAACTTCTAAGCTCTATTTACAAATACTATTAACGAATTATGTACAAGAGAGTTGTGAAACATAACTCTAATTGATATTTTGTGAATTAACGAAAGAATTATAACTGTCGTTTACCTACCTAAATTATAATAGTGCCTATCGTGAAATACGTTTTGTAATTACAAGACAAAATATGTTTGAAGAAAGGCCCATAAACCTTTTTGGATTTACTATTTACATGTTTCTTTCAATACACTGTTCACATATAAAAATGAAACATATATTTGAAGAAAGAAAATAACAGTGAAAATATTTTATATTTCCGAGGCACATTGGGAAAAATATACCATGCTGCTATTATAAAACGAAAACTTTTGCAATTGTTCGACAAATAAATAGCAAACATAGAAAATATGAAATATTTCTCCAGTACAACGTTATTCATGGGTAATATTTGTATTATACACACATGAATAAGGTGAATTATAGTGGCATAAAGTAATGTGAATTATAGTGACAGTATGAGTAAGGTGAATTAATGTGACAGTATGAGTAAGGTGAATTATAGTGACAGTATGAGTAAGGTGAATTATAGTGACAGTATGAGTAAGGTGAATTATAGTGACAGTATGAGTAAGGTGAATTAGAGTGACAGTATGAGCAAGGTGAATTATAGTGACAGTATGAGTAAGGTTAATTATAGTGACAGTATGAGTAAGGTAAATTATAGTGACAGTATGAATAAGGTGAATTATAGTGACAGTATGAGTAAGGTTAATATAATGTCACTATGAGTAAGGTTAATTATAGTGACAGTATGAGTAAGGTGAATTATAGTGACAGTATGAGTAAGGTTAATTATAGTGATATTGTGAGTAAGGTGAATTAAAGTGACAGTATGAGTAAGGTGAACTATAGTGACAGTATGAGTAATGTTAATATAATGACAGTATGAGTAAAGTGAACTATAGTGACAGTATGAGTAAGGTTAATATAATTACAGTGTGAGAAAGGTTAATTATAGTGACAGTATGAGTAAGGTGAATTATAGTGATAGAATGAGCAAGGTTAATATAATCACAGTATGAGTAATGTGAATTATAGTGACAGTATTAGTAAGGTTAATATGTTGACAGTATGAGTAAGGTGAATTATAGTGACAGTATGAGAAAGGTTAATATAATTACAGTATGAGTAAGGTTAATTTTAGTGACAGTACGAGCAAGGTGAATTATAGTGACAGTATGAGTAAGGTGAATTATAGTGACAGTATGAGTAAGGTGAATATAATTACAGTATGAGTAAGGTTAATTATAGTGACAGTATGAGTAAGGTGAATTATAGTGACAGTATGAGTAAGGTTAATTATAGTGACAGCATGAGTAAGGTGAATTATAGTGACAGTATGAGTAAGGTTAATTATAGTGAGAGTATGAGTAAGGTTAATTATAGAGACAGTATGAGTAAGGTGAATTATAGTGACAGTATGAGAAAGGTGAATATAATTACAGTATGAGTAAGGTGAATTATAGTGACAGTATGAGTAAGGTTAATTATAGTGACAGTATGATTAAGGTGAATTATAGTAACAGTATAAGTAAGTTTAATATAATTACAGTATGAGTATGGTTAATTATAGTGACAGTATGAGTAAGGTGAATTATGGTGACAGTATGAGTAAGGTTAATTATAGTGACAGTATGAGTGATGTTAATATAATTACAGTATGAGTAAGGTTAATTATAGTGACAGTATGAGTAAGGTGAATTATAGTGACAGTATGAGTAAGGTTAATATAATTACAGTATGAGTAAGGTGAATTATAGTGACAGTATGAGTAATGTTAATATAATTACAGTATGGGTAAGGTTAATTATAGTGACAGTATGAGTAAAGTGAATTATAATGACAGTATGAGTAAGGTTAATATAATTACAGTATGAGTAACTTGAATTATAGTGACAGTATGAGTAAGGTTAATATAATTACAGTATGAGTGAGGTAAATATAGAATGAATAAATAAAATATAGTGAGTGTGAGTAAAGTGAACTATAGGGAGCATCAGTAAGCTTAACTGTAATGAGAATTATTAATTTGAAATATAGATAGCAAAGCCAAGTATATTGAGTATAAAATGGAGAATCGACACTGAACCTGGTAATATGTAATTATTGACAACATATGAAAGATGAATGATAGTGAATGATAGTAGTGAGGATACTGTGACTGTGAATGATAGTGGATAGGGTGAATGTGATTAGGAGCAGGTGCGATAGGTGGAGGTAATAACATTTAGACGTAATATGGCCGGAGAGGGTAAGAAAACCTGGCTCAAGACAATTAAAGCAAGCAAATAGGTGTCAAACGATAACATGAACACCAAAATTAAGATAAACTCAGTTGATATCGCGGGAGTTACTTATTTTTTTTAAAGGAAAAAGAAAGTAAAACAAGGCGAGAAGAGTCGCCTAAATATATAGTTAAATTGAGTAATTGGGTTTAAATGTGAATATTGGGGATGAAGACAGACTTATGGAGTGGATAAATTAGTGTAAATTGGCAATAGCAAGGATTATATATATATATATATATATATATATATATATATATATATATATATATATATATATATATATATATATATATATATAATATATATATATATATATATATATATATATATATAGTATATACAATCATTGATATTGTTAAGGGGGAAATACTGGATTTTCATTATTTGTTGATGGATTTAAACTGAAGCTTGCAGGGAATCTTCTTCATACTATTTTAAATTTATAGGAAAAGTTTCAGTCAATTTCTGACAATTCACATGTTTTTGTTTTTAATAAAATAATTTATTTTTGGCCTTTTCGGTGTATTTTGAAATTGAACATAT
The DNA here is from genome assembly GCA_032716605.1 of Paralithodes platypus. Lineage (NCBI taxonomy): Eukaryota > Metazoa > Arthropoda > Malacostraca > Decapoda > Lithodidae > Paralithodes > Paralithodes platypus. Next base: position 23,867,674 of record CM064505.1, on the reverse strand, counting down.
TTCTTATTCTAATGTTCCAAATTAAATTATACGTGGTGAGTTTACTATTTATTATGTATGCAAAACATTTATTAAGACAGATTTACCATAAACCTCTCATGTTTGATGCTAGATTTTGTTTTATTACGATGATGAAATTGTGTAAATGTATGCGAGAAAATGGACTCCAGATCTCCTAATTGTTCCCATGCAAGAATTTTGTCTAAACAGATCCTTAGAGCAGTGTCTTTCAATCATTATGGTTTTTTTACAGAATCAATTTACTATGAAAACTAAATTACTTATATTGCTTTGAAATGAAAACAAAAATATAATTTTACATAAATGGCAATCAAAGTCTACATATAGCATTTCTGCACTCGTCATGTAATGTTTGTAAACATTCTTGTGTTATCCATTTAATAAGCAGGTTTTCGTTCTATGGTGCGCTGCCAAAGAAAACATACTTATTTGCCTAACTTTTTTTTATTTTTATTTTATTTAATTTTGTTAATAAATACCATGTCAAATTCTTTAGTACTGTGAGTCCCATGGGTGTCTGTAGGGTGGGTGTAGGGTGAGTAACGGGAGTCAGATGTGGAAATTTGATATTTCCTATGATTGTACAGTGTCATAGGAAGCTTATAAAACAAAAAACAAAATCGAATGTTTCAATGGGTAAAAGACTTATCTCCCCCTTAACCCTTAAAAAGCGGCTCACCACATAAGTCGTATTTAATAAAGCTGGACTATGTGGCGGCGCTCGACATAGGTCGAGTGGCAATTTCAGCACGTAATGTTGCTGAGAGAGAGAGACAAGTGGTGGCAGGAGACTAGCGAGCGTATGACTGCTCCAGACCACCGCGGCGAACCTACTGACACGAATCTCAGCTCCCTCCTCCCTCTCTCACTCGCTATATACGGAATTGTATCGGGAAAAGTGACTAATTACATGCTTTTTGCACTCGCGTTGCACGGTTATTGCAAGAAAACTAGCCATCATAAAAGGATCGTTATGGTGTCATTCGAAAGCTCTGTTTATGCCCTTTCAGGGATAGATACTTGTTTTGCGTTCTGGGTCTTATTTAGGCATGAAAATGATCACGTAAACAGCCCTATTTTGGCTAAAAACACCCCGCTGGGCGGTACATATAAATAAACCGCATAGGCCGCTAAAGAAGGGTTAAGGAGGTTAATGGTCAAGAATTCTGGCCTAAAATAGTGAATAGACTACATGTGTGGCTAATTGAGCTCAGGTTGTTGGTGAATAAAACGACCACCGTGGTACACAGAAAATCCTATAGTTGCCGTCCTGTACGGTGTGGGGATGGCAGGAGTCCAGGGTTCATCCACACACAACCTTGTATTTGTCCTCCATACCATTACCAACACACACACACACACACACACGATCTTACATTCACAAACACCAACTTACATCACGTAATAACTATAACCAAATAAGAAAGACTAGTACATACCACTGTGAGTGAAACTGGAATTCAGCGTGAGAAGAGCAGATAGGTGGTGGGAGGGTCACACGGCATCACCTCTCACCTGCCCCAACCTCGCACCTGCCCGCAACGCACCTGCTAGGAGGAGAGATACATACGTTAGAGTGTTTTATATGCTTTCTATTATGTTTTATTAATAATTATTTTTGTTTCAAGACAGATAGGCTAACTGTATTGAATTTTGAGTATGTAAAGAATGTTAATATACACAATCAATGTACGTGCGTGTGTGAGGGGGGTGGGGGGGGGGGGGGGGGTAGGAATTTCCCTCCCCTTGTAAAATTCACCTACTACACAAGACAGAATAAGGGGCGAGCAAATGCCAAAGTGGTCCCGGACCCTATGAATGGTAACTTTAAATTTTGATTCTGTTCGGGCTCTGTCTCGGGTCGGCCACCCCCAGCTATGGGATATTGTGCCTGGATATATGCAATACATACTAAATCATTGTACCCTATGATTTTTATATTACCCTCGATTTTGTACAGGGTTTACATAGGCGATGAAGGGCAACTCAAGTATATACTCCGCTCATTACGCTTTATGATTATATAGGGTTATAGTATATATACATATTAATTATATATATATATATATATATATATATATATATATATATATATATATATATTCTCTTTTAAACAGACAAGGTTAAAAGCAATAGCAGTTTCAGCATTCAGGATTTTATTGTTACAGCTTTCAATAGTTCTAACAATTTTCCTCTGGGGTTCAGAGATGAGGTACACAAGGTTAGCAAAATTCATGGTGGATCCAACGTTTTACAAGTAAACATCTTGCATCTTCAGGGAATGGAGAGGTAATGATTAGAATAGGGACAATGCATCTTATTTATACAAAATTCGAGGATCAAGTAGAGGGAGGTGGGCGGAGCTACTGGGTGTGTGGTGGCTGTTCATTGGTGGAAGGCAGTCTATTCGCGAGACGGGCACTAAATCTTATCGGTGGTTGGTTGTTGGCTGTGGGTGGCTGTGATTGGTTGGTGTTGTCAGTTGTGTGCTGAGCGTGGAAGCGTAAGGGAGGGGGGCGCGGGGCGAGAGGAGGGGGGGCAGCATGCCTGTAGCACTTGCCTGAAGGAAGAATTTGAAGGTCTTGTGTTTGGTTGTTGATGCTGGGGTTGAGTGTTTGGATGTATAGAGCTTCTCAAATAGCTAGTCTTCTGGGGTCTGATTCTTTGTCGAGTATGGTGGTTTGTTTGTCTAGGTCGGCGCGAGTTAGGGCAAGATGGTGGGGGGCTTGATAGTGATCTTTTATAGCGCCAGATTGAAGGTGGAGGGTTAGTCGACGGGAAAGGCGAGTCTGTGTCATTCCAACATAGGATAGGGGCCCACAGTCCCCAGAGGTGCAAATATGCTGGTATATCACATGACCGTCTTTCGGTTGGTTGGTGGAATTGGGGCGGTTACGGAGGACAAGGTTGGAGGTCTTAGGAGATTTGTAGTAAATAATGAATTTGATTTTATTGTCAGGGTTGGTGGGGAGGACGTTTTTGTTAATTATTTCTTTCATAATGGATTCGTCTGTTGTGTGGTCGGAAGACATGTAGTTTCTGTAGAAAAATGTAATGCCATTGGCCGGGTTGGTGCTAGGGGGGTCTTTTTTGTACCATTTTTCTAGGTGGTGGTTGATGGCATTGGTGACGTCAGTGTTGGAATACCCATTGTTGACTAGGACCTGGGTGAGCCTTTCCAGTTCATTGTGTGTGTCATTCCAGGTGGTGCAATGGGTGAGGGCTCTCCTGACATAGGCGGCGATGGTGGACTGTAGGTATCGTTTAGGGCATTCACTTTCCCCATTAACCCATAATTAGCGGCGAGCAACATAAGTCGAGTTAAATAAAGCTGGACTATGTGGCGGCGCTCGACATAACTCGAGTGGCAATTTCAGCACGTAATGTGGCTGAGAGAGAGAGACAAGTGGTGGCAGGAGACTAGCGAGCGTATGACTGCTCCAGACCACCGCGGCGAACCTACTGACACAAATCTCAGCTCCCTCCTCCCTCTCTCACTCGCTACATACTCAATTATGTACTGAAAGTACCGAATTACCTGCTTTTTGCACTCGCGTTGCACGGTTATTGCAAGAAAACTATCCATCATACAAGGATCGTTATGGTGTCATTCGAAAGCTCTGTTTATGCCCTTTCAGGGATAGGTACTTGTTTTACGTTCTGGGTCTTATTTAGGCATGAAAATGATCACGTAAACAGCCCTATTTTGGCTAAAAACACCCCGCTGTGCGGTACACATAAATAAACCGCATAGGCCGCTCGTAAGGTGTTAAGACATTGGCCATTGTTAGTAGGTTTGGTGTACACGGTAGTTTTGAAGCCGTGGTCGTGGAGGGAGACAAGGAGGTCGAGGAAGGGTAGATGTCCATCGGTGGTTTCTTCGTATGTGAAGTTGAGTCCGGAGGCGGCCATGAAGCGCTGCTGGAGGTCCCTGAGTTCGCCAGCAGCGCTACATGGCCGCCTCCGGACTCAACTTCACATAAGAAGAAACCACCGATGGACATCTACCCTTCCTCGACCTCCTTGTCTCCCTCCACGACCACGGCTTCAAAACTACCGTGTACATCAAACCTACTAACAATGGCCAATGTCTTAATGGGGAAAGTGAATGCCCTAAACGATACCTACAGTCCACCATCGTCGCCTATTATGTCAGGATTTAATTATGTCCTATGTCAGGAGAGCCCTCACCCATTGCACCACCTGGAATGACACACACAATGAACTGGAAAGGCTCACCCAGATCCTAGTCAACAATGGGTATTCCAACACTGACGTCACCAATGCCATCAACCACCACCTAGAAAAATGGTACAAAAAGACCCCCCTAGCACCAACCCGGCCAATGACATTACATTTTTCTACAGAAACTACATGTCTTCCGACCACACAACAGACGAATCCATTATGAAAGAAATAATTAACAAAAACGTCCTCCCCACCAACCCTGACAATAAAATCAAACTCATTATTTACTACAAATCTCCTAAGACCTCCAACCTTGTCCTCCGTAACCGCCCCATTTCCACCAACCAACCGAAAGACGATCATGTGATATACCAGCATATTTGCACCTCTGGGGACTGTGGACCCCTATCCTGTGTTGGAATGACACAGACTCGTCTTTCCCGTCGACTAACCCTCCACCTTCAATCTGGCGCTATAAAAGATCACTATCAAGCCCCCCACCATCTTGCCCTAACTCGCGCCGACCTAGACAAACAAACCACCATACTCGACAAAGAATCAGACCCCAGAAGACTAGCTATTTTAGAAGCTCTATACATCCAAACACTCAACCCCAGCATCAACAACCAAACACAAGACCTTCAAATTCTTCCTTCAGGCAAGCGCTACAGGCATGCTGCCCCCCCTCCTCTCGCCCCCCTCCCTTACGCTTCCACGCTCAGCACACAACTGACAACACCAACCAATCACAGCCACCCACAGCCAACAACCAACCACCGATAAGATTTAGTGCCCGTCTCGCGAATAGACTGCCTTCCACCAATGAACAGCCACCACACACCCAGTAGCTCCGCCCACCTCCCTCTACTTGATCCTCGAATTTTGTATAAATAAGATGCATTGTCCCTATTCTAATCATTACCTCTCCATTCCCTGAAGATGCAAGATGTTTACTTGTGAAACGTTGGATCCACCATGAATTTTGCTAACCTTTTGTACCTCATCTCTGAACCCCAGAGGAAAATGTTTAGAACTATTGAAAGCTGTAACAATAAAATCCTGAATGCTGAAACTGCTATTGCTTTTAACCTCGTCTGTTTAAAAGAGAATCTATTACCTGGCTATACTAACATATATATATATATATATATATATATATATATATATATATATATATATATATATAGTATATATTAACAGTGGGGGTAAGGGATTAGAATATGCCCCACGTGCCTTCTGCATGTCGTAAGAGGTGACTAAAGATGTTGGGTCGGTGGGCTTGCGACCCCCACCCATGAAAAATAGGTAGCAATGAAAAGCGAACGATCAGCCTCGGATGCGGACGGACCCTGTGTTGATGAACCCCGACCAACTATGGAAAATCTTATGGACAATTTTAGAATAGGAACGTGGAATGTGAGAGGCATGAATGATGACACAAAAGAGAGAGAAGGCTTGGAAGTGTTAGTGAATGCCAGGCTGGATATACTGTATGTGGACCAAATGTGGACTGAGACCAAATTGAGGGGTACAGATGTGAGAGAGTGGGAGTGTGGAATGGGTGTATGTGCTGGAGTGAGTGAGGGAACAATGAGAGAAGGTGCGTGTTTGTTTGTAAGTAACAAATGGAAGGAGCGTGTATGAGACTATGGGTCTGTGGGTTCAAAGATTGTGTGGGTGAGAATGAAAGCAGGAATACAAACGTGGGTGATTGTGTGTGTGTATGCTCCGACAGAGGATACAAAAGTAAGAGAGAAAGAGGAGTTCTGGGTGAATGTGGAGGCGTGCCTGGATAAGTTTGGCAAGAACGAAAGAATATTTCTGATTGGGAATATGAATGGGAAGGTGGGTGATAGGAAAGTTGATGGAGTGGTGGGAGGGTGGGGGTTACCGTCAGAGGTGAATGGGAATGGTAGTGCACTTGTGGACGTATGTGTGGGGAGGAGGCTGTGGATAGCCAACACCTTTTTCCGACACAGAATGATATACAGGTACACTTGGAAAGTGGTGTGGACGATGAAGAATAAGACAGTGGTAGAACGAAAGGCACTGATTGATTATATATGTGTGGATGAACGGATGAAGACATCTGTGCTGGATGCTAGGGTGTATAGGGGTATTGGAGGGGGTCTGTCTGACCATTATGTAGTAGTAGCTAAAATTAGGATACAAAAGAAGTGGGTGAGGAGAGCCAGAGGGAGGCGAAAGGAGGGTGGAATGGCGATGAGGGTGGAGATGCTGCAGGAGGAGGAAATCAGGGAGGAGTACAGGAGAGCAGTAGAAAGACGACTAGGTGGGTTCGACATGAAGGATATGGAGGAAGTGGAGGAGATGAGCAAGGTGTTTAAGGAAGAGATCTGTGCAGCATGTGAGGAGATGAGTGGAGTAAGGAGAAGAGGGAGGGGTGTGAAAGGTACAGTATGGTGGACAGAAGAGGTAAAAATAGCTGTGGAGGACAAGAAGAAAGCGTAAGGAGAGTGGTTGGGTAGTAGAGGGAATGAAGATTTGGAGAGTCAGAAACGAGCGAGGTACGTGGAGAAAAAGAGAGGGGTGAAGAGAGTAGTAAAGGAAAGTAAGAGAAGAGTACATGAGGAATTTGGAAGGAATCTGAGTGTAAAATGGATGGATTGTAAGAAACTGTTCTGAAAAGAAGTCACGAAAGTTAGGGAAGGTAGCAAGGGAAACAGTAAGGGTGTGAAAGATAAGAATGGGAGAATGATAGTCGAGAAGCAAGAGAGAGTTCAAAGATGGAGGGAGTACTTCAACGAGTTGTTAAATTAATATTTTGTGTCATGCCCCAGCGAGGGTTTGAGCCCAGGCCAGTAGTGCAGCACTCCAGTACCTAACCAACTAGACCAACGAGGAGCGCCAGCATACATAGTTGGATGGGGTATGGGAGAGAGAAGAAGAGAAGTAGTGGAGGAGGAGGTCGGGATCAGGAGGTCAGAAGTGTGGGAAGCCATGAAAAGAGTGAAGTTGGGGAAAGCACCAGGAACAGATGGAGTGTGTGGGGAAATGTTGAGGTGTGGTGGTGAGATAGTGATCGAATGGGTATGGAAAATGTGCAAACTAGCATGGGAGAAGGGGAGTGCACCTGATGACTGGAAGACAGGCATAATAGTCCCCTTATATAAGGGTAAAGGGAAAAGAGGAGTGTGTGGTAACCACCGAGGAATATGTCTTTTAAGCGTAGTAGGGAAGGTGTACAGTAGGGTAGTGATTGAGAGAGTGAGAAGAGCGAGAACGGAGAAATGGATAGGTGACGAGCAGGCCGGTTTTAGAAAGGGAAGAGGATATGTAGATCAGATGTTTACCCTGAATTGTGTTGTGGAGAAATATCTGGAGAAACAACAAAAGGTGTATGTTGCCTTTATGGATTTGGAGAAGGCCTATGACAGAGTGGATAGAGAAGGTATGTGGAAAGTACTTAGAATAGTACTTTGGAGTAGATGGCAAGTTGCTGAGAGCAGTGAAGAGCATGTATTAGGGTGCAAAAGGCGGCAGTACGTGTGGCAAATGAGCAGAGCGAGTTCTTTGACCTGAATGTTGGGTTGCAACAGGGGTGTGTGACGTCCCCGTGGTTGTTTACTGTATAAATGGATGGAGTCATGAAAGAAATACAAGGAAGAGCAGTGGATGTTGGTGTGGCGCTGATAAGGGAGAGAAATGAGTGGAAGCTACCTGTACTTTTGTTTGCTGATGATACAGTCCTGATGAGCGATAATGAATCGAAGTTGCAGGGTATGGTAAATGTGTTAGGAACAGTGCGAAAAACGGAATCTGAAGGTAAATGCGGGGAAGAGCAAGGTTATGGTCTTCCAAATGGATGAAGCCACAGAGTGTAAGGTGAAGTTGAACGGTCAGGCTATGGAGATTGTCAGCTCATTTAAGTATCTGGGCAATGTGTTGAGTAAAGATAGGACTAGGGATGAAGAAGTGCGGGAGAGGGTGCAACAGGGGAAGAGGGTTGTAAGAACATTGAAAGCTGTAACAAGAAATAGGGTGGTCAGTATGGAAGTGAAGAAGTCCTTGCATGACAGTGTGGTAATCCCGACACTAACTTACGGAAGCGAAGCATGGACGTTCGGGAAGAGACTCAGACCAAGATCGAGTGAGAGCGGTGGAAATGGGTTACTTGAGAAATGCGTGCGGAGTTACATGGAGGGATAGACCGACGAATGAGGAAGTAAGAAGGAGGTGTGGTGTGGAGGTAGATGTGCTGGAAAGTGTGAAAAGGAACAACTTGAGATGGTTCGGCCATATGGAACGTATGGAAAGCGAGAGAATGACTAAGAGGGTGTACGAGAGCGAGGTGGAAGGACGACAGAGAGGGAGAGGTGCACCGAAGAGGTGGAAGGATGGAGTGAGGAAGTATATGGATGAAGGCGGTGCTGGTTGGTAGGAGGGGCGTCGACTGACTGGGGACAGAGGTGCATGGGGGCGGTTCGTTCGTGGCCACCCTTTCGGGGATCACGGCGTCAGGCAATATATAAATATACGTATATATATATATATATATATACATATATATACTGTATATATATATACTGTATAATTATATATATACTGTATATAATTATATAAACTGTATATATATATATATATATACTGTATATAAACATAGCTAACCTTTGCATCCTTATTATAACCAAAATTGTCCTACGAACAAAATATGGAAATGTTAACAAACATAAATTCTGTTAGCTGACATTCAACGTATCCCATTTTTCCCACCCTTTGCTACCTGACTTCACATTTTAACTAATACAAAATATTGCCTATTACAAGGTTAAGATATTACACCGTTATCAAATAATAGGTGCAGTTACGTAAAAGGTATCTAAATGTAAGATTGTCTACATCACGTACGTCTCACTCTTACGAAACTCAATAAACCTAAACGGAAGTTTATCAAACGAAATATACAAAAAACAAACATTTTACAGTTATTCTTCATTAAATAAAGTAAAACTGACCGGCCTAATACTATTTTCTAATTTCATATATCGTAGAACCTAAACATACAATTAATTGCTTGGATGATTTAACATAATTATTCATGATGAAAAACTGAATATTCAATATCCAAAAAGTACAGTAGAAAACATTAATTTCTCCAAAACATTATTGTGATTCAGTGCGCATGTATAAGTGTTGCAGGTGTAAGTTTATAATCTCATTTATATTTATTTTTTATTTATTTATTGTATTTTTTGTACGTGTTAACATGTACGATTGAAGGGCTGAACATAAAGAGACTTGTGTGACTAAAGGTGCATGCAAATCCATGTATACGGATTAAAGTTACACATATGCATACAACCAAACAGGTACACATATACTGCGCTTTCATAATTATACGTAAACAACACACACGTACACTATTACGCTCATGATAACACACAAACACATGAACACATACATTACTAAAAACACACAAATACACATACACATTCATAAATACACGCAAACACACACATGCATTAATACAGTTATGATAACACACAAACATGTACACATATACTGTACATTCATAATTATATGCATATATATACAAACACATACACATCTATAATCACAAGCACACATAATCGCACATCGAACGCCTGTTCACTAGTGCACACACGCACCTACACAAAGACAAAATAAAAGCTAAAAAAAGTGTCCTGGCTGGTAATTAGGGCTGGGCGTGCTTAAGAGAGGGCCAACCGTAGGAAGGGCACAGGCTGCATAATAGGCTCCAGGAATGACTACGGTTAATATGACCAGGTACGTGAGGTGAGGGGTAAGCGACAATCACATCACCGGGGTTATCAAGTGGTGAGGGGTAAGCGACAATCACATCACCGGGGTTATCAAGTGGTGAGGGGTTAAGCGACAATCACATCACCGGGGTTATCAAGTGGTGAGGGGTAAGGGACAAACATACCACCGAGGTTATCAAATGGTGAGGGCTAAGGGACAATCATATCACCGGGGTTATCAAGTGGTGAGGGCTAAGGGACAAACATACCACCGAGGTTATCAAGTGGTGAGGGCTAAGGGACAATCATATCACCAAGGTTATCAAGTGGTGAGGGCTAAGGGACAATCATATCACCGAGGTTATCAAGTGGTGAGGGCTAAGGGACAATCATATCACCGAGGTTAATAAGTGGTGAGGGCTAAAGGACAATCACATCACCGAGGTTATCAAGTGGTGAGGGCTAAGGGACAATCATATCACCGGGGTTATCAAGTGGTGAGGGCTAAGGGACAATCACATCACCGAGGTTATCAAGTGGTGAGGGGTAAGGGACAATCATATCACAGAGGTTATCAAGTGGTGAGGGCTAAGGGACAATCACATCACCGAGGTTATCAAGTGGTGAGGGGTAAGGGACAATCATATCACAGAGGTTATCAAGTGGTGAGGGCTAAGGGACAATCACATCACCGGGGTTATCAAGTGGTGAGGGGTAAGGGACAATCACATCACCGAGGTTATCAAGTGGTGAGGGCTAAGGGACAATCACATCACCGGGATTATCAAGTGGTGAGGGCTAAGGGACAATCATATCACCGAGGTTATCAAGTGGTGAGGGCTAAGGGACAATCATATCACCGAGGTTATCAAGTGGTGAGGGCTAAGGGACAAGTACATCACCGGGGTTATCAAGTGGTGAGGGCTAAGGGACAATCACATCACCGAGGTTATCAAGTGGTGAGGGCTAAGGGACAATCATATCACCGAGGTTATCAAGTGGTGAGGGCTAAGGGACAATCATATCACCAGGGTTATCAAGTGGTGAGGGCTAAGGGACAATCACATCACCGGGGTTATCAAGTGGTGAGGGGTAAGGGACAATCATATCACCGAGGTTATCAAGTGGTGAGGGCTCAGGGACAATCATATCACCGAGGTTATTAAGTGGTGAGGGCTAAGGGACAATCACATCACCGAGGTTATCAAGTGGTGAGGGCTAAGGGACAATCATATCACCGGGGATATCAAGTAGTGAGGGCTAAGGGACAATCACATCACCGAGGTTATCAAGTGGTGAGGGGTAAGGGACAATCATATCACAAAGGTTATCAAGTGGTGAGGGCTAAGGGACAATCACATCACCGGGGTTATCAAGTGGTGAGGGGTAAGGGACAATCACATCACCGAGGTTATCAAGTGGTGAGGGCTAAGGGACAATCACATCACCGGGGTTATCAAGTGGTGAGGGCTAAGGGACAATCATATCACCGAGGTTATCAAGTGGTGAGGGCTAAGGGACAATCATATCATCGAGGTTATCAAGTGGTGAGGGGAAAGGGATAATCACATCACTGGGGTTATCAAGTGGTGAGTGGTAAGGGACAATCACATCACTAGGGTTATCAAGTGGTGAGTGGTAAGGTACAATCACATCACCGAGGTTATCAGGTGGTGAGGGCTAAGGGACAATCATATCACCAAGGTTATCAAGTGGTGAGGGCTAAGGGACAATCACATCACCGAGGTTATCAAGTGGTGAGTGGTAAGGTACAATCACATCACCGGGGTTATCAAGTGGTGAGGGCTAAGGGACAATCACATCACCGAGGTTATCAAGTGGTGAGGGCTAAGGGACAATCACATCACCGAGGTTATCAAGTGGTGACGGCTAAGGGACAATTATATCACCGATGTTATCAAGTGGTGAGGGCTAAGGGACAATCATATCACCGAGGTTATCAAGTGGTGAAGGCTAAGGGACAATCACATCACCGAGGTTATCAAGTGGTGAGGGCTAAGGGACAATCACATCACCGAGGATATCAATTGGTGAGGGCTAAGGGACAATCACATCACCGGGGTTATCAAGTGGTGAGGGCTAAGGGACAATCACATCACCGGGGTTATCAAGGGGTGAGGGTTAAGGGACAATCATATCACCGAGGTTATCAAGTGGTGAGGGGTAAGGGACAATCACATCACCGAGGTTATCAAGTGGTGAGGGCTAAGGGACAATCATATCACCGAGGTTATCAAGTGGTGAGGGGTAAGGGACAATCACATCACCGAGGATATCAATTGGTGAGGGCTAAGGGACAATCACATCACCGGGGTTATCAAGTGGTGAGGGGTAAGGGACAATCACATCACCGAGGTTATCAAGTGGTGAGGGGTAAGGGACAATCATATCACCGAGGTTATCAAGTGGTGAGGGCTAAGGGACAATCACATCACCGAGGTTATCAAGTGGTGAGGGCTAAGGGACAATTATATCACCGAGGTTATCAAATGACCAGCCTAATCTCATAACAGTTCTCGGCCAGGCAACCTAGGGAACGACAACAACAATAATAACGTGAACCGGAGAACAAGAAGCACTAAAATCCACCGAGGTTATCAAGTGAGGAGCCTCAATATTCCTGTCTGCTTTTCGTAATCCCTACTCACTAATATGCAGATGACATGACACTTCACAAATGTTTTATATGTTACACCTGATTAACACATACGAATCTCCAATTATGCACTGTAATTAATCAAAATTGGGTGAATAGGGCCCAAGCATAATTATTTCCTCTATTGCTATTAATTCATTATCTGCAGTTCACTAATACACGAAATCCTCCTAATCTTTTAATTTCCAGTGTTGAGAACCTTGGTGTAATAGTTTATGTTAATCTTAGTTAAATATTTTATGTCCGATCTATTGCGAAACTACCCGAAAGAAACTTGATTTTGTTCCACTGACGAATCCGGAAAGTAACCGTAATATAGCAATGTGCAGCCTCAGTTGGAATGCTACTCACCTTTATGGATAAATGGTGTAGTGAGACTGAGTAATTACAATGATCGATAACCTTTCATTAGATTTCAGCCATACATATACAGGTATAGTTATATTATATGCCGCGTATTGTTTTATAGATACATTTGTTCGTAAATGTCCAGTTGACACATGCTTATATTGTGTCATATTTCCCCCTGGTATAATGCTTGTGTTATCAGGCATCATCTAGCAATTACACCTCTACAATGCAATATTTCTGAATTTCAGAATAATGTGTACCCAAAGAACATCTACCTCTTTCCTAAGAATACATTCTAGCTGTGAAGCCACCGACCATAACAGTTCAATTCCAAATGTTACCCATATGTCATATATGAGGACACCAAGTGGTACATGCATTTTGTTTCCATTACATATTTCCTACTTCTACTACAGTATATGAAAAGTAAGAATAATTTTCAAACATCTTTTTATCAACTGAGATTTCAAAATAATCCAAAGCAAGTGCCTGTTTTGGATTATATTGCAAGTTTGAAATTATATATATCGCATAGTATAGTCTAATACTATTCCATGTTTCTCCATCTCTCTCTCTCTCTCTCTCTCTCTCTCTCTCTCTCTCTCTCTCTCTCTCTCTCTCTCTCTCTCTCTCTCTCTCTCTCTTTTGTTATCTTCTAAACTTTACGACAATATATGGTATTTTTACAGCTAAAATTCCAGTGATGAAACGTGGAATTATCTATAGCGAAACACATCTAAAAAGCAAAATAATATAGCATTGATAAATACTGTACTGTATATATAATATATACCGGTATATATTTGATCTAAGATCCCTCTTTGTGAAGTATGATTACTAATATTTATATTACCAACATTTAGTACGGAACTGTGATATTCCTGAGCCAGTTATTAATCTCCGACTTGAACTGTTGGAGTGAGGTTATGTGATGCAGGTCAGTGTGCTGAATCAGGTAATTCCACAGTCTTGCGTACTTTGGTAAGTAGGAACGAAGGTAGTGTTCTGTCCTAGCAAATGGAACACTGACCTGATGATACCTTGTGGATGCAGTTCTTGTTGCATATGATGTTGGTTGGGCAGGTTGTAGATGTAAGGCTGTAAGATGTGGAACGTGCATTTTGGGGGTTTTGTATGTTACACACAAACCTGCCACATCCCGACGCTGTTGTAGAGGCTGAAACCTGGGGACATGATGCTCTTGTTCTTTGAGTTGGATCTAGTGTTCAGATCTGTTCTGAAATTTGTCCAAAAGTTTTAAGTATGAGGGGGAACATGATGACCATGCAAGTGGAGAGTATTCCATCAATGGACGAACTTGAGACTTATACAGAGAAGCAACACTTTTAGAGTCCAGGGGATGTGATATACGTCGAATGCAACCAAGTTTCCATTCAGCATTCTTTGTTATGTCCTTAACATGACTGGTGAAAGACAAATTGTCATTAAATTTTACTCCTAGAATTGTCACTTGACTCTGCATCTGAACCTTCCTCCCATCAAGCTGAATATCTGGTGTTGTATATGCTGGAATATCTTGTCTCTGAGAGATTAGCATTACTTGAGTTTTCTCCGAGCAAGGTTCACTTGCCAGCGTTTTTCCCAAGAGGTGATACTATGTAAGGCATTGTTGATATGAGTGACGGTGGCTTGCCTTTCATCTTTGTTACAAGTGAATATTAGGGTACAGTCGTCAACAAAAGCAAATGCCTCGGGTATGAGCTGCAGAATGTCATTGAAATAAACATTCCACAACAAAGGTCCAAGAACACTGTCCTGTGGGACACTGGCTTTGATGGCATATTTAGCATATTCCATTGACAACTGTCTGACGTGTTCTGTCTTGCAGGTAATGTTACGCTGGCCAGCTTGCCAGAATGTGCTAGTACTCGCTAACGCTCGCCAGGGCAGTGAAATGGGCTATAATAATCGTAAAACGATGTTCTTTCTTTTCTAGTATTCATGTTGTCACAGACAGATCAGTGGTGGTCTTTATTCTTGTCTGTGACACTTGGAAGTATTTTATATCAGTGATAGAGTATAAGATGTGTAGTGTGAAGTTAAGGAGAGAGAACAAAGGAGACAGCGAGGTGGTAATATGTGCATGTGTATGTACGTGTGCCTCCCTCGCTCGGGCGGAGGTTCCCACGCTCTTGATTGGTCGGCTGGCCTGGCGCGTCCTATGACGCTTGCTCTTCATGACGTAGTGGTCTGTGATTGGGTGCCGCCGTCCTAGTGTTGGAGCTGGGGGGCTCCTGCCCGCGTGTCTTCTTCAGAGCTTGGCATGGCGTGCTTGGTCCTAGACGTCCTTTGCAATCTGTCCCCAATCTAACCCCCTGTACTACTGTTTCTCTCTCTGAACTTCTTCTTTTCCATTACTTCTCATCTTTATTCAATTACTTATCCCTTCTGGTTCTGCATACAACTTCCATAGTTGGCCAGTCGTATTACCAGCACCAGTTCTCACATATATGTTTTGCACTAGCTTTAGGGATTATTAGTCATAGTCACATGAGTCATATTATCATTGGGTGCTTCTAATTATTGAGTTGTTCTTTCCTACTATTTAATGCTAGACAGTGAAGGGTATCCTTGGTCGTTGTCTGAGTTATGTATGTGGCAAGTCAGAGCCTGTACGACCTCGACGGAGCTTAGGTTAGCCTGTAACCCTTGTGTATATTTTTCCTTTGCGAGTGTAGCAGCATACAAGCGAAGGGCTTTTGCCTACTCTTGCTCGTATGTTTGCTACCTCATTTTGTTGACCTTTGTGGAGCGCCAGGGCAAGACCAGATACTTGAGATCTGGACTTACCAAGAGAGCCTCCTAGTTACTTAACGTAACATAAGGGAAATCTGTTCAAGGGGAGACAGTAGGCTACGAGCATGCTTGCGCTCTGCCTAGCCTCCTGGTACCTTTTATATCGCTGCTAGACTTTATTAGTTAGAAAGACAGCATTGTGTTTATTAACTTTAACTGTGTATGCTTTAGGAATTATTCACGCCTTATTTTAGCCTAGGTTGATGCTTGGTGCACAACCCAGTTTGGCTGTTACTTTGGCTAAGGAAGTACTGTTTTGAGTGGCTATTATTAATGCTGTCACAGAGTTGTTGCACTCCCTTGTTATATATAAGTATCCTACTTATTGGTGTATTTAAGATACACGCTTTGGTGTCCTGCCCCTGCATTATTTCTGTTCTATATTAACGAGCATCTTAGAGCATCAGACGTTTTCAGAAGATTCCATATCTGTTTGCTGTAGGACTAGACTTTCAGTGTTTTCATAGAGCATTGAAGAGTTTAGTGTTGAGTACAGACTCACACTAAAGTTAACGTAAGCATATACTCCTTTATTAAATCTTGTTATAGTTTATTCAAGCATTGTTATTACTTAAGAGCATTTTATTAACGTAAAGTACTCCTGTTGTGAGTAGGCTTTGCCGTCACCGGAAAGCCTTTGTAGAAGTGCACTAAAACCCAGTTAATTTATACCCCGTTATCTAGTAGATTAACTCTGGAGGGTTTAAGTGTTTTGTTCACCGGCGTAATAGTTCGAGGGTTTGGAATTAGCGTACCGTTGTTGCAGATATAGCCTATCATCTAGTTCATTATTAAGTGCCCTTGTTTATTTCGTAGTGCCGGTCGTAACAGTAATTATTGATTAGGTGAAGTAGATCATCACACGACTCCTAGACTATCTCTCTCTCTCTCTCTCTCTCTCTCTCTCTCTCTTTCTCTCTCTCTCTCTCTCTCTCTCTCTCTCTCTCTCTCTCAATCTTACAAGTACATCAAAATATCTATCTATTTATATATCTACCTAACACTTTATCTCTCTCTTCTCCACTGCTACTTGATCCACGTGTATCCTCCCAGCGCCAACGATATAATAAATAACTCTGCGGAATAGTCCACCCATATTTCACTATCTCTCATTGGTTACGGAAATCCCTTTCAATCAGATGATGGCTTTCTGCACGATATCATAGCCACCTTCAGGCGATTTTATTAAAAGTCTCGGAATGACCTCTGAGATTAAAATGTTTGAAATCAATCTGAACTTTACAGTTAACTAAGATTTTGTACTCCTTCGTATAAAAAAATCGTATGGAGATAGCTAAAATAATAGTCGCCATCTGATTGCAGGGATAAATAATATAGAAATAAATGGGATGGCGCGTGGCAATTTTTGTTTTATGGCATCGTGAATTAAGGACTGTACTGTACATATGAATAGAATTATATTAGTAATCCTAGCCTACACTCACCAAGCCTAACCTTCTTTTTTTTCCCTTCCAACTTACTTCCTCTAATTCTATTTTCCTCCTCTTCTTCCATACCTGGTATAAGTTACTGTAACCTGGACTAACCTATTCTAGCCTAGCCTAATTTAGTCTAACAATTTCTCATCAAGTTTCTTCTAGTCAAAGCTATTGTTACCTAGTCTAATCAATTGTGACCTTTACTACCTAGCCTGATGTATTTTAATCGAAACCAAATTACTGTAACCTAGCCTTATGTACTGTAAAACAAAAATATATATTGTAAACTAGTCTATTGTACTCCTAACTAGCCTGATTTACTGTAGCCTAGCCTAATTTTCAGTAACATAGCCAGAAAGGCGTTTCATGAAGCGAAGCACTTCTTGTTCAACAGAGTGGTCAGCTATAAGTGTTGTGGAGTGCCATACAGTCCAAACATTCAAATATCGCCTTGACAAACATCTTGCCATGAACCCCCGACTGACTGTTGTGCCTGAGTAATGTGACCGTTTCAGTATCGTACATAGTACTATGATTTTGTTTTCTGACCACAGTCTTTTTGGAGTTGAAACCATACAGTTGATGGCTGTGGCAACCAATTTTTTTGTTTTTTCCAAAGCAGCCTAGTAATGAGCAGTAGGTCTGTAGGTCCTTTGTATTCCATTGTATTCCTTTGTAACTTACTGTAGCCTAGCATAACTTACTCGAACCTATACTTGCACAATATACTTGTATTGCATATACTCACGCGCATACCCTATTGCTAGGGGTGGTCGACTCGAGACAGAGCCCAAACAGAAATAACATTCAAGGGTTCTAATTCTCAGGGTCCGGGACCTCTTTCGCGTTCCCTCGCCCCTTTCTCTGTCTCAATGAGGAGAATTGTATAAAGGGAGGAGGACTCCTAGCCGCCTGCCCCTAGTTTACTGTAACCTAGTATAATTTACTGTAACATAACCTAAGTTACCGTAGCCTAACCTAACTTACTCCAACCTAGTCTAATTTACTACAACCAACTCTAATTTACTCTAGCCTAGTCTAATATAATATAATAAAGCCCAATTTGAAATAAGCAAGTCTAATTAACTATACCCAATTATAAGCTGCAGCGAGTAGTAAAAGAGTTTGGTGTAATATGTGGGAGGAAGAAACTGAGGTTGAATGTCAATAAAAGAAAAGTGATCGCGTGTAATGGAGATGCTCGTAGGGTGAATCTAAATGTACGACTGGATAGGGAAATGCTGGAACAAGTGGAGTGTTAACCCTTTCACGCACATATGACGCAGAGGTTGCCAGATTAGCAATAAGAAATAGAGTTCTCTCACTCTTATAATTACCTCTCCAAAATTAGTTTTCTGCCCACAGCTAACTCAAAGACAACTGCAGAGGTTGAAGTAACTAAACTAAAACTTTCTAAATACCCCTGATGGTAACAAAGGCTTTAAAGTATCCCTAATAGGCTCAAATTCCGTCATATGTCAGAGAGGGTTAAATATATCTAGAATTAGTGATAAGCAGGAACGCAGGTGTGGGAATGGAGGTAAGACAGAGAGTGTGTGAGGGAAGGACAGTTTTCGGAGCAATGGGAAGTATATGGAAGGTGAGAAGTCTCGGAATGAAAGCTAAAAGTGCAATGTACCAAGGGATAGTTGTACCAACAGTGATGTATGGGGCTGAGACATGGGGTCTGAATACACAAATTGAGAAATGAAGAGGTACATAGGAGAGTGGGACAACAGGAACCCCTATCGGCAGGAGTGGAAAGAAAGGTGCTATGCTGGTATGGACATGTTGAACGAATGGGAGATGACAGGCTTACAAAGAGAATATATGAGTCAGAAACAAAGGAAAATAGATTGAACGGAAGACCTCGGAGGAGATGGAGAGATGATGTAACAAAAGCATTGGAAGGTAGAGAGATGACTGAAGATCAGGCAATTGTATAGGAATGAATGGAGAATTATTGTGAATAAATAAATGAACACACGGTCGTACGGAGAGGGTGTCGGGCACCAGTTGGACTAGATAATAGTCCGTCAGACGAAGGTTCATGCCTGGAAGTGATGTGGGCAGGCATTGTGGTGGTGAGCTTCGCTGCATGGCTGCCTGCTGGGACCAGAACCTTTCAGGGAGGTTTGGGACCTGGGAATCTTATGCTGGGGAACCCCAATGGGCCTTTGTATCTGGGTCTTCTTCTGGGCGACCTAAATGTATGTGAATTATATATTTGTTTGATTTATTTTTGTTATTTCTATTCGAGCTCTCTCGAGTCGGCCACCCTCCAGCTATGGGGTATATGTGCCTGATCTATATTCATACAATTATAATTTAACTAACCTAGAGTAATCTATTCCAACATATTACCTATCACTATAAATGTAACAAGTCAACAATGAAAAAAAAAAAAAAAAACGTTGGCGCGATACTGTAAGTATTTGGAAAATTGATCAAACGAGATCCTGAGATAGAAAAAGGTCGAATAGTCTGAATTGTGTCGCCTATACAATAGTTTACATACAGCAGTACATACAACACTTTAAAGACTGAGTACTCAACACGAGGTGAGGTTTCAGTCTCATGTCCTAATGGCGGCGTTCTAGGCAACCTTATTCAGACCTGCCTTTTAGTTTATTTATTTATTTATTTATGTATTTATTATTATTATTATTATTTTTGTTTTTTGTTTTTGAGATGAGAGCATATTGTTTGATTCCATCATCCCACATCGTTCTGGAGTATCCCTATGTGTACCTCCCTCCACATTCACGGATTATAATACATTATAAAGCAGTAGTGGGAGTCATTTTATTTGCAAGATGTCCAACCACTTACAACAATTTTATATATATTTTGGATAACAATACATTATTTTATTTAGATTAGGAAATACCTCTGGTCATCAAATGGGTATCAGCTACTGTACCTCAGTACTCGACCTTTAATGTCAACACTCGTGTGACAGCTATCATTATTTACCAAAAGAGTAAGTTTTTGACTTTATGCAGTTAGTTGAATTTATCATTCTGTCTATATATTCTGAAGCCAATATATGTTATCATATAACATATAATTTAAACAGATACTGTGAACATCGCTATAATGTTAGCTTATTCCTGGTGACCTCTCAAAAAGAGCATAAATTCGCAGGAGGCCCACCCTTAATATAGTTATAACACATAGTACAGTATAATTTATGTAATGTAACTGGGCTAAATAAACAATTAATATATTATCTACGATTTTAAATGCTTAAAGAAAATATGTCACATTATTTACTGATACCAATGCAAAACAGTATTACCCAAATTGTTGACACATACATGTTGGCCATTGGCCATCAAACATTGACGATAAACGTTCTCGTGTGACACCCCTAACACTATGGCCCAACATATAATAGTAGACTACTGTAAGTTACTACCATCAAAAACCCTGTTCAAAAATATTCCTTTTTAGCTGCATTTTACCCCTAAATTAGAACAATGAGACAATAGCTTGCTAGTACAGTTCAGCGAATTCTTAAGTGGCTGTAAAATTTACGGTATTAACTGGGTAATGGTGTTCTCTGTTCAGTGACCATAATTGTTAGTGAATTGTTTTAACAGGGTAGATTCCAGTAATATAGTGAGATGGATAGGTAGATAACACTTGTTTTGGCCGATGTGAATGAAGGAGACAAAAGGCAGGCTGCCTGTAACGAGTGTCTCTTCCAAATCCAAAAAAGTTACAGAGAGCCAAATTCAAGGGACGTTGGGGTCAAAATGCCTAGACACACGAATTTTACAGCATTCTAAGTCATAGGATGAAGGAAATTTAGATTGAGGGAGAGAGTTCAAGAGTTTACTAGTTGAGTAGAAGAAAGACTGAGAAACTTGCTAATTCTTGGGTTGGAGAGCTGGACAGAATAGAAGTGGGTCTGCGTTGAATGGCGGGTGCCTCGCACTCTCCACAAGGGAGGGGTTATGCACTGTGAGAACTCTGAAGAACACTGATTTTTGTAATAACAATAGAAGACTGAAAGAGACGCAACATTGCGGCGTGTAGAAAGAGATTGTAGGGAACTAATAGGAGAAAGTAAGTTGATGAGGCGGAATGCTTTTGTGACGTCTACCAGCATTGGCGGAATCGCCTCTCGTTAGCCACTAGCGCTCACCAGCGACATCGAAATGGGCTACAGTTATCAGAGAATGTTGTTCTTTCTTTCCTAGTACTCGCATTGTCACAGACAGTCCAGTGGTGGTCTTTATTTTTGTCTGTGACAACGGGAAGTATTTTATATCATTAATAGAATACAAGATGTATTGTGTAAAGTTAAGGAGAAAGAGAGATATAGGCAGCGTGGTGGTAATATGTGCGTGTGTATGTATGTGCTACCTCCCTCGCTCGGAGGAGTTTTCCCGCCCGGTCGCGCGCGGGCTTTCCCGCGCCCTTGATTGGCTGGTGAATCCTGGCACGTCCTAGGGGCCTGCTGCCTTGTGACGTCTCGGTCCGTGATTGGCCGACCATCACGCCCTTGCGGGTTCCTGTGTAACTAACCTCCTCCATGAGGGTTCCCAGGAGCTGTCCTCCTCAGGACAGGCTTGGCGCACATGCTTCTAACATCCCTTTGCATACTCTCTCCCGATCACCCCCTTTACCACTGTCTCTCTCTCTGACCTTCTTCTTTTCCATTGCTTCTCACCTTTATTCAATTACTTGTCCCCTTGGGTTCTGCATACGGTTTCCATAGCTGGCCCATTGTATTGCATGCGCCGTCCTCAGAGATATTTACATGTACTTAGAATAGGTTTTGAGGGTTCTTAGTTAGTATAGGTTAAGAACTTAGTGTGTCTCCATTATTGATTTAGTGTTTCTGCTCTTTTATTTAATGCTAGACTGGGATAAGGTACAGTAACTGTAGTCGTTGTCTCCGATGTGTGTACGGTTTGCTTATACCTACACGACTTCGACCGGTCCTGTGGTAGCCTGTGTTGTCTTTTCGCTTGCGTCCTTTGCGAATGCAGCATTGTGTTGACTGAGGGTTTTGGCCTGTTCCAGTTCCACACTTTGCTGCCTCTTTGCTTGCCTTTAGAGGGTCGCCAGGGTAGAACCAGATACTTGTGCTCTGGATCTATCAAGAGAGCACCCTAGTCAAATAACGTAACTTAAAGGACGCAGTCTTAAGGACATCGCTAGGCTACGAGCCTGTCTTGCTCAACCACAGTTCCTTACCTAGAGTATTCCAGCTAGACATTATTAATCGAGTAGACACTTATTAGTATTTAACCCGTTGAGCCCCGGCTAGTTATAATATTTTGTTCACCCCAGTCCCAAGCCATTTTCACTTTTTGTTTTTGTTTGCTAAAATGGAAGACAAGGATGAGAAATGAAAAAAAAAAAAAAAAAAAAAATCACCTCGGATATTTTTTTTTGGGGGGGGCCTCAAAAAATGTGTTGAGCCAAAATGGAAGAGAATGGTGAGAAATGAAGAAAACAATAAAAACAAACTCACCTCGGTCATTTGGGGGGGGGGGGGTCGAAAGTTCGTCTCCCCCGCATGACCACCCGCCCGGGAGCACTAGGGTGAAAACTGAGTATGGCATTGTACGGCATACATCCTAAGGAGTGTCTCACATAAATCTCAAGCCTCTAGCTCCCATACAACCGGAGTAATGAAGGTTCAAAGTGGCGGTGAACTAAGGGTGTAAAGTATCCCCACTAAGCCCACCACCACCGGCCGCACGGCTGTCTTGGCCCGCTCACACCTACCGGCCCGGCTCCCACACACACTACGGTACCTCCCCCTCCTATTACCTTTAGATACCTTTAGATGTGTTCGCCGCTCTTCTAGCGGCACCAAGGAGCGCGACGCCCCTCGTTATGGGTGGTGATTTGGTGCAGTAGACTGTTTGAAGCGACAGCTCGCTCCCTTGCGAGGATGGGCTCGTCTGGCACTTTTTGCAGTTCGACATCTAGGGCTCTCTTGAAGTTGTCTAACGAGATGTCCCTCATGTCTCTTACTCGCCGTGGGAGTTTGTTGAAGAGACGTGGGCCTCTGTGTGATAACCAGCCCTCTCGCAGAGAGCCCATAGCACCCCTGTTATTCATCCGGGGGATTTCGCATTCCCAGCCTCTGCTATCACTGAATTTCATGACTATCGGAGTATGTAGGTTTGGTACTAAACCCTCTGCGATTTTCCACGTGTATATTATTAGGTAACGTTCTCTTCTACGTTCCAGTGAGTACAGATTCAGTGCTCTTAAACGCTCCCAATAGTGTAGATGTTTTATCGAACTTATATGCGAAGTGAAATTTCTTTGTACACTCTCTACGTCATTTATTTCACCTGCTTTGTATGGGGATGTTAATACGCTACAGTATTCAAGCCGCGGTAGCACTAGAGATTTGAAGAGCGTTATCATAGCAATTCACCGCGTGTTTTAAAAGTACGCAGAATCCAACCCGTTAGACGTTTCGCAGCCGCCACTTTGACCTGGTTATGTACTTTGAAACCCATATTTTCAGACATTAATACCCCAAGGTCTTTCACACTGTCTTTCCGTTCTATTATGTGGTTAGATTCTGTTAAGTCATTTGTAATTTCTTTAACACCATTATTATCTCCCTACCGTATTAATTTCCTACCTTACGAGCCACGTAACTGATTTTAATATGCCGGACGCACGTGATGCGTCGCT
This sequence comes from Paralithodes platypus, assembly GCA_032716605.1. Lineage (NCBI taxonomy): Eukaryota > Metazoa > Arthropoda > Malacostraca > Decapoda > Lithodidae > Paralithodes > Paralithodes platypus. The sequence continues at coordinate 23,843,759 of CM064505.1, read as the reverse complement.
GGGAGCTGGTGATCAAACACTGCCGACGCATCACGTGCGACGCTGGGTCTCACTGGGTTAATATAAGCTCTTTGATATGTATGCATTATTATTCACAGCATTTATTAGTCAAGGTTGTTGTTGAGTTGCACAACCATAGCAGACTGTTTCGTTGATGAGGAAGTACTTCTTTTAGTGTCGAGCATTGCTACCATTGCGCATTTATAGTATTCTCGTGTCAGTTAACATTATATGTCCTATCTTTTAGTGTATTCCATTTACACGTGTGGTGTCCTGCCTCCTTCCTTTATATAGTTTAAGATACGAGCATCTTATGAACATCAGACTTTCTTCAGAAGTTTCCAAGTCTATGCTGTAGGACTATACTTCACTTTCTTTCAGATAGGAGTGCTGGCATATGATGGCATATGATGCGTTGCCCTTGGAGTCTTGCATCGATTATGAGGTACTGAAGGAAGCTGTTCTGCGGGCGTACGAGTTACAACCAGAGACATATAGGTTGAAGTTTCGGGGTGTTACGAAGGGTTGTGAGTGCACTTTTCTAGAACATGCCCGGGAACTGTCTGATGCTTTGAGAAATTGGCTGAGGTCAGAGAAGGTGACGACGTTCGGAGAGCTTGAGCAGTTAGTCCTTCTAGAGCAATTTTTTAAGTGCACAGGCGGCGACCTGACTTTGAACCTCAAAGAGAAACGTCCTAAAACTCTACAAGAGGCAGCTGAGATGGCTGACCTGAGATTATCACTGATTCGTGGGTGCGGGTCTGCACAACGGACCGATGCAGTTAACAAGGGGCGCAACACTCCACCCCCCCGAGTCAGTGATGCAACATTTAATAACAAAAGCAAGATCAATGATACCAATTTTGATCACAAACCGAAAACCGTCCCGTTTAAGAAAGGTCAGGGCCCTTCCCCACCTCAGGGGAAGTCCAAGGGTGAAGTAGAGTGTTTTAAGTGTCATAAAAAGGGGCATTTTGCACGTTCCTGCCCTAGTAACCAATCTACAGCAGTCGTGTCTTTGGCTAGCAACGTTGGGGTGTCTCTGAGGTCTTCTGCATTTACCCGGGGTGATATGTCAGATGCGGGGGCACAGCCAGTGAAGGAGTGTCCGGAAGGCTCGAAACCTGTCCGCGATGCTTTTTGCGACCATAGAGGGCGTGGCTGCGTGAGTTGGGCTGGTTGGGATGGAATTGTTACATGATACAGGTGCATCCCAGACTCTGATGAAAAACTTTACAGGCCAACCTATAAACACGGCACGGGTAGTTGTGGTGCAGGGTATTAATGCTACACGGTCATACCCGTTGGTTCAAGTGGAGCTGGAGGTTGATGGTGTGACACGAGAGATAGATGTTGGAATCGTAGAGAAACTGCCAGTAGAGGGCGTCGACCTTCTTCTCGGCAACGACTTTGAGGTGCCTATTTCTGAGGTTCCACCCTTTAGTCGTTGCCGAGAGGGCAGCCGACGTGAGTAGGGAGGGGCAGGAGTTGGTCGAGAGGTGTCAATTACAGCAGATGGCGTGTGTTGTCACCCGATCTCGTGCATCTAAGGTGTCACAGCCTATTCCTCAGTCTCTAGACCAGCGGAGGAATGGTCGGAAGGAGAAAGCTAAAGTTGGGAAAAGTTTTGAGAGTTTTGATCCAGCGGTTCTTCTTGGCGACTCAGTATTAGCACCAATGTTAAGGTCCGGAGTGGCCCCAGAACCTGTCACACTTGGTGAGGAGGTAGGGCGTGAGAAAACTCCGAGACAGCACCGTTACTCACGCAAGCAAGATAGGATCGAACATTCCAGTACCGGGGGAGGCCATAAGTAGCTCCGGGAGCACCTCGATAAATTGGCTCCTTCGGATATCTGTCGGCTGCAGCTAGGTGATCCTGATGATCCTGAGCTTCAGAAGTGTAGTAACGGTGCAGTGGAACTTGAGGAGGACGGGGATGCAAAGCCGGGGGACTTCTTTCGTGTGGAGGGTATTTTGTACAGGCGTTTTCTAGATCCCAGACGGAGTTGGGAGGGTGGGTCGAGAGTGGTTGACCAGTTGGTAGTGCCTAGTGTGTGCCGTGATAGCCTACTGAGGTTGGCGCATGATGTACCGTTGGCAGGGCATTTGGGTGTACGTAAGACGGTAGCAGCCTTGGCGAAATTGTTTTGGTGGCCAGGTATGAAGGCACATGTGGAGTCATGGGTGGGAATGTGCAGTACCTGCCAGACAGTAGGTAAACCAAACCAATGTATTCCCAAGGCTCCGTTACACCCTACTCCTGTAATCGGGCCACCATTCAGTAAGGTTATAATCGACATGGTTGGCCCTCTACCCCCTACTAGTGCAAGCAACAAGTACCTCCTCACAATCATGGATGTTGCCAATCGTTACCCGGATGCATACCCCATGCAAAATGGTACTGCTAAGACTGTTGTTCGTAACTTGCTATTGTACTGTTCTAGGTACGGGTACCAGCAGGAATTGCAGTCAGACCAAGGGTCCAATTTTACTTCTAACCTTTTCAAACAGACCATGCAGCAGCACGGTATCAGTACAGTTGTCTCTTCAGCCTATCACCCAGAGAGTCAAGGGGTGTTGGAGAGGTGGCACTCGACTCTGAAAAGCATGCTGCGTTGTTACTGTGTTGAAAATGGCAAGGATTGGGATCTTGGGTTGCCCTATGTTTTATTCGCTGCTCGGGAGGTACCTGGTGAAAGCCTCGGCTTCAGTCCCAATGAGTTAGTCTTCGGACATCAGGTCAGACATGGTTAGAGAAATCTGGGAGGGCACAGCAAAACCATGTTGAAGAGTTTATTGTTGTTTAGAGTAACTGTATTGAAGCATCTTTTTATTGTAT